>CM065815.1:122895357-123357357 GCA_033398695.1 Orobanche coerulescens
AACGTTGGTATGGTGTCCGAGCAAGCTTCACTTGGTCTACATGGCAGCCATGTCATTTAAATAAGGCTGATATAAGTTCCCATCAATGGGGCCCGCCCTTGTAACACCCCCAAGATATTCAGGGAATATTACAGCGTCGTGGACCCCTACATGGGACCCACCAGGGTACTTAACAAGTAACACTCGTCTAACTATCTTAGTTAGCGAGAAAACACACATCACCAGAGCGAAAATAAATGAAACGCACGATATAACAGGCAAAACAGACATCACTGACAATCATAAATAACGTATAATAATACAAACCATAATCCCAGTAGAAATGCCTAAGTACTCGCAAGTACTTTCTATAAGTTCACAAGTTTAAAGAAAACAATCCGCATTAAAAAGGACGACGGAAATAAAGAGACTCAGTTGCACACGTCATCAACCCTGGCCAGCATCCTCGTACTGCCCCAGTGCCCTATCGTCCGGCTGAACATGACCTGAAATTCATAACAAGAATTTCCCCAAAACGGGTCCCCAAATGGGTTAGCAATTACGCTAGTACAAGTATCCAAATGAGCAACTTACACCTTACACATATAGTCAATGCATGCAAATGATAAAACATCTGTTTGAAACACACATTTCCGGAAAGGCCATAACCCAAAACACATTTATAAAATGCACCACAATCAACCATCAATCCACGTCTTTATGGACCCCTACCGAGACCCCGTTGGATCTAACCCGTAGTGGTTAAAAGCAAAGCTCGTAGATCCACGCCTCTGTGGACCCCTACAGAGACCCCATCGGATCTAACCCGTAGTGAGCATACAGAAACACACATTACTCATGCAATAATACCATGCTAGGAGTGTAAATTCATAAGAGTACTTGTCTCGATTATCACGATGAAAGGATGGGATTAAACAATCGTGGTTGCGAGAAATTGGACACATCGAACCTAGACGATTCGTCAAACACCATTACAACCAATTCGACAAGAATAACGATAATGGAAGACACCCGAAACCCCACCTACGATTCATGTAAGTTCGTACAAAACAATGACGAGCATGGATCGCAACCGAACCCTCTCAATTTCACAAATATCACGAAACTTACGATGAGCTCGTAGGTAAAACAAGAATACTACCAAGATTATCATATACATCATGGATTAATCAACAATACGGAACAAATCGGACGAAAACTCAAAAAACCCCAAATTTCCGAAAATAGGGTTCTAGGAGTTTACCTTAGATTAAGGACGAAGAACAAGTGTTGGTGTTGCTAATCTACACCAAGATCTCAAAGAAAATGATAGCTTGAAGTTATAAGACTTCGAATCGCTCGAAAATCATCCAAGAATCACCCCGGATCGGAAAGAGAATGAGAAATGAAGAAATGAAGTGGGTCAACTCTCTGGTTTTTATAACCAGGGAGCTGTAGCGTGCGCTAACGATAAAAGTTAGCATGCGCTACCCAGCCAAAAGCCAGTCCAGAACCTACGGTTCTGGCCCGTTAGCGTGCGCTACTAGAGAATAGCATACGCTAACGGCCCCTCGATAGCGCGCGCTATCGGGCCATAGCGTGCGCTACCTAGGCACCAAACCGAGTCCAGAAACATTCTGCCCAGTCTGGACTGCCGAGTTAGTGCATGCCACCGGACACCCAACGTGCGCCAAGTCCAAACCGTAGCGTGCGCTAATATACAAATGTAGCATGCGCTAAACTGCTCGTCCAAAGAGCAGAGAGCAGAGACAACCCACTGTCACAGCTGTGTTCCAGCCGTTAGCGCGCGCTACTAAACGGTCGTAGCGTGCAATACAAGACAACGATAGCGTGTTCTACACAACAACAGTACTGTGCGCTATCGAGTGCAGACAACAGCACAAATAGCACTCAAGTATGGAAAATAGCGAATTCCATCTCGGATGAAAACAACGCGCATCCGACACCAAACAACGGACCGAAGGAGACACACGAACAACAAGATTGAGTCGGGACCAAAGCGCTAAAAGAAAACACGATTCCGACTGCCCGAGGGTACAGAAAACTACAACATTGGTAATCACCCCAAAACTTTGGGAAATTACAAAACGGCCCAAAACATCTGAAACACACGATACATGATCGAAACAATAAATGAAAGCTCAAAACATGCATAACAACATGAAACGGACCTGCGGCAACCTCGAAACGGCGGTTCTGAACAACGGTTACGAGAATCGAATGAAATAGCGACGGAAAAGACATTAAAAACGGAATTGAGTAAAACAAGTCTGAAACAAGCTCGGATGACAAAAAGTCCAGTATTAAATATTCTCAAAATATCAATACGGTTACAAGCGAGTCAATAAAAACAAAAAATACACCAAAAATAAAAATACCAGAAAAGAAAAAAATGCGGATATTACATTTTACCCCTCTAAAAATAAGTTTCGTCCCGAAACATAAGAAACAAACAACTCAGGGTACCTAGAACGCATGCTATCCTCAGTTTCCCAAGTTGCCTCCTCGACACCATACCTCGACCATTGCACCTTGACCAAAGGAATGGTCTTATGCCTCAGTCGCTTCTCACGGTGCTCCAAAATCTTCAAGGGGCGCTCCTCGAAGGTAATATCGTCGGCGACATCAATATCACCATATTCGATGATGTGACTAGGATCCGGAACATATTTTCTCAGCTAGGAAACATGAAAAATGATATGAACGTAACTCAAGGCCGGAGGCAATGCCAAACAGTATGCCAACTCGCCGACTCTCTCGAGAATCTCAAAGGGCCCAATAAATCTCGGACTCAACTTTCCCTTCTTCCCGAAGCAAAAAACTCCCCTCATCGGCGACACCTTTAGCAAAATGTGGTCTCCCACCTCGAATTCCAAAGGTCAACGACGGACGTCAGCATATGACTTCTGTCGACTCTGAGCAGTCAACATCCTCTTTCGAATCAATTCCACTTTCCGCCTCGTCTCCATAGCGATATCCGGTTCGGTCCCAACCAAATCAGATGCCTCGTTCCATCAAATCAGCGATTGACATCACCGTCCATAAAGTGCCTCATACGGTGCCATTCGAATCGACGCGTGCTAACTATTGTTGTACGTGAATTCGATCAACGGCAAATGCTCCTCCCAATCACTGCTCCAATCGAGAGCACAAGCACGCAACATATCCTCAAATGTCTGGATAGTGCGCTCCGACTGCCCATCCGTCTGAGGATGAAAGGAAGTGCTCAGACGCAAACGAGTGCCCAACGCCTTATGTACCGCCTACCAAAAGTGCGATACAAAACGGCCATCACGATCCGAAACTGTAACACCCCCAAACTAATCGGGAATATTACAGCGCCGCAGACCCTCTCCGTGAGGATCTACTGGGCTAAAAACAAAAACAATACATCGCATTGCATGCCGACATGGATACATAATGAACGGCTAGACCGATTTGGTCTTTTACCACCATACGACACATTAACATACATAACTCGAACTCATAACTCACACCCACGTAGGGGTTGGAATACATCAATATACCTATAAAACGGAAAGATTACACAACAGAGAGCCAAACACTGAGACTCTACCAAAAATACTCAACGAGTGGTCATCATGTTATTAGTATCGTCGTCTTCCATCATCCTTCGTACTGATCCTGTGATTCGCTCCCCAGCAACCTGTAAGTACCTGGACGCAATACTGACATCCACCCCCCAAATACTCGGGGGTTAGCAAAACTCCACTGTTTTACTAGTGCAAGTATAAAATAGAAATAGAAGCCATACATATCATACTACAAGAATATAGTAATCGTAAACA
This sequence comes from Orobanche coerulescens, assembly GCA_033398695.1. Taxonomy (NCBI): domain Eukaryota; kingdom Viridiplantae; phylum Streptophyta; class Magnoliopsida; order Lamiales; family Orobanchaceae; genus Orobanche; species Orobanche coerulescens. Next base: position 122,899,167 of record CM065815.1, read on the forward strand.
TGCTCCCCGAGATAAGTCACTTGATCAAAACAGTTCAAATCATGGAAAGTGGGGATGAAACCCGTATACATCTTACAAAACATTTAAGATCTCAGGAGTTTTGAAAACGTTTGGGATTTAAGAATTCTCAAGCCTTTCGAAGCCATTTAGGGACACGGTCCAAAAGTCATTTTCTCAAAATATAATTATGATAACAACACACGGGGTCCATGACCCAATCATACTATACCGGTCACAAAACATGGGGTCCACGACCCGATCATATCATAACAACATGTTTCCACATATTATTCGTGTCCCGTGTTAGCAAGCCATGGACCTGAGATGCTCCCGCAGAACATACCCGAGTGAATAACCCACAGGGAAACCATACCAAATCACATGTCACCGTAACAACAGTCACGTGACCATAATCATATATACGTTTATTGTTATCCCGGCATCGCACTAACAAGCTACGAACCTCGGATGCTCTTACAGAACATACCCGATTGGACAACCAATGACACGTACATCACATAACCACATCACAACCATAAATTATCCCAGCATCGCACTAACAAGCTACGAACCTCGGAGTCCCCGCAAGACATACCCGATGATAACCCCACAAGTTATCCCAGCATCGGGCTAGCGAGCCACGAACCTCGGAGTCCCCGCAAGACATACCCGATGGATGACCCTACAGTCCCGCCCGACCCATACTAGCAAGTATGAATCCTGGAGATTCAACAATCCTAGCCGGTGTCACATCACTTGCAACGATCACACAACAATAATAAATTATCAAGGCAAACAACATTAAGCATCACAACCTACTTTCAAAGATGGAACAATTAATATCACAACATGTCACATTTTCACCGAACAATTACACATATCGACACACCATCCTCGGCAAGTCATCACGGTCTATTATATTAACGAAGTATGGTTATAACATATATCATCATACAACACATATTCACATATTCCAAATACACGTTTATCCACGAATCATACGAGATATCTTAAAGAAAACCCTTTTTCCGAGAATTTACTGATCCTTTAGAAGGTTCATTAAAACATTCAAGTTCCACATATAATTAATTATCAACTATCATGTTTACGGAACACGGTGTGTATGGGAAAGATACTTGCCTCGAAACTACGAGCACCGGACAACGGACGTATGAGGTTGAGCAGCCCTCGAATGTCCAAAAACGACCAAGAAACCGAAAACCCTTGAATACTACAAAAATAACACCAACACAAATCAACAACACTAATCGGAACCCGAATCAACACTAAGAACAACAAGGATCTAAAGGTTTCCCAAAGAAATCAAGAACTATTGTTCCGGGTGATATAAAATCATGAATGAGTTCAAAAATACGAAGATTCCAGTCAAGACAATCAAGAATACACCACCGATCGGATGAGATCGGGTAAGAATTCAAAACCAAGGAAAATCCTCAAATTCAAAAAACTAGGGTTCGAAGAAGAGAATACCTTGATTTGATAAAAGGGGATGATTAGATGTTGTTGAACACCTACAAATCCACTCCAAGATGAAGCTTGAAGAAGAAGGTCGCTCAAAATCGCCTCCGGAGCTCACTCCCGTCGGAAAGGGATGAAGAAGGGTGAGAAATGATGAATTAACGCTGTTGCCCGGTATTTATACTGGACAGTTATTAGCGTGCGCTAAACATACTCATTAGCGTGCGCTAACGGGGTCAACGCCTCAAAACTGCCCGCATGTAACACAGTTAGCATGCGCTAGCCAATATGCATAGCCTGCGCTAACGAGTCACGAATCCAGTCCAGTAGCTCCTGGACTAGTCTGCACCTACCAGGTAGCGTGCGCTAGCAAGAACAATTAGCGTGCGCTAGTCAGACGATAACGTGCACTATCAACCAACCATAGCGTGCGCTAACGAGACTCCAATCCCAGTTCAGTAGCTCCTGGACTGCCTCTGGACTGCCAGTTAGCATGCGCTAACCACAACACAGTAGCGCAGGCTACACCACAGGCGTTAGCGTGCGCTACAACACATTAAACCAAAAACTCACATAGTGATCCGAAATGCCTCCGAACACAAGTCCCAACAAGGCACACCCAAAACATGTCACAAAATTCCAACGATGCAGACAAAATTCGATAAAACCCCAAAAAATCAACGAATCCGGAACAAAGATCTCGGGTATTACAGAAACAATAGACTTCGAAGTACTGTGAAGCCTCACAATCTATGCAATAAACACACGAGCCAACATCTCCGGACCCCAAGTATCCTTGATGCCCATTAAGTGTGCCGACTTGGTCAGACAATCAACAATCACCCAAACCATATTCATACCAGACTTCGATCTCGGAAAGCTCTTGACGAAGTGCGTCGAAATATCTTCCCATTTCCATTTCAAAACAGGAAGCGGCTGCAATAACCCGACCGGTCGCTGATGCTAGATTTTGACCTGATGACAAGTCAAATATCTCGTGACAAACTATGCGACCTCCTACTTCATGTCGTTCCACCAAAAGTTCCTACTTATGTCCTTGTACACCTTACTCGATCCAGGATGAACTGAGTAAGGCGTAGCATGGGCCTTATGCAAAATACTATGCCTCAATTCCAAGTCGTTCGGTACACAAAGCCGACTCTGAAATCTCAACACACCATCCTCGTGAATCACAAACCCAAGAGACTTTCCCTTAAGAACATTCTCTCCGATTTGAGCAATCATCGGATCCTTAAACTGCTTTAGTTTAATTTCATCGATCAGCGATGACAAAACCTCCAAAGCGCAAAGCTGGCCGATAGCTCCTGGAAACAAAATCTCCACACTCAACTCGATCAAATCCCACTGAAGCTCACATCGAGATGTAAGGATCTCAAGCGTCTACAACGTAACCGGTTTACGACTCAAGGCGTCTTCCACGACGTTTGCCTTGGCTGGATGATAAAGGATCTCGAGGTCATAATCTTTAATCAACTCCAGCCACCTCCTCTGCCTCATATTCAACTCTCGCTGAGTAAATATGTACTTCAGACTTTTATGATCAGTAAAAATCTGACATGCAGAGCCAAAAAGATAGTGACGCCAAATCTTGAGCGCAAAAACAACTACCGCTAACTACAAATCGTGAGTAGGGTAGTTGAGCTCATATGACCTCAACTATCTCGATGCATATGCAATAGTCTTGTCGTGCTGCATCAACACGTATCCAAGACCCTGGCCCAAAGCATCGCTATAAATAGCAAAATCCTCGTTGCCAGATGGCAACGCTAGAATTAGGGCTGAAGTCAAACGCCTCTTCAGCTCCTCAAAACTCGACTGTCTTTCGTCATTCCAGACGAACTTCTTAGATTTATGAAGCAAATGTGTAAGTGGCCGAGCCAATTTCGAGAACCCCTCGACGAACCTACGATAGTAGCCAGCCAAACCCAAGAAACTACGGACCTCTTTCACATTCTTAGGCGGTGCCCAATCTAATACTGCCTCAATCTTCGGTGGATCCACACGGACCTCCTCGGCTGAAATCACGTGACCCAAAAACATCACCTCCTTCAGCCATAACTCACATTTCGAGAACTTTGCATAGAGTCGCTCGGTCCTCAAAATTTCTAACACCACACGCAGGTGATGCGCATGCTCCTTCTCATTCCTCGAATAGATAAGGATATCGTCAATGAAGACGACGGCACACTTATCCAAATATTCTATGAAAACTTTGTTCATCAACTACATGAACACTACCGGTGCATTGGTTAACCCAAAGGGCATAACCACAAACTCATAATGTCCGTATCTAGTCCGAAAAGCTGTTTTTGAAATATCGGACTCCTTCACCCGAAGATGATAGTACCCTGATCTCAAGTCGATCGTCGAGAACACCGCAGATCCCTGCAACTGATCGAACAAGTCATCAATCCTCGGCAAGGGATACTTAATCTTTATGGTCACCTTGTTTATCTCGCGGTAGTCGATACATAAACGCAGAGAACCATCCTTCTTCCACACAAACAGAACCGGTGCGCCCCAAGGTGAAGTGCTCGGTCAAATATACCCTGACTCAAGAAGCTCACTCAACTGCTTCTTCAACTCAGCCATCTCTGAAGGTGCCCTGCGATACAGCGCCATCGAAATCGGAGCCGCACCCGGCTCTTACTCAATAGCGAACTCAACCTCACGATCCAGTGGTAACCCCGGTAACTCGTCAGGAAATACATCAGGGAACTCACTGACGACTGGGATCGATGAAAACTCGACCCCGCCATCCTACACCTTCAAGGTGTATCACCAGTAACTAGTACACCCCTTCCGCAGGAGTCTCATCTCCTTCAAGGCGTTAATCACGAACTTCTGGTTTCCCATCTTTCGCCCCGCGAAAGAGTGATCGGTGCCTTCCTCGGCTAACATGGTGATGATTCTCGTGCATTAGTTCATGATTGCACCATGCCGCTCGAGCCAATCATCCCCGAGAATCAAATCCTCACCCTCAATACTCACAATAATAAGATTAGAGAGCCAAGTCCTCTCACAAATAAACACAGAACAGTCTCGGACCTCCTGATCACCAATGATCCTATCACCGCTAGGAAGCTTAACGATGAAAGGCTCACAAGGCGTCAAACAGTCAAGACTCAAACGGCGCACACACTCCAGATGGATGAATGAATGCGTAGCACCCAAATCCAAAAGCACACTGACAGGATGAGACTGGATATGAATGGTACCTGTGGCCATGGTGGCTACTGGATCATCGGCCCTCCTCATCTCGTAAACTCGCAGATGAACGGAGCCAACACTGGAATCTCCCCCTCTAGCGGGCTGACCCCGACCTCTTCCTCGACTGGCACTCGGCGGAGGCTACGGAGCAAACGACCCCTGGTTCACACTTGGTTTCCTAGGCGCTGGGAAGGAAGCCTGGGCACCAAGAGTTCTCTCTCTCTCTCAGCATAGAAAGCAGACTTGTAGACTGGCTCGCCACACCGATTACACGTTAGCAAAGGACTCCAACAAGTACGACTGACGTGGCCCGGTCGGCCACAGTTAAAACACTTCACATCACGGGAAGGAGTACTGATAGCCCCGCGGAAACCCCCAGTAGAACGAGTTGGACCACCACCAATGGGAAATTTAGCAGGCTGATATTTCAGCTGACCTCGACCTTTGTGGCCCGAAAAATTTCCGACGGACTTCTGTTTCTTGCTCTCACGAGCCTCCTCACTGGCCGTCAGATACATATCGTATGCAAAAGCTCTACTCTGATAATCCTTCAAGGTGGTGCAGGCGAGTCCAGACATGTAGTCATGAATCTTCAGTTTCATCCGTCTGGAAAAGTGGAAAATCTTGTCGCTCTCCTCTCTAACTTGGGCCTTCACGAAGCCCAACTCCCAATTGTAGTCAGCAATAGCTTGGGAAACAGGAATATCCCGAGGCTGGGCATCATAGAAAGCATGGACTCGAGCCTGTTTAACTGGCCATGGGCAATACTCGGTCTCCATCAGGTCTTTGAACTCGACCCATGAAGCAACATGGTCCTTAGGCTCAACAGCCTCCCACCAGTCGTGTAACACCCCAACCCGACAAGGGTAGAAGTGCCACAAGGATGGTGACATATCAAAGCATACATACATAATATCATACACAGCGGAAGTCTTAAACATAATTCAATAAGAAAGATCAAGCCAACACAGCTTAAGTCAAAGTACATAAGTTAAATGATGAAGAAAATAATCCAAAGGGAAAAATAAGAACATAATCCAAATCCAAAGTCATAACATAGGGTGGTCATCTAAGGTAAAAGCTTCATCATAAGCTCTAACTCTCATCCCATAGCAAAAGCCCAGCTCCTATCTTAGAAACCTGCCGCAGGGAAAAGGAAATGCGGTGAGCTTAAAAAGCCCAAAGGAATGATACATAAACAAAGCAACGATAATGAAACAGAACCGAAATATAGTGCATTGGGAAATATCATAAGGAATAAACAAATGAATAATAGAAATGAAAGGATAGGATAGTCATCTACCACGAGCCGAAACATATCATATCATATCATATAAGCCACAATATCATAATCTCATAATCGGAGGATACCTCTTAGGCAACCGAGATAATATGAGGGGTGTCCTCATGTATCATAAAGTGGAGTGATCGGCTCCCGGAAGTTGTGAAAGGCATGTATAGCACACGATGCAGTCACGAGACGGATATCATAAACATAATCATAGTTAAATCCACTAAATGTAACAGATCTAGGATGCATCCATACGCCCCACGTAAATCAGTTGGCCATAATAAATCATATCATAAGTGTGCACATAATATAACGAAGGGACGGTGTAGCGAAATCACTAGGGCCACACACTAGTCATGCCGGTGGTGCATCACGAACACGCCTATGGTACCTCCATAGGTAGGGAAACAAAATGGCTCGGGTATCAAACTAAGAGTCGGGTCTCATATCATACAAAAGGTCATATGGCAAATGTGTATCTCGAATCGTATCAAAGTTCAATCAAAGGGAACATAGCAATGGCTTGGGGAATCTTAAGTGTACCATATTTCCAAAGTCATAATAGCATAATGGAGCCTTTACTGAAAAGGCGAGTATCCGTACCTTATTGCAAGCACAGAAAATAGAAACAACTCAGAAAACAGATGTGGCTCAGGACCTCTCCTTCTTCACACCTAGAGGAGAAGAGGGGGAATCATAACTTTGCATTTTATACCCTTTACTTCCCAAAATTACACTTTAAACCTTTTAGTATTCAAAGTTACACATTAAACCCTTAACTTATCCATTTTACATAATGAGCACTTATTTTATTAAATTATTCGAATGGATACTCAAGTATTTATAATTTACACATTAAGTCCCTCAAGTTATTAAAGTTACATATTTAACCCTTAAATTTACAATTTCAATCTTTAATTATTAATAGTTACATATTAGGCCATTAAATTATCAAAATGACACATAACCCCCTGAATATATTAAATTACTCAAATCAGTCCCAAGTTTCTGAAAATTACATGTTTAGTCCCTCTCTTTTAATTATTTTCAAAACAAACCCTAATTAGGTTTAAAATACATTTTAATCCATTTAATTGCAAAACTTACACTTAACACCCACAAGTTATATTTTATTCGAATTATATACAGCTCAAATAAAGTTCCAGAATTAACTCTTAAGTTTTAAAGTTTACAAAACTCACCCAAAACATTTATATACAAATCGTATAAACCAAAAACAAAGGAATTAGAAACCCTAATCCTTCTAATCAATTCTCAATCATCATCTCATCATTAATATCATTAATTAACACCATTTCCAGCCCTAAACCAAAACCCTAGATCCCACGATTTATTTTCCTTTTTCTCTTTATACGATTTATACAAAACTCAATAAATCCAAATAATTTCGAAACACATGTTTTAAGCCATGACAATTCTTTCCAACATTTTTACAGATCATATTACATCATAATAAGTGTATAATAATTTTATTAATAATTATTCTGGATCGGAGTATATATTTCACATTTAAACACGTTTTTAGGGTTTTAAATCATGAAAATGATGTAGAGCATGCATGGATCGAATCAACCATTTTATTTGATGTTTATATGATGTAAGGGACCTGAGAAAAATACCAAACCAAGGATTGAACGTGTGGAAAAGGCTGCACGATTTGTTGTATACGCGTATGAGCAAAAACGAACCAAAAATCCACACGACTCCAAAAGCTTCTCCACGACCTTTCTATCATTTTTTCCAGAGTATACATGATATGAGGATTATGAAAAAAATCATAAACGAATTTTAGGGAGGTCGAACAGATCATAAACGAATTACCTTGTTTATAGGGCTCGACAAAAGAAAACCAAAGCCACGATCGATCCAAGCTTCAACAATTCAAAAGGGTATTTTTCTAGGACTTCTTGGATGTTGTTTGATCACAGAAAAATGCTTAGGAGTGTTGTGAATGTCGAATGGAGGCTATGAGAATTGTTGTGTGTGTTATGAAAATCGGCAAATTAGGGTTTTGGAATAAAAGATATGGATTGACTCTTTAAAATAGAAATGCCGTGTGAATGGGGGGGGGGGGGGGAGACCAGAATTTCGGATTTTTGGTTGGTAGAAATATTCTTGTGATTATCTTCCTTATTTATCAACATTTAAACCATTTAAATCAATATTAAAATTACTTATTATTAATTCGGTCCATAGAGGGGAAATTTGGTAATTTCACCACTTGCATAAATGTTAAATGTAATTGTTAAAATTATTTGGATACATAACTTGTGCATTGTTTGAAATTTGGGACTTATTTGGAGACCTTATAAGCTTTTAATTAAATTTTAAATATGTAGGGGCATTTTGGTCTTTTCACATGTTCTCAGATTTTAGGTGTTACAACTTCTTTCCCTCTAAAAAGAAAAAATTTCGTCCTCGAAATTTGAAAGAGATCAGAAATGAAACGAATCGAAACATAACGGAGACATACCAGATCAGAATACAAAATGAGGATAACTAGCTCGAATAGACTCCTCGGTTTCCCAGGTAGCTTCCCGCTCTGGGTGGTTCCGCCAAAGAATCTTAACGAAAGGAATAACTTTACGCCTCATAACTCGCTCTTGGCGATCAAGAACAGCTTAGGCTCCTCCGGAAGAGACATATCGGACTGAATCTGATCGAAAGGATAGGACACCACATGCAAAGGATGGTAATTGTATCCCCTCAGAAGAGATACATGAAAGACGTCGTGAACATGTGATAACTGCGGAGGAAGAGCCAAATGATACAAAACCTCTCCAATGCGCTCCAAAATTTCAAACGGTCCAATGAATCGAGGACTAAGCTTGCCCTTGATCCCGAAACGTTTAACTCCACGAAACGGCGAAACTTTAAGGAATACCCGATCACCAACCCGAAATTCTAAGTCACGTCGATGCTTATCAGCATAACTCTTTTGACGCGCACGTGCTTCCTTCAATTTTTCCCTAGCAACATCCACTTTCTCGGTAGCAATCTGAACTAACTCCGGACCTTCAATAATGCGCTCACCAACCTCATTCCAACAAACTGGAGCTCTGCACTTCCTACCATACAACATCTCGAAAGGAGCCATACGAATACTCGCGTGCCAGCTGTTGTTGTATGCAAACTCGACCAAACACAAATATTCGTCCCAGTTACCAATCCACTCTAAAGCACATGCCCTCAACATATCCTCTAATGTCTGGATGGTCCTCTCCGACTGACCATCTGTCTGAGGGTGAAAAGCCGTGCTGAACTTAAGGCGCGTACCCCATGCCTTATGCAAGCCCTTCCAGAAACGAGATGTAAACTGTGGGTCTCTATCTGATATGATAGCCGTAGGCATACCATGAAGCCTAACGATCTCCTGCTGAAATATATCCGTCAACTTACTAACTCTGTAGTCCACACGAATAGGGAGAAAGTGAGCAGACTTGGTTAGTCGATCAACAACCACCCAAATCGCATCATGCTTCTTACGGGTAAGAGGTAAACCTGTAACGAAATCCATGGAAATCTCTTCCCACTTCCACTTCGGAATCTCCAATGGCTGCAATAACCCACTCGCTCTTTGATGATCAATCTTTACTTGCTGGCAAGTCAAACACTTCGATACAAACAACGCCACATCATGTTTCATACCACTCCACCAAAAATGTTGTTTAAGATCCCTATACATCTTGGTAGAACCAGGATGAATAGTGAACGGGGAACTATGAGCCTCTGATAGAATAATCTCTCGAAGTTCGGATCGTTAGGAACGCAAAGACGATCCTCAAACCAAACCACACCAAATTCGTCAACTACGAACTCATTGTTTGCCTTCCTCAACATTTTGAACTATAGACCACAGTTCACCATCCTCCTTCTGAGCTTCCTTTATTCGCAAGATGAGATTGGACTCAACTTTAAGACTAGCCCAATAACCATCCTGACCTCGAATACAAAACTCCACATCCAGAAGTTCTAAGTCATGCAGAACACGAGGATCAAACTCTAAACTCGCAACCATACCAGACTTCCTACTAAGAGCATCCGCGACTACATTCGCCTTACCAGGATGATACTGAATATTAACATCATAGTCCTTCAGGAGTTCTAACCACCGCCTCTGTCTCATATTTAGTTCCTTCTGAGTGAAAATATATTTAAGACTCTTGTGATCGGTGAAAATGTCACAAGACTCTCCATACAAATAGTGGCGCCAAATCTTTAGCGCGAAAACCACAGCTGCTAACTCTAGATCATGTGTTGGATAATTCACCTCGTGAGGTTTCAACTGCCTCGAAGCATAAGCAATCACCTTCCCGTGTTGCGTCAACACACATCCCAAACCTTTCTTCGATGCATCACTATATATTCGAAAACCACCTGAACCAGATGGAAGAGTCAAAATAGGTGCAGACACTAAACGTTTCTTCAACTCCTCGAAACTACTTTCCCTCTCATCAGTCGAAACAAACTTCTCTCCTTTCCTCATCAATTGTGTTAAAGGCAAAGCGAGACGCGAAAAGCCTTCAACAAATCTCCTATAATACCCAGCAAGACCCAGAAAACTCCTTACTTCCGTCACGTTTGTAGGTCTCGGCCATTTTGTGATAGCCTCAACCTTCGCAGGGTCCATAGTAATACCGTCCGCAGAAACAATGTGACCCAAGAAAGCTACTCGATCCAACCAAAACTCGCACTTCGAAAACTTCGCATATAATCTCTGCTGTCGAAGAACCTCCAGAACCATACTAAGATGTTGCTCGTGTTCCTCCTCGGACTTAGAATACACAAGGATGTCATCAATGAAGACAATGACGAACTTATCGAGGAATTCGTGAAATACCCGGTTCATAAGGTCCATGAAAACTGCAGGAGCATTGGTCAACCCGAAAGGCATAACCAAGAATTCATAATGACCGTACCGAGTTCGAAAAGCCGTTTTAGGAACATCCTGCTCCCTCACCCGAAGTTGGTGATAACCGGACCTCAGATCAATCTTAGAGAAATGCCTCGCTCCTTGCAATTGGTCAAATAGATCGTCAATGCGTGGAAGAGGGTATGATTCTGATTACTACGGATTGTGATACGGTTAAGTTCCCGATAATCAATACAAAGACGCATGCTTCCATCTTTCTTCTTAACAAACAATACGGGAGCACCCCATGGAGACACACTCGGACGAATGAATCCATTATCTAACAATTCTTGCAATTGCTCCTTCAGTTCTTTCAATTCGATCGGTGCCATACGGTATGGAGCTTTAGATATGGGTTCAGCACCCGGAATCAGATCGATACTGAACTCAATTTCTCGAACAGGAGGAATACCAGGAAGTTCATCTGGAAACACATCAGTAAAATCGCGCACAACGCAAATACCATCAATGCTCGGAACATCCACAGAAGTATCCTTGATAGAAGCAAGGAAACCAATACAGCCATGTGAAATCAGTGTTCGGGCTTTCATAACCGAAATAATCTTTACGGATTTCAGAGGTTGTGAACCAGAATAGACAAAATCAGGATGATGAAGATTACCAAAGATCACTTTACGAGCATAACAATCAATAGTCGCTTTATGAGCATCCAACCAGTCCATGCCCAGAATAATATCAAAGTCAATCATATCGATGGGAAGAAGGTTCGCAGCACGAATACGATCATCGAAACGAAGAGGGCAATTCACATACTCAACATCAATAATCACATGAGTTTTCATCGGAGTAGCAATAGATATACGGTTCATTAGTTGTGTTGGGGTTATGTTTATTTTATTTGCAAGTGAAGTAGATATTATGGAATGTGTAGCACCGGTGTCAAATAAAACAAAGACAGTACGATCTCCAATATAAAGAAAGCCCGTAATAGTACCTGAGGAACCGGCTGCCTGATCACGAGTCATAGAGTAGACCCTGCCTGAATTTGGAGCAGTCCTATCATCAATCTTAGGTCCACCAGTCTTCTTCTTAGGGCAATCGATGACTTTATGATGAGTAGATCCACACCAAACAACCACCGAAGCTCTATAACAAGGACCGGATGAGTCTTCCCACAAGAAGGACATGTAGGAGGAGGGTAGAGCTTCAATCTTCTTCGACCCGACGATCCCATTGCCGTCATCACTGAGAGTCCCTACGCTTGTTATTACTCGCCCTTGACGATCACCACCATACCTACCAAGATCCCGACGATCCCGGTTCCCGTAATCCCGCTGTCTATTATTATAACCACGGTCCCGACCCTCTGATCATACCCCTGGTCCTGTCGACCCCGAGAATCCTGCTTATGGTCCTGCCGACCATGACTACGAGAATCCACCCTGTTACCATCCCTATCACGCTTATAAGACACCCGATCCGCATGTAGTAACTCAATGTTGCGGGCGACATCCTGCACTCCAGCAACATCCTCAAAAGTAGTGTTAACGATCTTGTCCAACACCCACTTCTTCAAAGCCCACTTAAAATGACGTGCCTGACGCACAGCATCACCAGTAACCTCTGGCCCAACAAAACTGGCCAAACGCAAGAATCTATGCATAAACTCTCCGGATGACTCCTGATCACCCTGACGAATCAACCCGTACTCTCTCTCATACCTTAACTGTTCTGCCATAGGAAGATACTGTCTGTAAAATGCCTCAATGAAATCGGCCCACGAACAAGTCTCAGCAAAATTATCTCCTTTGGCCTGAACAAGAGCAGTCCACCAGTTCTGAGCATCACCTTCCAATTTGAATGTAGCCAAACGAGTTTTAAACTCATCACCACATCCCAGAACACGAAACAATTTCTCAACATGTGTGATCCAGTCCTCCGCTTCATGGGGAGTAGCAGCGGACTTGAATGAGAGAGGCTTGAGCTTGTTAAACCTCTCGATCCACACATGGATACCAGTTGGGGAAGCATGAGGTGGGGTATTAGGTTGACCATTTGGTGGAGTAGGAGGTCTAGCACCACCACCAGAAGGACTCGGCCCATTCCTGAAGTTATTGGCCACTTCAGCCACTACTCGTGGAATAGCAGCTTCCACGGCGTTAATCATAGCTTGGAAATCAGGGGCACCATTATCCCCATCAGTGTACTGAGTAAAGCGGGTGTTCACCATCTGAATGATCATGGAAAGGGATTAGCAAAACATAAGAGAAAATAAGCACGAAAAGGAAGACGAAGCAGAAACCTATGTTACCCAAATCCTCACCAGTCAAACCTAAAGTCTTAAGGGTCAAATCCTAAGGTCCAAAAGACTCGCAGGCCATGTTTATGTACTACAGGTCGCAGCCTGGGCTCTGATACCATAATTGTAACACCCCAACCCGACAAGGGTAGAAGTGACACAAGGATGGTGACATATCAAAGCATACATACATAATATCATACACAGCGGAAGTCTTAAACATAATTCAATAAGAAAGATCAAGCCAACACAGCTTAAGTCAAAGTACATAAGTTAAATGATGAAGAAAATAATCCAAAGGGAAAAATAAGAACATAATCCAAATCCAAAGTCATAACATAGGGTGGTCATCTAAGGTAAAAGCTTCATCATAAGCTCTAACTCTCATCCCATAGCAAAAGCCCAGCTCCTATCTTAGAAACCTGCCGCAGGGAAAAGGAAATGCGGCTGAGCTTAAAAAGCCTAGTGAACAGATACATAAACAAAGCAACGATAATGAAACAGAACCGAAATATAGTGTATTGGGAAATATCATAAGGAATAAACAAATGAATAATAGAAATGAAAGGATAGGATAGTCATCTACCACGAGCCCAGAAACATATCATATCATATCATATAAGCCGTCAATATCATAATCTCATAATCAGAGGGGATACCTCTTAGGCAACCAGATAATATGAGGGGTGTCCTCATGTATCATAAAGTGGAGTGATCAGCTCCCAGAAGTTGTGAAAGGCATGTATAGCACACAGTACCAGTCACCAGACAGATATCATAAACATAATCATAGTTAAATCCACTAAACAGAACAGATCTAGGATGCATCCATACGCCCCCACAGAAATCAGATTGGCCATAATAAATCATATCATAAGTGTGCACATAATATAACAGAAGGGGACGGTGTAGCCAAATCACTAGGGCCACACACTAGTCATGCCAGTGGTGCATCACAGACACGCCTATGGTACCTCCATAGGTAGGGAAACAGAAATGGCTCGGGTATCAAACTAAGAGTCAGGTCTCATATCATACAAAAGGTCATATGGCAAATGTGTATCTCAGAATCGTATCAAAGTTCAATCAAAGGGAACATAGCAATGGCTTGGGGAATCTTAAGTGTACCATATTTCCAAAGTCATAATAGCATAATGGAGCCTTTCTTGAAAAGCAGTATCCGTACCTTATTGCAAGCACAGAAAATAGAAACAACTCAGAAAATAGATGTGGCTCAGGACCTCTCCTTCTTCACACCTAGAGGAGAAGAGGGGGAATCATAACTTTGCATTTTATACCCTTTACTTCCCAAAATTACACTTTAAACCTTTTAGTATTCAAAGTTACACATTAAACCCTTAACTTATCCATTTTACATAATGAGCACTTATTTTATTAAATTATTCGAATGGATACTCAAGTATTTATAATTTACACATTAAGTCCCTCAAGTTATTAAAGTTACATATTTAACCCTTAAATTTACAATTTCAATCTTTAATTATTAATAGTTACATATTAGGCCATTAAATTATCAAAATGACACATAACCCCCTGAATATATTAAATTACTCAAATCAGTCCCAAGTTTCTGAAAATTACATGTTTAGTCCCTCTCTTTTAATTATTTTCAAAACAAACCCTAATTAGGTTTAAAATACATTTTAATCCATTTAATTGCAAAACTTACACTTAACACCCACAAGTTATATTTTATTCGAATTATATACAGCTCAAATAAAGTTCCATAATTAACCCTTAAGTTTTAAAATTTACAAAACTCACCCAAAACATTTATATACAAATCGTATAAACCAAAAACAAAGGAATTAGAAACCCTAATCCTTCTAATCAATTCTCAATCATCATCTCATCATTAATATCATTAATTAACACCATTTCCAGCCCTAAACCAAAACCCTAGATCCCACGATTTATTTTCCTTTTTCTCTTTATACGATTTATACAAAACTCAATAAATCAAAATAATTTCGAAACACATGTTTTAAGCCATGACAATTCTTTCCAACATTTTTCCAGATCATATTACATCATAATAAGTGTATAATAATTTTATTAATAATTATTCTGGATCGGAGTATATATTTCACATTTAAACACGTTTTTAGGGTTTTAAATCACGAAAACGATGTAGAGCATGCATGGATCGAATCAACCATTTTATTTGATGTTTATATGATGTAAGGGACCTGAGAAAAATACCAAACCAAGGATTGAACGTGTGGAAAAGGCTGCACGATTTGTTGTATACGCGTATGAGCAAAAACGAACCAAAAATCCACACGACTCCAAAAGCTTCTCCACGACCTTTCTATCATTTTTCCCAGAGTATACATGATATGAGGATTATGAAAAAAATCATAAACGAATTTTAGGGAGGTCGAACAGATCATAAACGAATTACCTTGTTTATAGGGCTCGACAAAAGAAAACCAAAGCCACGATCGATCCAAGCTTCAACAATTCAAAAGGGTATTTTTCTAGGACTTCTTGGATGTTGTTTGATCACATAAAAATGCTTAGGAGTGTTGTGAATGTCGAATGGAGGCTATGAGAATTGTTGTGTGTGTTATGAAAATCGGCAAATTAGGGTTTTGGAATAAAAGATATGGATTGACTCTTTAAAATAGGAATGCCGTGTGAATGAGGGGGGGGGGGGGAAGACCAGAATTTCGGATTTTTGGTTGGTAGAAATATTCTTGTGATTATCTTCCTTATTTATCAACATTTAAACCATTTAAATCAATATTAAAATTACTTATTATTAATTCGGTCCATAGAGGGGAAATTTGGTAATTTCACCACTTGCATAAATGTTAAATGTAATTGTTAAAATTATTTGGATATATAACTTGTGCATTGTTTGAAATTTGGGACTTATTTGGAGACCTTATAAGCTTTTAATTAAATTTTAAATATGTAGGGGCATTTTGGTCTTTTTACATGTTCTCAGATTTTAGGTGTTACAAGTCGGTGGCAACAAAGACCTTGGATATCTCCTTGATCCACCCCTCCCAACCAATCGGGTTTGAAGCCCCCGATAACGGAGGAGGATGCATCTTGATGACATCCTAAAGCCAACGGTCTGCTCCGCCCCGAGTAGCATGGGCCGGAGTAGGGTTCTGAACCGCTTGAGCTATCGAAGCCATTTGGTTCACCATTTTTTGCATCACAGCTGCAGCGCCAAGATCGACGCCACCACCGGTTAGGCCCTCTTGAGTAGCACTATGGCTCTAATGACCATCAGTACTACCAGCCCCAGAATTGTGTGACGTGGCTGCCTCACTGCCTGCCCCACGTCCCCGACCTCATCCACGACCTCTACCTCGGCCTCTCCCAGCATCCATACTGAAGATAAGAGGTAGCAATTGCAATTCGATGATAAGTACGAGAGGAAAAACAGTCACAATTCAAGAATCGAAAGTACGATACAAGGAAACAAGGAATCGAGTAAGGAAAACTTACGAGCACTGGAAATACCGAGATGATGGCAGCGGGGTGACAATGTGCAAAACAAAACACAACTAGACCCAATTAACCGATAAGCCTGGGTATCCATAAACCTAGTGCTCTGATACCATTTTCTGTAACACCCCCAAGATATTCAGGGAATGTTACAGCACCGTGGACCCCTACATGGGACCCACCAGGCTAATTAAGAAGTACCACTCGTCTAACTATCTTAGTTAGCGAGAAAACACACATCACTAGAGCGAAAATAAATGAAACGCCCAGTATAACTGGCAAAACAGACATCACTAATAATCATAAATAACGTATAATAATACAAACCGTAATCCTAGTAGAAATGCCTAAGTACTCGCGATTACTTTCTATAAGTTCACAAGTTTTAAGAAAACAATCCGCATTAAAAAGGACGATGGAAATAAAGAGACTCAGTTGCACACGTCATCAACCCTGGCCAGCATCCTCGTACTGCCCCAGTGCCCGATTGTCTGGCTGAACATGACCTGAAATTCACAACAAGAATTTCCCCAAAATGGGTCCCCAAATGGGTTAGTAATTACTCCAGTACAAGTAACCAAATGAAAAACTTACACCTTACACATAGAGTCAAAGCATGCAAATGATAAAACATCAGTTTGAAACACATATTTCCGGAAACCCCATAACCCAAAACACATTTATAAAATGCACCATAATTAACCGTCGATCCACGTCTCTGTGTACCCCTACCGAGACCCCATCGGAGCTAACTCGTAGTGAGCATAAACACACACACACACACGTTGCTCATGCAATACTACCATGCTAAGAGTGGAAGTTCATAAGAGTACTCCTTGGTTTAAACTGCTTCCTTCTACATCTGCCCCATTCCGTTCCTACTCAAGGGTCTGTCGAGTGTTCCCAAATCCATATAGTCTTTTCCTTTCAACTCTTCCAGATGCATCTTTCCAAGCTGTGACGTCAAAATCCGAACGTGACTCTGGATCAGGATATTTTTGTTCTATAATTGTTTCATACGTCTCCTGCATAATGATGATACAATTAATATATTGCATCATACAAACATCACATAAGTTTGTTAAAATTTTAGCTAGACTAATTAACTTTTTTGTTTTTTGAATAGTAATTAACTAATTTGTTGAACATTAAATATACAAAGTTTATTTTTTTAACACAGACAGTCAACTTCCATTCATTCAAATGATCAAATCAAGCACAATAATTAAAACATAAACCACAAAACCCGTCACTAATCCGCTATTTACCTAAACTAACACCAACAACAAATGAACACAAACAACCCCCAAATCACCAACAGACAACACCAAACTCAAGCCCTCCGTACAATTTGTTATTTTGATATATTATCTTATCAATACAAATCAAATATGTTGGCTTCCATAACATAAGAATAAAGACCAACATTTTTTAGCAGTAACTACTGTAGTTGCTGAGTAGGAGGAAATGAGATTGAGATTAAAATTAAACAAAAAATCAACAAATAAGAAGTACTTACCCACACTTTTTAAAATTTTGGACATACATATTCCCCATCCATCTTGTGTGTGCGGACAAATAACTCCAGTTCAGTTGGATTATGTTTAAACTCTTTCCTCTATAAAATTATTCGGTCATGTAAGAACTTATCTAAAATGAAATAATCAAGAAACAAACATATTGATATTTCACAAGATTACTTACCATCCTAATCTCATGTGCCGACATTGGGATGGAACCACTAGTGTAAGTTGGTGAAGCCTTATCATTTCTGCCCAAACGATTCTTAGTTCCAGAATCAGACTTATTCTGTCATTCCTTCTTGGACCAAACGTCTTTGATTAATTTTTTTTCATATCGTGCTATTCATCCATTCTAGATTTAAGTCGATCCAATCCTTGGCATTTTTTGAGCCGGACGCCTTTTTTGCCTTCTTTCTGGCTGAGCCAAGTATGCCTCTAAACTGATCAGAACAAGTCTTACACCATGCTCTATAAATCTGAATTTCTCCCCGCAGAGGCTATTTAAAATGTTTTTACAAATACAAATAGGATATAATAAACACAATCATATTGCAACATAAAAATAGTTATTACTGGGCAACTGATGCATTTTATAATATGTACCTCAGATACGTGAAGTTAATCAAAATCATATAGGGGAAAATAACTTTATTCGTTGTTTGGAAAACATAAAAACAGTGTAATTTGCATGAACTGGGATAATAAAATGATAAGAAATCAAAGGGATAGTAATGATTTTATTCATCAAAACATGCATATAATGTATATTTCAATAGAATAATTGATGTTGCTTTCCATAAGCTGACTTGAACAAGTACTCAGAAATTAGTAATAGACTAAGTGTTATACATCTTATATACTTCCATTCAAAACTTACTCAAAAAGATATTTTTCAATGGCTTACCTTGAAATTATCCCAGTACAGGTCCCTAATATCTTGAGGTACTTTCCTTCATGTTTCCCATGCACCTTCAAAATTTCTCTTTATAGTAACCACGGTATCAGAAGTCACACGTGTATCAGAAAACTTGTTAAAGTATATTTAGAAGAAAAAACATCAGCTTACACACAAAATAAAGGAAAGTAAAATGAACATGTAAAAGGAAAAATAAATGAATAACCTGACACCACTTCCAAGTCTTCAGGAACATCCATTACACGATTTGGTCCTCATGTCCTGTGCAGCTCCCCAGACTCATCATCATCAGAATCCAAGTTCTCATCTCGTCCTGGTGATGCAGCAAGATTAGTGGGATGAGTACCGCTGCCCTCGTTGCGAGAAGCATCATCATCATCATCATCATCATCACTCACTTTAAGGTCATCATTTCGCTCATCTGTTTCACGCATAGGTGAAGATGCATCCCCCACAACTGGGATCCTGCCACCATTCCGCTTGCGGGAACTATTTGCACCCTTACTCGTCTTCTTGAATTTTCTTGCCATACTGCATAAATAGATATAACATGCTTATGAGATTCAAACAGACATAGTATACCAAATATATATATATATATATGTGTGTGTGTGTGTGTGGATTAATAAACAACAAACAGACATCTTCAGTCATATTTAACCGTTCTTGTACAATGCACTTGTTGTAACACCCCCAACCTGCTCGGGAATATTACAGAGCCGCAGACCCTCTCCGTAAGGATCTACCAGGCTAGATACCAAAACAAGACGTCATAACATATGCCAACATGACTAGATAGGAATCAGTAGAGCGATTTGGCCTTTCATCAATACATACAATTTAAACTTCATATACATCATTCTATCAAAACTCATACCCGCACGGGGGTCAAAATGCAACAATTACTCCCATACGACGGGAGAACACTACATCGGAAAAGAAAATACAATACGACCACCAGTACCAAGTACTAGACTGTTTGTGATTAATATCATTTGTCTTCCATCATCCCTCGTATTGGCCCCGTGGTTTTCTCCCCTAGAACCTATACGTACCTGAATGCCATACAGACATCCACCCCCCGAATTACTCGGAGGTTAGTAAAATTCCACTATTTTGCTAGGGGTATAAAGTGCAAATACGATCCATATAAAACATATTCCAAAAATATAATATAATAATCTGAATAATCAACGGATCAAACACACTGAAAGACTTCCCGAGATATTTCATTTGTGCAAAATAATCTGAAACCATGAAAGGCAGTAATAATTAAGTAAACGAATTATAAAGAATTTTACAGATATCGGGAGTTTTTAGAGGAAAACATTTCGAGACTAAAGAGTCCCAATCTTTTAAAGAATCACTTAGGGTCACAACCCAAAGATTTACTCGGTTCTCAACAATTATAATATAATCACTGGTCATGCAAATCCGACAATAAAAATATTATTTGTACTCATCAAGTGACGAATTCCAGAGGCCTCAATCGACCCTACCTGGCATCACACAAGTACGGTTCGTTCTACTCAAGTAACGAACTCCAGAGGACTCGTCGGACCCTACCTGGTACCCACATATACTGTTCGTACTCATTAAGTAACTAACTCCAGAGGCCCCATCGGACCATACCTGGTTCCACACAAATACCGTTTGTACTAATCAAGTAATGAACTCCAGAGGCTCCGTCGGACCCTACCTGATTCCACAGATCAACACAACAATCCACAATGCATATCAATAACACCACGTTCACATACCACAAAGCGATATACTTCTCGAGCAACACCAAATAACACTATCATCACAAAGCCTTCAAAATACGTAAGACATAACCAACTCACACGAAACATATTTACAAAGGCAAACAAATCATCACAAACCTAATACGTGATTTCTAGTCACAAGATATAAGTTGTATAATAAGATACTTGCCTCGGAATCGACACACAAATGCTCCGACGAATACGGCTCGCCCGAAATACCCCGAAACCTACAACTTCCACAAGACATGAAGGAAACATGATCACAACGAGGTTCAAGACCAACAACAATGGAAATCACATCAACCGAAGGAAACTCATTCGAACACTTAATTGAACATTAAATGTTCAATACTTCCTCAAGAACCCTAGGATCATAAACCGGGTTAAACGAATCGAAGATATGGATATACAATCCATAGAACATGATTAATAACATCATACTACACCAACCGATTTATCAAAATCGGACTAGGATCGAAATCAAGAACAAATCTCCAAAAAGTCAACCCGAAGAAAAATCAAGAAATTACCTCGATCCGACGAAGAATAATGGATTAGATGATGTTACAATCACCTATAAATCTCCAAAACATCTTGGAATTGAGTAGAATCGACCAAAAATCCATACCCTAGTCTCACCCGTCCGTCAATTGCGAGGAGAAGAGAAGAAGGGAATAAATGAGGTGAAATACCCATATGTCCCGTTTTATACTAACAGGGACGCACGACCATCACGCACGACCAAAGGTTCGTGCGTCTGGTCGCTGCCCAACATCACACATCACGCACGAGCAGCACGTATGAGCACCTGCTCGTGTGGGGATTTTCTTAGATTCGTCCGATTTATCCATTTTGGAGCCTGAGAACCTTGAGATTATGATGTATCTACCCCTACGATTATATGGATTGTTTTGTACCTTGTTCGAACATGAGAGGGTTTGGGTGATTTTCCAACCTCTAGATGTTTACCCTTGTAGTTTCGTGAATCGTAGGCGGATTTCGGGAGTTTTTTCGTGTGATTTGAGTATGGATTATTGATCATCATATTCCTTGCGAATCGTTTAGGTGCCGGAAGTGCGTTCTTGGACCTACCGAACTTATACTCTTTTCCTTCCGATTTCTCAATGTCTCAAAGGAAAGTATATGTTTATGATTGTACGTTCTCGACTTTGAAAGTAAGATATATGATTGGCATCATTGTTTATATCCACTATGGGATGGGCCGACGGGTCCTCTGAGGGTTTCGTAGCCTCTGTTGCGATTCCGTGGATATTATGGGTTAACCACTCTGGGACGGACCGACGGGTCCTCTGAGGGTTCCGTAGCCTCTGGTGCGGTTCCACGGTTAATCATGTATATATTGATATGATGCTATGAGATTTAGTTATTCTAGAATATTAGTCTTGGATTGATGAGATGATGATTACTTTTACTTTATTGTCGAGGAGTATTGTGTTTCATATTCGATATACTTGCACTAGCTATTCGACGGCTAACCCCTTTATGGGGGAAATATTTTTCATGTATTTCAGGTTCCAAGAGAGCGGATAGGCACGTATCGGGTCGGCATGAAGATGATGGGCAAGTGTGATGCTGTGTCTTGTCTCCCGTTATATTTTATGCTTCCTCCATTCAGTGTTGTTGTACTGGAATGGTTTTTGGAATACTTGAGTACTATTTTCGGTTTCCTTGATGTTCCGGCCCGTGTTGCCGTGGTATTGAATTGTGATGTATTGCATTCGGATGTATTGGATATGATTTTGAATACCATTTTTATTGTCTTCAATTACATTGTACTTGTACCTCCTCGGTCAGAGTTCATAGTTCCGTGTATAAATAGCCTTGTGGGTTCCACGGCGGGGCTCACTGCGCTGTAATATACCTTGAATAACTTGGGGGTGTTACAGAATATGGTATCAGAGCCAGGTTTATGGATACCTAGGCTGTCGGTCTTTTGGGTCGATTAAGTCATCATTTGTCTACAGTATCACTACTTTGCCATCATCACAGTGCGACCGGTACTTGTAAGACCTTTTACTCTTCTGGTGTTTCCCTAATCGCTTTGCTTCTGATTTGATATTTTTGAGAATCGGTCACTTTGATGGCGTGCAATTGAATTATACTTACGTCCCTTGTGTATTCTTCAGAATGTCTGCTGGTAGGGGACATGGACAAGGCCGTGGTCGTGGACGTGGACGAGGACGTGGCGCGGCCGTTTCCCTCAGTTCCGTTGCGGGGTTGACCACCCCCAGCTTATCTAACTCAGTGCATCCTCACACCGAAAGTTAGCAAGACCAATCGACTGGCCAAGGGAACAACTCAGATGTTGGAGTTGCGAATGTCCTTCAACAATTGGCTAACCAGGTGACCATCTTGGCCCAATCCGTTCAGTTGAACAATACGAACCTAACAACGGATGCCTTGCTTCAGAATGTGATCCGTATGCACCCTCCGCAGTTCAGCGGTGCCACAGACCCGATAGGTTGGGAGGATTGGCTAGCGGAGTTAGAGAAAGTCTTCGAAGCGGTTGATTGTCCGGAAGCGAGGAAGGTACCGATTGCTCAGTACTTCCTTACCAAGGAAGCCGTGACGTGGTGGAAAGTTATCAAGCCACAGGATCATGTTGCTACGTGGGGAGAGTTTAAAGAGCTAATGGAGGCCGAGTTTTGTCCTTGGCCAGTGCAAGAAGGCAGAATCCGAGCCTTTTTCGAGGCTAAGCCGCAGAACATTCGAGTTTCGCAGGCGATAGTGGAGTACAACCAACAGTTGATCCACGTGAAGAATCAAGTACGAGACGAGCGGGACAAGATCTGTTACTTTGATAAGCGGATGAATATGGATTTACGGCGGTACATGGCCGAGTTTGCTTGCACCACCTTGGCAAATAATTCAAAATAACTAGAAACAAAAATCTCGGGTATTGTAGATATGACATTAAGACTATCCAAGAATAAGGGTGAAAGAGTATCTCAACTTGAGTACTCTCGCATAATAGGAAGTCTGGTGTACTTGATGAGTTGTACAAGACCAAATATATCCTACTCAGTTAGTACACTAAGCAGATACACGAGCAACCCCAGAAAAGATCACTGGAAGGCGATCACGAGGGTACTAAGATATTTAAGGGGTACTCATGAGTATGGGCTGCATTATACCAAATATCCAGCAGTACTTGAAGGATATAGTGATGCAAATTGGATATCTGATATAAAAGACTCCAAGTCAACAAGTGGATATGTATTCACACTAGCTAGTGTAGCAGTGGTACAGAAATCTTCGAAACAGACACTTATATCCCGGTCAATGATGGAATCCGAGTTTATAACCTTAGATAAATGTGTAGAAGAGGGAGAATGGCTACACCATTTTATAGAAGATATTCCAAAATGGGCTAAGCCTGTGACCACAATATGTATTCATTGCGATAGTCATCTGCGAGTGGCAGGGCACATAGCGCAATGTACAATAGTAAGTCTCGTCATATAGGGGTGAGACATAATACCATTAGATAGTTGATATCAACAGGAGTTATCACTATTTACTATGTGTCATCAAAGGATAACATTGCGGATCCGCTAACCAAAGGGTTATCAAGAGACCTTGTTGATAAATCATCAAGAGGAATGGGTTTATTGCCTTCAGCTAATGGTTTTATGGAGGATACCCAACCTAAGCTGACTAGAGATCCCAAGATCTAGGTTCAATGGGACAACCAATTCATAAAACTGGGCACGATCACTGTGGGGGTTACCCCGGACCGACCATTCCTAGGATGAAAACAGTGATACCCATAGGGAGAGGTCAAGCTTTTGCTTTTAATGATTCTTAAGTCTACAACGTATAGTCGGGTGGAGTAAAATACGGGTTTACTCAAAACACTTAAAGAGAATCACCTGTGTTCGAGAAAAAGGGGCCGCTTCAAAGGAGACTTGCAAGGCACAATTCTTTAGAAACTCTAGCAGAACCAGGACGGTGTGATAACAGAATAAATCAGGAAGGGCACTTGTGAAGGATATACGATCACTTATAGAAGCGTTCGGACAGTTCAAAGGCATCTACTCATACTGTCTAGCCAATAAGGGGAATATATCTTTTGAGGGAAGGTTCACAGAGCATACTCTACCAATCCGATGCAATGCCTAACCGCCGTAACTATCACCAAGTCAAACTCTGTGTCCGACGTGTGATGTTGGACCATCAATCTCATTCATGTGGAGGATTGTTGGAAATAAAAAGGAAATAGGCTGTTTTGAGCAACCCACTTGAGAGGTAATTTTGAGTGGGCATGACTATGAGTTAAAGTCGGGACTTAGTTGGAATATGTAGTACTCCGTACGAGGTTTCCAAAACATGTACGAACACTCAAAATGATTGAGGTATGAATGAGATATAATGTTCCAAAGTGAACCCTTTGGAAATGGGTTTGGGATTCTATCCCACATTGGAAAAATATGAGAAAAATTGTGAGTATATAAGGTGATGTGAACAAACTCTTGTTCAAAAGTGAGACATGAGTGGATGTGTGACTAGGCGCCGCTCGCGCACAGACACACACATGCGTGCGCACCGCCGCCGCTGCCGCCGTCCGACCGTTCGGCCGGGCGGCTCAGCTCGGGTCGGGTCGGGTCGGTTGGGTCGGTTTGGGTCGAAGGGCGGTTTGGGCGATTTGATAATTATCGAATTAATATATTAACAGATTAGGATAAGTATCAAAGATACCAATCCTAATCGGTTTAGAGTTCCTCCATCACATGCCTTCCTCTCGTCTTCACCTATAAATATCCAGCTTGAGGGGTCCAATTTTCTCACCTCTTCCATACAATTTTCAGAGCAGTTTTTCGGTTCAGTTTTCCTCTTCGTTTTTCTTCTCCTCTGTGTCGGTGATAGTATACAAATTTTATTCTAGTTCGCTGAGGGTGTAGGGATCATCGATTCATTGCATCGGGGTGTTGTTTTTATCTTGGGAGGCATACGTTACACACCGTGGAGAATCTGCTTTAAGGAGATAGATCTTTTGAACTCAACATTGACTTACTTTCAATTTCGATATCAGCAAATATATTTGTTTTGCTAACACTTTTTGGAGGACTTTCAGATATTAAATTTGCGATTTTGCACTGTTTTTCGAGTGTTTGTTTTTAATTTTTCCAACAGTCCTCACATGTGGACACATAGCGAGTGGTCCCCACTTTCATTTTCCAGAATATTTAACACAAAGGCAAGACATATTAAGTTGCTACAGAGTAATAGTTTTGTTGCTATAGCAGTCCATTCCAACACCAAAACTCAAGTTGGCATAGAGGAGGACAGTGTTGCCCTAGACCCCAAAGGCAACATCGAAAAAACCAACACCACCAAAGTGTTGCCTTTGAAATTTTTGGGCCTACAGCAACACATTTTGGACATACAACAACAATTTTCAAGGCTTGCCATAGGCTATTTATGATGTCGTGCAATTTGGGATTTGGAAGATTCAAATACAATTGTATTTGGATTCTGTTTTAGCTTGCTTTGAATATAGTTTGTGGATTTAGATTGGATTTTTTGTTTGTTTTGGGTGTCGCTTATTTGTGTCATTTTAACATTTGTAGTTTGTTTTGGTTTTTCTTTCTTGTTCGTTAGTTGAAGACTTGTTTGACTCTTGAAATTTTTTTGGTTGGTTATTGGATATAGATGGTTCTTCTCCTCTTAATGATTGGATTTCTTGTTACCTCTGGTTTTGATTTGGATACACCTGGATTGCAATTTTTGTTTTCATGAATATGCTAGGAGTTCAAACACTAAAAGGTTCAATGGTTTATACGATGAAGAAGTACCGAAACATCGAAAATATCCTTCTAACACATGATGTTCGACTACATACGAATTTAACTGGATAGGTAATCCCAAATCATGATCAAAACATCCTTCAGAATACTACTAATATTGGTGAAGAATCACCTACCTCAAAGTAGCGAGAACACGAAGGAACTTGAAGAACTCCAACACCGAGAGCTTGAACACCAACCTCCAATGATCTACAATCTTCAACTCGGGCTAGGATGATGGTATGAAGGGTTTAGGATGGAGAGAGTGACTCTCTATGTCTCAAAATTCGGGTTTGGAAAGTGATGAAAGCTGAAAAAATGAAAAAGGGTGTTGTCCTATATATAGAAAATGGTTATTAGCACGCGCTAGTCCATATTCATAGCGTGCGCTAACGGCTATTCGAAACTTACTGACTTCACTGTACTCGGCATTTAGCGTGCGCTATCCTCATCATTACCGTGCGCTACCGCGTTGACTTGGCTTTTCCCGAAAGCCGTCCAGGTTCATCCCGACATAATCCGACCAAGATCCGCGGCCTGATCTCACCTACCAACACGTCTCAATCATGCTGACTACGTATAGCACGCACTAAGGTTCATATATAGCGTGCGCTACTAAACCCAAATTAGCGTACGCTATGCCTAGTCGATATGAGACTCCTTTGGATTGGCTTGAAAATGAGCACATAAACACGAAGCAAATATCAGGTCTAGAAGCAGTTAAATAAAGCAGGGAACCGATCATACCTCAAAAAAGTTTTTGATCGACAGGTGTCCATTTTCATCTTTATCGAGCTTTAGAGTAGATGACATTGGTGTGGAAATGACCTTGCTATTATCCATTTTGTACTTTTTGAGGAGATCCTTTGAGTATTTGGTTTGATGGATAAATATTCCATCCTCGCATTGTTTAATTTGCAGCCCGAGGAAGAACGTTAATTCTCCCATCATGCTCATCTCGTATTCTCCCTTCATTAGACTTGCAAACTCTTGACATAAAGAATTGTTAGATGCTCCAAATACTATATTGTCTACATAAATTTGACACACAAGAATATCTTTGTTTACAGTTTTTACTTAAGTGTGTTATCTATTTTACCTCTCTTGTAGTCATTTGAAATTAAAATTTCACATAACGATCATACCATGCTCGGGGTGCTTGCTTTAAACCGTATAAGGCTTTGTTGAGCTTGTAGACGTGGTTTGGAAATTCATAATCCTTGAAGCCTGGAGGTTGCTTCACATAAACCTCTTCTTGAATAATGCCAAGAAGCATCTAAATCTGGAGTAGATATTGTTATTGATCCCCCGTCTCCACCTACGCGTCATCAAAGGTGGAAGCTTGGTCATACAAAAACACGGAGGGTACGTCATCCGATGCTACACGGGAGATTGTCGAGAGGATTGTAAGTTTTTTTTTTTGAAGAATTTTTTTTTAAGATTGTAAGTTCTTTATTAAATGTAAATAACCACTTTTCTCTACCCAATTACTTTTATCTACATTCTTGTACTATTTTTTCTCCTTCATCAACTTGTATTAGTTGTTTGCATATTTTAAAATTTTGTTATATGATGCCAAATTAAATTTTTGTTAGATGATTTGGAGGAGCAGTATACACATGGTACCTTCATTCCTGAGGGACGACAGGATATATTGGCGGCTGCTATTGGGTGACCCAAGCACCCTGGTCGTGTTTGTGGCATCAGTTTTGGTGTAGGTATTCGAGATTACTTTGGACAATCATGTGGACCGACGTCTTCCGTAAGTGGATCTGTTGGAGCAGCTAAGGAAGAAGATCACCCTTGATGTCACACAAAATTTGATGAAAGAGTTCGGTCAGACAATGAGTGCTAGTTCCCAGCGGCCTGTTGATATTAATACACCTGATGAGGTTACTCGTGTCAGCACGAAGGGGAGTTGTGCTGATGCTATCTGGCCCTTCCGGTGAGAGGACTCCGACTGGAGACACTCCTCGAGCTGGATTTTATGTGGACGAGCATCCTCCCTGTCTAGTTGCTATCGGTACGGTTATTTAGGGCGATTCAACCCTACATTGTGCTCCTTTACCCGCTCATTTGGTTAAGGTAGTGGTTGAGGAGGCCATAGATGCCAGCGCTGAAGTCCCTGTGGTGACTGATGAGGTGAGGGTCGTGGGATTTATTGCATGGACACGAGATTTTATTATCTCCGATATTTCAAAGGTTATTATTTTCTTTTTCTTTTTAATAACTCGGACAAAATAAATTATTTCAAATGTACTTGTATTTTATACTCTACTATATGAAATAGGATATTCAGCAACATATGAAGTAGGCTCGTCACAATAACGGGTCGAGGACCAAAGATGACATCATGAAAGACTTACTTAGTGTTGCGTCGATTCTTTACAATACTCTGTTACCAGTGCCATGGGATGCATCTATATTTGGTTGTGGTGGTGATGATGTTCTATTGTACATTGCTCACACTGATATTTTAGAGATCGTTCAAGAAAACGAGTGGCTTAGTTTATCAGTTGTACAGCTTTGGACTATGTGAGTAATTTCCTTTATGGAGTTCTTTTCCATTCGTAGTATGAGGTTTTTATATTAATATTTTACTTAACAAATTAGGTATTTGGCTAATATGAATGTGGACATGATTAACGAGGATTTATGGATATTTTGATCCTCAATCCATAAAAAATATGGGATAGATGGGAGAGGATATCTCGAGATATATATCGAAGCGTATGCTTGAGTCGAAGAAGCAAATATACATGGGAGCTTACCATCATAAGTAAGTTAAAGATTGTAAATTTCAAAATATTTTCTTCTTAACAAAACTATTTCTTTATTCTTTTTACAACATAGTTTTTTTTACAACATAGTTTAGTAATGTCTTTTCTTTCAAATGCATTTATCAATGTAGGCATTATTGGCAACTTGTGGTCATTATACCCGCAAGAGGAACTATTATATGATTTTGCTCATTACATAATAAGCTCGACTCTCGCATTAAAGCCATACTCTAAAAGTAAGATTTTATTTATAACATATTTACTTGAAAATTTTATATCGGCGACTCAATATATTATTGTTATTTTTAAACAGTGTTGTGGCCGCATTCAAGACCATGGATGGTATGCATACAAGTAAATCGAAGCAGGCTGTTAGTTGGATATATCCCAAGGCAATAAATTTAATTACATGAGTGTAAATATATGTGTGTTTCTGTGTGTAAATATATGAGTGTGTACGACAACATTATTTTTGGAAACACGAATTATTTTGGGATAGACGTGGTTAACGTCGTAAGTATCTTCTCCCTTTGGGATAGATATTAACTTTCGGCTTAAGGATCTTCTCCCAACATATCGTGTATGAAGTGTCCGTTTGTGTGGTGTGTTTACTGTGTGGGTAGTGTGTGTTTATGTTTACTGTACAATGTGTGAAAGTATGTGGAGTGTGTGTGTGCGTATGTGTCTACAGTGTGTACAGTCTGTGTATTGTGTTTGTGTGTGTGTGTGTGCAGGATGTGTATGTGTGCAAGGTGTGTGCATGTGTGTGTGTGTGTGTGTGTGTGTTTCACTGTGTGTGCAGTGTGTGTGTGTGTGCAATGTGTGTCAGTGTGTACAGTGCGTGTTTTGTTTTTTATTGTGTGTGTCAGTCTGTGCAGTGTGTGTGTGTGTTTTCTTTACTATTTGTGCAGTGTGTGTAGTGTATGTGTTACTGTTTGTGCAGTGTGTGTAGTGTGTGTATGTGTGCAGTGTGTGTGTGTGTGTGTGTGCAGTGTGTGCAGTGTGTGTCCTTTTTTTACTGTGTGTGCAGCGTGTGTAGTGTGTGTGTGTGTGCAGTTTTTTTTCTGTATGCAGTGTGTGTAGTGTTTGTGTGTGTAGTGTGTGTCAGCGTATGGTGGTTTTCTTAACTGTGTTGTTTGTGTGATGTGTGTGTGTAATATCCGCACTTTCTATTTTTTAGTAATTTCTATTTTTAGTGTATTTCCATTACGGATGACTCGCTTGTTATTGTTTTGGAATTCTGAAACTATTTTTTTTTCTGTATGCATGACCATTCAGACGAATTTCGGAGTTGTTTTTATGAGATTTTACATATTGTGTAACTTTTCCGTGTTGAGGCTTGATTCTCGTAAATCTCATTCTATACTAACCTTTCGTTACATCTTCAAGTTCCTTTAATAATTCTGGATATGTTACAACTTTCTGAGTTGTCGTTCAGGTCTCGAGTTTAGATTTTCGAATCTTTGGGGCATTTTTGTAAATTCTTATTATATAGGGCGTTGATGCTAATATTCGTTTATTCCGGCCTTCGGTTGACCGGAGGCTTGTGATGGTTTTTATGTTTATATCATCTATAAAAGATCTTCGTATCTGTGGTTTCATCCCTTGTATTTTCATTCCGATTGTTGTCAAATCGTTGTTTTCACATCAGCCTGACCTGCTGCCGGGGCTGGGTTACGGCCGTTATATGGCATGCATTATGGTCGTAAGATTGTATGCATTACGGCCGTAATGTTCTTTTTGTAGCGGCCGTAATGTAGTTGTGTATTTTGGGCAGTAAGGTCGTGAATACCATTACGGCCGGAATGGCATAGGTGTTACGGCCGTAACACCTGCCCAGTTTATAAACTGGGCAGCGACCTTTTTCCTCATTTTCACCTTTCTCTCCTTCTTGCACGACGAGAGCGATCCATCATATTAGGAATCGTCCATTTTCCACCCAAACTCTGTTGGAGAAGTTTGTTCAAGCATTATATCATCACCCTATCATCATATCATCAGAGGTCCCGCCTTCAAATTGAGGTATTTTCTTAGAACCTTAGTGTTTGGGGATTTCGGGATTTTGGCATGATTTTACCCTTTGAATCTGATTTAGCTTTGATAAGTTGTTAGATTACGATTATGTAATCGTAATCCCTTGCTTTCATTATAGTTTAATGGATTAAACTTCAAGGTTTTCACCGTTAATAGATTGGAATCGATTATGACTTCGTAGTGACCGATGAATTGTCCTAATGGGTAGAACTAGGATGAATCCTTGCGATTCCGCAATGTTGAGGTTGATTATATATCGTTATTGTGATAGAAGCGAATTTGTGAAGATTATTCGAACCGAGACTTTTCCTTTCGCCATTTTCTTCACGTCATATTATTCAAGGCAAGTACATATATTACATTTCGTTATGTGTGTTACGGTTGTGATACGAATGATGAATTATGATATCGTGTGTGTGTGTTGTTGCTCTTCCACCCGGGGATGGTTCGACCGGACCTCTGGGGCCCGATACTAAGGGGTACGGCCGCGGAAGTGGTTTCCCACTCGGAGCGTTCGACGGGGCGTTTAGGGGTCGATACTAAGGGGTTTGGCCACGGGTTAGGAAGTGTGGATGGTTGTGATATTGATATGAGATGATTTACTGCTTTGATGTCAATAGAATATTTCGGAATATGATTTTTCAAATGTTTATAAATGAGATGACTGTGTTGAATCGTATCTATATATTATGTAGTGTAATTGTGTACTTGCACTAGCTATTCGAATGCTAACCCCTTAAATAGGGGTAATGCGTTTTATACATTTCAGGTATCGTTCGAGCTGAGGAGATGGCACGGGACATGCATGCAAAGGTTGGCCCAGCATGATGATGAGGCTCGAGTCTATGTTAGATGTTTTGTCATCGTGTTTACCTTGGTGTCGGAGTTAGTCTGGTTGTTTTACAAATATTGTTAAAGTCCCCTGCATGATCAATTGAATACATGTCACTTTCTATTTTGTTGGCATCGAATTAAACTATTGTTGCGGCCCTACTTATTGTTATTAAGGTGTCTTATAGGACTTATTTTGTGGATTATGTGTCATGTGTTAGCCTGGTAGACCTTGTGAAGGTTCTACGGCGTGTAATGTCCCTTTTGAGATTTGGGGTGTTACATTTATGGTATCAGAGCCTTGGGTTATGAATACCTAGGCTGTTGGTTAAATTTAGGTCTGTCAGTTGTGTTGTAAGAGTCAGTTGTTGAGCCTAATATCATTGTGCTACCATCTCTTCTGCGACCCGTGGCTGTAAGTACCTACATTTCTATAATTCATTTTCCTTGTGTAGATTGGAATTGTGAGTTGTGGTACCAACTTTGTAAACTGTTAATTCTGCTGATCTTGTTCTTTTCAATTCTTTTCTTCAGTATGTTGAGAGGTCGCGGTAGACCAGCTTGGGGACGCGGCCGAGGCCGTGGTCGTGGTGCTAGTAGTGAGGAAGTTCCGCTTCCTCAGTCCTCTGCATATTCGGCCTCTCATTCAGTGCCGAATACTCTACCCTTGAGTTCTGACGGGCAGCAGAATTTATCAGTCAGTTAGGATCAGCCGTCGGGTATTAATGCCGAAATTGGAGCTACTGCTGTACTTCAACAGTTAGTAGCTCTGCTCGCTCAGATAGCTCAGGGTGGACGTCAGAATCTTCCCCCAAATCCAGAAGATGAAGCTAGTAAATGGATTCAGAAAGTTACCAAGATGCACCCCTCTCGCTTCGCTGGTTCTACTAACTCCCTGGGTTGGGAGAATTAGCTTTTTCAGATGGGTAGGATGTTCGATGCTGTAGCTTGTCCTGATGACAGGAGAGTGCCTATTTCTCAGTACCTCCTGGATAAGGAATCTGCAGAGTGGTGGGAAGCTGTGATGCCCAGTGACCGTGTAGCGACCTGGGAGGAGGTCAAGACCGCTATGGAAGTGGAATACTGTCCACCGCCAGTTTGGGAGCGTAGAATTGTGGAGTTCTTTACTGTTACACCTCAGGATATGCCGATCTCTCAGGCCATCATCACTTATAACCAACAGTTGGGATTTGTGAAAGATCAGGTGAGAACCAAGGCTGATAAAATCAGTTATTTCAATATGCGCATGAAGCCGCGTATCAGGCAGAGTATGGCACCTATCATGTGTGCCACCTTGAAACAATACCAGGATCGCGCCCTAGAGATTGAGATGGCTGTCCCAGAATCAGAGTTGGGTTCCGAGGCTAAGAAACAGAAGACTATTGGCAGTTTCTCAGCTGTTAAGGGTGGTCGGTTTTCGAGGACTCAGTCTGCTCTTGTATCTGGGAAGAAGCCGTTTCACCAGGCTGGAGGGTCTCAGAGTTATCGTTCAGTCCAATTTCCTACACCTGGAGGTAGAGTTTGTTTTAATTGCAATCAATACGAGCATTTGGTGAAGGATTGTCCACTTCCATTAGTTAATTGCTTTACTTGCGGGCAGACTGGGCATCGGGCAGTACATTGCGAGAGGGCTACCAGGGCCGCCAGAGCTCCGACAACCACTGCCATTCAGAAAGATCTTAGCGTAGATCAGAAGACTCCAGTCACTCAGGTTCCTCAGAGTTCGGGTTAGGGTCAGCGAGATCGCCGTGTGGTATCGAGTTCGGGCTTGGTACACCCCAGGTTATATCAGATGAGACGTGCGGAGGAGACAGACGTTCCGGTGGCATCAGGTACCAATCAGATCCTTTCTCATCCAATTTCGATGCTTTTTGATTTGGGTGCTACTCACTCTTTATTGGTTCGGATTGTATATGTCGTATCGGTATTGATTGCTTGTTCGAGTGTGAACCGTTCGTAGTGTGTATGCCTAGTAAGGATCGTATGGTTGGGAACCGGGAAGTTAGAGATTGCCAAGTGAGTATCGGGAGCCGGGATTGTACCTCGAACTTCATTGTTGTAGACCTTAAGGGTGAGGATTTAATCCTCAGGGACGATTGGTTGGATCGTCACGGTGCTATCATGAACTATCAGACTCGTACTATCTCGATAGTGGCCGAGGATGGCATATAGCATACTCTTGTTAGTTGTAAGCTGGGTAGATCGGGAAATGTGATTAGTTCCTTGAAAGCGATGAAACTTATGAACCAAGGTTGTGTAGGCTACTGGTGTTGTGCTTTGAAAGTGGAAGATGGTGGAGTTGACATGTCGTTGATTCCAGTTGTGAATGAGTATCCTGACCTATTTTCGGATGACTTGCCGGGATTACCACCGCAGTGGGAAGTTGAGTTCCCTATTGATCTAGAGCCGAACGCGGCTCCTGTTTTTCGAGCACCGTATCATATGGCACCATCAGAGATGTTGGAGTTGAAGAAGCAGTTGGGGGAATTGCTAGATAAAGGGTATATTCTACCGAGTGCATCGCCTTGGGGTGTGCCAGTGATTTTTGTTAAGAAAAAAGATGGATCGCTTCGTTTATGCATCGACTACCAAGAATTAAACAAGTTGACCATCAAAAACAAATACCCTTTTCCCCAGATTGACGACTTGTTTGATCAGCTTCAAGGAGCGACAGTCTTCTCAAAGATTGATTTACGATCGGGTTATTAACAGTTGATGATTCAGGATAGTGGCATACCTAAAGCTCCCTTTCGGACGAGATATGGCCATTATGAGTTTGTGATTATGCCTTTCGGGCTAACCAATGCCCCAGCAGCATGCAGTTGATGAACAAAGTTTTTATCGACTATCTGGACAAATTTGTAGTTGTCTTTATCGACGACATTCTCATCTATTCCCGGAGTCAAGAGGAGCACGCCATGCACCTTCGTATTGTGTTAGACATTTTGAGAGCTAAGCAGTTATATGCGAAGTTTTCTAAATGTGAGTTTTGGCTCAAGGAAGTGACGTTCCTCGTGCATGTGATTTCAGCAGAGGGAGTTCGGGTAGATCCACAGAAGATAGAGGCAATGATGGCATGGGAACCGGCTAAGAATGTGAAAGAAGTGAGAAGTTTTCTAAGACTTGCGGGCTATTACCGTAGGTTTGTTGAAGGATTTTCTAAGATCGCTAGACCACTCACTCAGTTACTCCAAAAGACTCAGAAATTTGAGTGGAACGCGGATAAGCAGGATAGCTTTGATGAGTGGAAAAGACGGTTGACTACCGCACCAGTTTTAGCTTTGCCTCAGGGGAACGAGGATTTTGTAGTGTATAATGATGCTTCGGGTCTCAGACTCGGATGTGTTTTGATGCAGAGGGATAGGGTTATTGTTTATGCATCTCGTCAGCTAAAATATTATGAAGCTAATTACCCTACATATGATTTAGAGTTAGTGGCAGTCGTTATCGCTTTAACAATTTGGAGGCATTATCTCTATGGGTCGTCGTTTAATATTTACACGGATCACAAAAGTCTGAAGTATATCTTTATTCAAAAGGAGTTGAACATGAGACAGCGTAGGTGGTTGTAGTTAATTAAAGATTACGACCTCGAGATTCTTTACCATCCAGGCAAGGCTAATGTAGTGGCAGATGCGTTGAGTCGTAACCCGATGGCGCTACAGATGATAGAGGTACTTACGCCTCAAAGCAGGATCCAGCGGGATTTGATTTGTCAGGATATCGAAGTTTGGGTACAGAGAGTTCAGGGTCAGTTATGTGCATTAGAAATCACTTCGTCTTTGGTTGATGATATCAAGGCGAGGCAGTATGATGATCCATTTTTAGTCCAGCTGAGGGAGGACGTGAAGAAGGGGAAAGCCCCTGCATTTGTGGTTCAGGATGATGGAATTTTAAGACTTCGAGGCAGGTTGTGTGTACCGAGTGATATTGAGTTGAG
Source organism: Orobanche coerulescens (assembly GCA_033398695.1). Lineage (NCBI taxonomy): Eukaryota > Viridiplantae > Streptophyta > Magnoliopsida > Lamiales > Orobanchaceae > Orobanche > Orobanche coerulescens. Next base: position 122,935,444 of record CM065815.1, read on the forward strand.
ACAGAAAATTTTGAGTGAAGCTCATACTACTCCTTATTCTGTACATCCTGGTATGAGCAAAATGTACAAGGATGTAAGGAGTAAGTACTGGTGGAGCAATTTGAAGACGGACGTAAATGGGTTAGTGTCCAAGTGTTTGACCTGTCAGCGACCCACGGGGTTATTATGACCACTTCCCATTCCGGAGTGGAGGTGGGAGGACATTTCTATGGATTTCGTTACCAGTATGCCTAGGACTCGGACTGGAATGAACATGATTTGGGTTATTGTTGATCGACTAACCAAATCAGCTCATTTTATGGGTATTAAGGGTACTTGGGGACCGGAGAGACTAGCACGAGTATTTGTTGCAGAGACCGTGAGGTTGCATGGGACTCCTAAGAGTATTGTCTCGGATCGAGATGGCCAGTTTATATCACATTTCTGGCAGGCTGTTCATCGAGCTTCGGTACTCGAGTAGAGACTCAATACATCCTACCACCCTGAGATAGACGGATAGTCAGAGCGGACGATACAGACACTGGAGGATATGTTGAGAGCCTGTGATTTAGACTGGAAGGATGATTGGGAGTCGCACTTGCCGTTGATCGAGTTCACGTACAACAATAGTTGGCACGCCTCGATCAAAATGGCACCATTTGAGGAATTGTATGGAAGGAGGTGCATATTGCCATTGTGTTGGGATGATACATCCGAATTGATTGGCATTTAACCATATATGGTTGTTGAGACGAAAGAGAAGATTGCTTTGATTCGTAATAGGTTGTTAACGGCCCAGAGTCAACAGAAGTCTTATGCCGACACGCATCGCCAGCCGTTGGAGTTTGAGGTGGGAGACCATGTTTTGCTGAAGGTCTCGCCGACTCAGGGAGTTTATCGCTTCAGCCGGAAGGGTAAACTTAGCCCGAGATATATTGGACCATTTGAAATTTTAGAGAGGGTTGGAGAGCTTGCATATCGGTTAGGCTTGCCACCGTCCTTGAGTCATGTGCATAATGTATTCCATGTTTCCCAGCTTCGGAAGTATGTACCGGACCCTAGCCATATTATTGTTTTTGGAGAGATTGAGTTGGGTCCCGACATTACCTTTGAAGAGAGACTGATTCAGATTTTGGAGCGTCGTGTGAAGAAACTTAGGCACAAAACCATTCCTTTGGTTAAAGTGCAGTGGTCTCGACACGGATCAGAGGAAGCGACTTGGGAAATGGAGGATAGTATGAAAGCGATATACCCCGAGTTATTTACTTTGCAAGTTTCGGGACGAAACTTATTTTTAAGGGGAGAGAATCCGCACTTTCTATTTTTTAGTAATTTCTATTTTTAGTGTATTTTCATTACGGACGACTCGCTTGTTATTATTTTGGAATTCTTAAACTATTTTGTTCTGTACCCATGACCATCCAGACGAATTTCGGAGTTGTTTTTATGAGATTTTACTTATTGTGTAACTTTTCCGCGTTGAGGCTCGATTCTCGTAAATCTCGTCCTATACTGACGTTTCGTTACTTCTTCAAGTTCCTTTAATAATTCTGGATATGTTACAACTTTCTGAGTTGTCGTTTAGGTCTCGAGTTTAGATTTTCGAATGTTTGGGGAATTTTTGTAAATTCTTATTAAATTGGGCGTTAATGCTAATATTCGTTTGTTCCGGCCTTCGGATGACCGGAGGCTTGTGATCATTTTTATGTTTATATAATCTATAAATGATCTTCGTATATCTGTGGTTTCATCCCTTGTACTTTCATTCCGGTTGTTGTCGAATCGTTGTTTTCACATCAGCCTAACCTGCTGCCACGGCTAAGTTATGGCCATTATATGGCATGCATTACGGCCGTAAGATTGTATGCATTATGGCAGTAATGTCCTTTTTGTAGCGGCCGTAACGTAGTTGTGTATTTTGGGCAGTAAGGTCGTGAATACCATTACGACCGTAATGGTATAGGTGTTACGGCCGTAACACCTGCCCATTTTATAAACTGGGCGACGACCTTTTTCCTCATTTTTCACCTTTCTCTCCTTCTTGCGCGACGAGAGCGATCCATCAGACTAGGAATCATCCGTTTTCCACCCAAACTCCGTTGGAGAAGTTTGTTCAAGCATTATATCATCACGCTATCATCATATCATCAGAGGTTTCGCCTTCAAATTGAGGTATTTTCTTAGAACCCTAGTTTTTGGGGATTTCGGGATTTTTGTAACACCCCCAAAACTATATGGGAATATTACACGCCATAGGCCCCTTTTCACGAGGGTCTACCAGGCTAAACCTTACAAAACGACCAAAAGTTTGCCCGGCCAGGGTCAAACAATAAAATAATACAGACCGTTAAGGTCACTTACACGTGAATACACAGACCGATGAGGTCACACAATTCAATCAACAGATCTGACTAAAACAACATTACCCACACAGAGGTCGAAACACAATACAGCGGAAGACTGAAATCAACTCTGACAACACAACGAAAATCAAAACAACTCTCAACTCTTGATTAGTATCGCAGCTCGTCATCCTCCTGTGCCAATCCTATGACTGTTCCCCTGAACCTGCATGTACCTGGACGCAAAACAGACATCCACCCCCTGATTACTCGGGGGTTAGTAAAACTCCACTGTTTTACTAGTGCAAGTATAATACGATACGAAATGCAACAAGTAAATAGCAACCACGAATTTACCACGGAAATCAACTATCAAAATGTTCCCGAGAAGTTTTAGAATTTCGAACTCAAGCAAGCAATAATTGAAAAGGAACTCATTAGCTCGGGGATTTTTAAAGTAGAAATGCTTTTGGACCTCAAGTCCCGATTTACCAAACATTTTCGAAAATGTTAGGGCCTCAGCCCGATTCTCATTTCAAAATACACTAGTTAAGATATCATTATGAGTCCGTGACCCATGTTTGTAAAACGTTATCCAAACAATCACTGTCACACGATCACTGTTCGTACACATCATATACCGAACTCCAAAGGCCTCGACGGACCTTACCTGGACAACATACATCGTTCGTATACATCATGTACCGAACTCCAGAGGCCTCGACGGACCCTACCTGGACAATATACATCGTTCGTACACATCATTTACCGAACTCCAGAGGCCTCGTCAGACCTTACCTGGAACACACGCATCATCACAACACGACCCATATGATCAACTCAACATATCACCACAAGTAACACACATTATTATCAATATGTCAAACCATTCAACAATACACCGTAATACATATTCAAATATGTAATCAAATCAACACACAAATATCATGGTCATCATGATTATTCAACTATGACCAATCACGCACGACACGAACCATATGATTAACACAACCAACACAATTGCACGACGTTAACCAAATGAGAACATCATCACTACCATCAATCGTTCACACTTATAAAATCACGCGAAGCATATTCACGAAGGCAAAACAATTCATCATAAATCTAACACGAAGTCTCTATCCACAAGGCACAATTCGTATAGCAAGATACTTGCCTCAATAACCGCTACCGAACACTCTGAAGAACACGGTTCGACTGGGAAGCTCGGACCCCGAAGAAGACAACGAACGGGAGGGTTCCGACTAGAGTTCCTCACAAGGATTTCGTCCCTAAGTCATATCAACGATAAATCAACAATCGTACGATGAATAATAATCGCCTAACGCCCGAATCCCCCTCTAAGACCTTTTATCGGACACCTTCAAGGCGTCGATTAAGAACTCGACCAAATTGACGAATCTATACAATCCAACCATGGAATAACAAGGGAAATGATAGAATACATCTAAATAATCATCAATACATCACAAATCTAAGTTATTACGGTTAAATCGGACAAAACGAACAAAAATCCCCAATTCACCCAAAAGTAGAGTTTCAAGAATTTACCTTGGATTAAGGATGAAGAACAATTGTTGGTGTTGTTAATCCACACCAAGAACTTGAAGAATATGAAGTTCTCTGAGATTGATGATTCCAAAACGCCCAAAAATCGCCCACAAGATCGCCCAAGAGGAGGAGGAATGAAGGAAGAGATGAAATGAGCATTCATCTCACAAAATCCGCAGAAATAGACTGATGTGCACTGTGTGCCGCAGCACGGGACAAGTGTGGCGCGGCCCACGGCCAAAAAAAACTGCCCAGCACTGGCTTAGTGCCGCGGCCCGGCCAGCAGGGGCCGCGGCCCGCGGTACAGCGCGCTCCAGCATAAAAAGGCACACGGTGCAGTCTTAGCTATTTCGACCATAACTCCTTCGTACGGACTCCGATTGACTCACTATTTGAACCATTTGAAATCTAACTTGATGCTCTATAGTACTGAAAAGATTCAGAATTTTTTGAGTTTCCAAGAATTGATGGTGATTTTACAAAGTCGAACTCATACTTGGAAAAGTCGTTTAATAACACTGAACCTAACAAAACGACACCGAAACGAACTCGTATGACAAAAGTGTAGATTAGTCATTCTCGGAATGACGAAACGGTCACAATAGAGTCTCTAAGATGGACTTCCGCCAAAAAAAAAGAAAATTACCAGAAATCGAAATCGCGGATATTACATACTACCCTCCTTAAAAGAAGTTTCGTCCCGAAACTTAAAACAAGTAGGGAGAAGTAATATCCCGCCAGGAAAACTCAATGAGATACACAAGAAACGTGTAACTTACGCCCAACGGCAAAACGTTACAAGCAACGCAAAGGAACATACGACGTGAAAACACGTTCCACGACGACCAACACGACGCCACCGGCTATGATTCAAAACATTAACGAGCAAATAACGACACATCACATACCACATCACATGCACACATTTTATCAAAGAAACGCACGCGAAAACTAGTCGCACCCGACTAAAACGACTATGCGATAGAAACAAATAGAGTATCACGATGGAAATCACTCCGATTCTCATCAACAAGAAAATATCCGACGTCAAAACACAAACAATTCAAGATAAAGGAAAACAAGAATACCAGATATTACATTCTATCTTACTAAAAATAAGTTTCGTCCCGAAATTTAAAATATAACATCAGGGTAGAATACAAACAAAACCAAAAAGTTCACGCAACAAATATCAATCTCTACACGAATTACAGCACAAAGTACGACACACAACTACATCACTGGACACCACTGGGTCCTCCAGAAGTAGGAACGGGACTCCGGTCCCCTATCATCTTGGCAACAATCTCGCAGTACTGAACTCGATGCCCCTCGCGTCCACAATTATAATAAGTCACCGGCGGTTTCTTACAATGCGCGCGTTGATGGCCCAGAACGTTACAGTTGAAACACCTAGGAGCATTACCAGAACTCAAAGACACCGGATCAGGTCTTTTAGATTCTATAGCTGACCGAGAAGGTCCCATACTCGACTGATACGAGGGTCGAGGTTTAGGAATCCCAATTCCCTCACTTCCCAATGCGTCATCAGAAATCTTTTGCTTCTTCGCTACCGATATAGACTCTGTAGACATCATAGTCATTTCAAATGCTAAGGCTCGATCTTGATAGTCCTTCAGTGTTGTACACATAAAAGGGGCCATACTCTACCGAACCTGAGGTTTCATATGCATCAAAGTAACGAACCTTATCTGTCTCACTTCGCACTTGATCTCGAACGTAACACAGCAGTCGATTGTAATCGACTATTGCTTGATATATCGACACATCTCGGGGCGTAGCCGAGAAAAACTCGACAATTCTACGTTCCTTAACAGGCGACGGACAATACTCATCCTCCATAGCAGTCTTGAATTCAGCCCAAGTAGCGGTACGATCACTAGGTGCTACGGCCTCCCACCAGTCTGCAGCTTCCCTGTCGAGCAGGTATTGAGCAATAGGCACTTTTCTCTCATCGGGACAAGCTATGGCATCAAATGTTCTGTCCAACTGGAAGAGCCAATTCTCCCAACCTAAGGATTCCGAAGAACCTACAAAACGGGGCGAGTGCATTCTCATCACACCTCGTAACCACATACTAGCTCCATTATCCTCATCTGGGATCCCATCCCAGTGTATGGTCTGATTCATATGTGCCAACTGGAAAACCACCTGCCGAAGGATGGTGGCGGCGCCAATGTCAGCATTTTCCCCAGTTGATTGCCTCTGCTCACGCGATTGGTAATCTCGACCACCTGTACTTAGCTCATTGGCGCTTGACAACGAGCGAGTCGCCCTCTCATGCACCTGATTCCGACCTCTACCACGACCACGCTCTCGACCTCTACCTCTCACCATACGAAACGGGCACCGATCAGAACAACGAAACAAATATCACATAATCAACATAGGGCAACAAACAGCAGCACAATAAAGTATTCACTCTAAATCATCACACGAGTACACAAACTAACACTGCAATAATAGACTTAAATTCATAAGTAACTCGCACGGTTACACCAACAGAGGTGCATGAATTTTACCAAAGTAAACACAATCAAGACCATATACATGTCATTAAAATCAAGCACTTGTCACATTCTTTAAAAATAAATTTTTTTCCAAGGTATTTGTTCAAATGATAATATTTTAAAATTTGTGAGTTCGAAATATTTTGCAGAAATGAAATTTTGAAAACACTTTGATTAATACCTTGGTCATTTAACCAAATCCATAGACCCATTATCAAAACTGCTCTGATTTGAAATCACTTGCACAACAATACGTTGAAATATCAAGTCCACTCTATAACCGATGTCAGCAAAATGACCTTATTAATATCTGCCAGCATACTAATCATTACCATAGATAAGCTATCATGTCCAGGATAACGTTATAGAACAATACAATTAAATTAGACTATGCCGTCACAACACTCAAACACATAACATTTAAATTCCGAAAATTAGAGTCGTTTTGCAAAACAGAAATTTTCCAAAAATCCTTTCGATCGTAATAAAAATGACGGTAGTATTTTGTAATGTCCGAAGTATTTTAAAACACATTTTCCAAATACTGATTGATGGTGATATTTGAAAATACATGACCAACTTGTCACAATTCAACCGATTTCAAAATCCACACAAACCATTGTTGAACCGTACCATCAAAATATTTTCAAAAATTTTGATTTCCACAAAAATGCTCAAACCAGTAGAGTCTTTCAGGAAAAACGTTTTCAAACCTACCCACAACGGGCATATTTACAACAATCCAAAATAGTCGAACTTAGAACCACGTGCCCAAACGGCAAACGAGGTCACCAATTTAATCAAATGCATCTCATGGGCATCAAGTTAAACATACAACCAAACCATCTATCTGATTCTCTCACAAACTCTACTGTCGGTACCTTTTTCGGAACGATCAAAGTTTACAACTTTCACATTATACCACCCCACACGGTGGTTCAACGTCAAAACGTCAATACGTCCAGTTCTATACACATACAGTGTATCACAAGTATCGAATACAAACTCCATTACACAACACCGTGCAAATAACGTCATGCACCACAAGTATCACACATATCATGAACACAGATATTATGCATAAAAGAGGAGACTTACGTCTACAGGCCGCACGGAGATGACGGTCGCCCACGATACTAATCTCATCCGACAACATAACCGACACGTTGTGACTACGCACAACTCAACTTGTCACCCGATATCTCGAATGACAAAACCACACAATACTCAACAAATCACGACTCGACTTGACCCGACAGCCTAGGTTTCCGCCACCTACGCTCTGATACCATAAATGTAACACCCCCAAAACTATATGGGAATATTACACGCCGTAGGCCCCTTTTCACGAGGGTCTACCAGGCTAAACCTTACAAAATGACCAAAAGTTTACCCGGCCAGGGTCAAACAATAAAATAATATAGACCGTTAAGGTCACTTACATGTGAATACATAGACCGATGAGGTCACACAATTCAATCAGCAGATCTGACTAAAACAACATTACCCACACAGGGGTCGAAACACAATACAGCGGAAGACTGAAATCAACTCTGATAACATAACGAAAATCAAAATAACTCTCAACTCTTGATTAGTATCGCAACTCGTCATCCTCCTATGCCAATCCTGTGACTGCTCCCCTGAACCGGCATGTACCTGGACGCAAAACAGTCATCCACCCCCCGATTACTCGGGGGTTAGTAAAACTCCACTGTTTTACTAGTGCAAGTATAATACGATACGAAATGCAACAAGTAAATAGCAACCACGAATTTACCACGGAAATCAACTATCAAAATGTTCCCGAGAAGTTTTAGAATTTCAAACTCAAGCAAGCAATAATTGAAAAGGAACTCATTAGCTCGGGGATTTTTAAAATAGAAATGCTTTTGGACCACAAGTCCCGATTTACAAAACATTTTCGAAAACGTTAGGGCCTCAGCCCGATTCTCATTTCAAAATACACTAGTTAAGATATCATTATGAGTCTGTGACCCATGTTTGTAAAACGTTATCCAAACAATCACTGTCACACGATCACTATTCGTACACATCATGTACCGAACTCCAGAGGCCTCGACGTACCCTACCTAGACAACATACATCGTTCGTACACATTATGTACCGAACTCCAGAGGCCTCGCCGGACCCTATTTGGAATACACATCTTGTTCGTACACATCATGTACCGAACTCCAGAGGCCTCGACGGACCCTACCTGTACAACATACATCAGTCGTACACATCATGTACACATCGTTCGTACACATCATGTACCGAACTCCATAGGCCTCGTCAGACCTTACCTGGAACACACGCATCATCACAACACGACCCATATGATCAACTCAACATATCACCACAAGCAACACACATTATTATCAATATGTCAAACCATTCAACAATACACCGTAATACATATTCAAATATGTAATCAAATCAACACACAAATATCATGATCATCACGATAATTCAGCTATGACCAATCACGCACGACACAAACCATATGATTAACACAACCAACACAATTGCACGACGTTAACCAAATGAGAACATCATCACTACCATCAATCGTTCACACTTATAAAATCACGCGAAGCATATTCACGAAGTCAAAACAATTCATCATAAATCTAACACGAAGTCTCTATCCACAAGACACAATTCGTATAGCAAGATACTTGCCTCAATAGCTGCTACCGAACACTCTAAAGAACACGGTTCGACTAGAAAGCTCGAACCCCGAAGAAGACAACGAACGGGAGGGTTCCGACTCGAGTTCCTCACAAGGATTTCGTCCCTATGTCATATCAACGATAAATCAACAATCGTACGATGAATAATAATCGCGTAACGCCCGAATCCCCCTCTAAGACCTTTTATCGGACACCTTCAAGGCGTCGGTTAAGAACTCGACCAAATTGACGAATCTATACAATCCAACCATGGAATAACAAGGTAAATGATAGAATACATCTAAATAATCATCAATACATCACAAATCTAAGTTGTTACGATTAAATCGGACAAAACGAACAAAAACCCCCAATTCACCCAAAAGTAGGGTTTCAAGAATTTACCTTGGATTAAGGATGAAGAACAATTATTGGTGTTGTTAATCCACACTAAGAACTTGAAGAATATGAATTTCTCTGGTATTGATGATGCAAAAACGCCCAAAAATCGCCCACAAGATCGCCCAAGAGGAGGAGGAATGAAGGAAGAGATGAAATGAGCATTCATCTCACAAAATCCGCAGAAATAGGCTGATCTGCACTGTGTGCCGCGGCACGGGACAAGTGTGCCGCGGACCATGGCCAAAAAAAACTGCCCAGCACTGGCTTAGTGCCGCGGCCCGGCCAGCAGGGGCCGCGGCCCGCAGTACAGCCCGCTCCAGCATAAAAAGGCACACGGTGCAGTCTTAGCTATTTCGACCATAACTCCTTCGTCCGGACTCCGATTGACTCAACGTTTGAACAGATGGAAAGATAACTTGATTCTCTATAATACTGAAATGATTCAGAATTTTTGGAGTTTCCAAGAATTAATGATGATTTTACAAAGTCGAACTCATACTTGGAAAAGTCGTTTAATAACACTGAACTCAACAAAACGACACCGAAACGAACTCGTATGAAAAAAAGTGTAGACTTAGTCGAGAATGACTAAACGGTCACAATAAAGTCGCTACGATGGACTTCCGCCAAAAAAAGAAAATTATTGGAAATCGAAATTGCGGATATTACAATTTTGATATGATTTTACCCTTTGAATCCGATTTAGCTTTGATAAGTTGTTAGATTACGATTATGTAATCGTAATACCTTTCTTTCATTATAGTTTAAAGGATTAAACTTCAAGGTTTTCACCGTTAATAGATTGGAATCGATTATGACTTCGTAATGACCGATGAATTGTCCCAATGGGTAGAACTAGGATAAATCCTTGCGATTCCGCAATATTGAGGTTGATTATATATCATTATTGTGATAGGAGCGAATTTGTGAAGATTATTCGGACCAAAACCTTTCCTTTCGCCATTTCCTTCACGTCATATTATTCAAGGTAAGTACATGTATTACATTTCGTTATGTGTGTTACGGTTGTGATACGAATGATGAATTATGATATCATGTGCATGTGTTGTTGCTCTTCCACCGGGGGATGGTTCGAAGGGACCTCTGGGGGCCGATACTAAGGGGTATGGCGGCGGAAGTGGTTTACGACCCGGAGCATTCGACAGGGCATCTGAGGGTCGATACTAAGGGGTACGTCCATGGGTTACCAAGTGTGGATGGTTGTGATATTGATATGAGGTGATTTACTGCTTTGATGTCAATAGAATATTCCGGAATATGATATTTTAAACGTTTTCTAAATGAGATGACTGCGTTGAATCATATCTGTATATAATGTAGCGTAATTGTGTACTTGCACTAGCTATTCGAATGTTAACCCCTTAAATGGGGGAAATGCGTTTTATGCATTTCAGGTATCGGTCGAGCTGAGGAGCTTGTACGGGACATGCATGCAAAGGATGGCCCAGCATGATGATGAGGCTCGCGTCTATGTTAGATGTTTTCTCACCGTTTTTACCTTGGTGTCGGAGTTAGTCTGGTTGTTTTACAAATATTGTCAAAGTCGCCTGCGTGGGAAATTGAATACGTGTCACTTTCTGTTTTGTTAGCGTTAAATTAAACTGTTTTGGCCGAGGCCGCGACCATACTTATTATTATTACGGTGTCTTATGGGATTTATTTTGTGGATTATGTGTCATGTGTTAGCCTGGTAGACCTTGTGAAGATTCTACGGCGTGTAATGTCCCTTTTGAGATTTGGGGTGTTACAGTATGTGCAGTGGCAGTGTGTGCAGTGTGTCACTGTGTGGTGTTTTTTTACTGTATTGTTTGTGTGTGCAGTATGTGTGTGTGTGTGAGTGTGTGTTTGTGTGTGTGTGTGTGTGTTTGTGTAGTGTGTGTCAGTGTGTGGTGTTTTTTATACTGTGTTGTTTGTGTGTGCAGTGTGTGTCTGTGTGCAGTGGCAGTATGTGTGTGTTTTTTTTACTGTTTGTGTAGTGTGTGTGTGTGCGCATTTTGTTTCAATGTGAGTTTTTACTTGTATATAGTGTCTAGTGTGTGTGTCTACTCCGCTGTGTGTGTGTGTTGATTTTATTTACTGAAAGCGACTCATATAATTGTGTCTTCTTTTGTTTTAGTGTAATAAACAAAATGGAGGTTGGGCGTGTGGTTATTATGTTATGCACTGGATGTCGACTATCGTCCGAGCGCGTATTTTGGATGGTTGGATGGAGGTAGTATATTTTTAACTTGAATTGGTGATAAAACTATTTCCTCTTCTACATTTAAAGTTTGTTTATTATACGTTTATATGTGCAGATGTTTGATGATGTTGGTGTTGGGATTCGGTGCCTAAAACGAAGGCCCAGCAGAAGCGGTAAAACGAAAATTAATTCGATCCGAATCCCTACGAGGATCGATCGAGCTACGTATATACGAATATAATACGAAACACAAGAGATACGAGAAAACATACCCTTGTAGTCCGTTGATTAAATGGTATCCTTCTCTTGAGCTATTCCCCGAGCTTTGCTAGATCTCTACGAATCCAATCCGCTCCAAGCTCTTGGATGATCCAACGCCGAAAGGACCGCGTCTGTAATTGCCACGTGCCGGAAAAATGACCGGAATGACTAAACCTCGTTATCCTCCAAGGATACGGCTAGAACAAGGTTATAGAAGCTTTGCATAAACAAGATTACAACACTCTAAGTGTTTAATCTATAATGTCTCTATCAATCTCTCAAAATATTTCTAAGAAATGTTTGAACGAAATCAAGAACACAATGAGAAAATTTTTTCTCTCTCTCCTACACAAAACTCACGGTTGGTATATTATGATAGGAAGAAGTTTTGTGTCTTCACTTTTATTCTCCTTTTTAATCCCACAAAATCCCTTTACCTTATTTTAAGAGATATCTTATCTCTAAGGTCAAAAGTCCTTCACCACCCAAATCAAGACTAAGACCAAAGGTAAGACATCAAAGTGGGGCGGCCTCTAGAAGGAATCAGACGAATTTGGTTCGTTTCGGACTCTTGTGAGTCTAAACAGATAAACTCTGATTCCGTTCCGATGTATTTATATCGATTAATTAATCCAATTAATTAATCATATCAAATATATAATGACATAATTAATTTCTCTAAGAAATAATTATATTCATGAATTAAATTAATCACCCGGTAATTTATTTAATTCATTAGTCCGTATATTAATTTATCCAATAAATCAATTTAGACATCTAATGTCCCAAATTTAGATATCCAATATCTAATATTCATAATGAGAGAATAAGCTCGATTCATTCCGTCGTCAATCCTATTGCGCGACTCGGTAGGTCCGTCTCAGTCAGCAATGGGAGGAACCAAAGAGTAGCAGCACCACCTAGCCAGCCTGGCGGCCTACACTGTACCCCAACTGAGAACGATTGATGGGATCATTCAAGAACCATTTTGTCGTGAATACCAGTATACGTATAAACTCTTCTTTCAAATGTCCCAATCAAGTTATAGGGTCACGATCAGTCAAACCCTATCTGTACTTGACGCTATGCATGCGTTCATGGAATCGAGATCACCGAGCTCTCATATATCAAATACAACTAGCTCCAATGCTTTGGCTAAAGACTTATGATCTCATCTGCCAATAACCGCATAGGACATATAACCCGCTCACTAATGGGAGAAAGAATTCTATCTTGGTATTCAGTAGGACCTGCTACTTGCCCATCAAGATGCACGTCGAGGTTGACCACCGCCTTTCGGTTTACAGGGTTGAAATACTCTAATGAAAATCTTGACGTCACAAGCACATCCCTACTAAATCCTCAAGTCGAAGGTTCACAAATACCTTTCACAACCTTTCGATTCCGTCATTGACTGTCCCAGAGTGAAATCCGTGTGACGAATCGAGGGTGAGTCAGTTCGAGTATACTAATCCAATTAGCATACCTATAACGTGTGCTCCCACTAACCATTAGTGTTCGACAGGCACTCTCCATGTCAAAGAACACGTCATACAAGTCTTCACATAAACTTAACGCCCAATCAAGTTTCATCGACTTGCGAACGATTAAGTTTTTGAGCTATAAACCTTTCGAGTGCCGACCCCCTTATCCAATAAGGAGTGGAACGTTTTGCTCTCAAATACACGGACTAGTTTCTATATGTATATTTACGAGTCAGGAATGCCAGTAACTACTAGTAAATAAAGAAACATCCATTGCCTTATATTAATGATTTACATAATAACAAGTACAATGCCCTCACTCAACATCCTCTGAGTGGCATTCGAGGGCATACTCCTAACAATCTCCCACTTTAAGCCAATGCCACACATTATGGTATCTAATACCCATGTTCTCCAGATGACACTCCAAGCTAATCTGAGAAAGTGGCTTGGTCAGTGGATCAGCGACGTAGTCGACTGACTCTACTCTATGCAGCACAATGTATCTCTTTGCGAATGAATTCTCTTACGAGATGATACTCTCTCTCAATATGTTTTGTACTATTATGAAACCTCGGCTCCTGGGCCTGTGCTACCTCTCTGGCAGCGCAGCACAAGGTGTCATGTGATGTTTACCCAATAACTTCTAAATCTTTCATGTGGAAGCCTCCGAGGCCGCTTTATACTCAGCCTAATAGGTGGAATTAGCAGTCGCGCTATACTTGGCACTATGCCAAGATACTGCTCCTCCATTAAAAGTAAATATAGCCAGAAGTAGACATAGAATCGTCTTTATGTCCTTGGAAGTCCAATACAGTGAATCCCATTACATTCAGTTCTCCACCGCTGTATTTAAGAACCAGGTCTCTAGTCCTTCTAATGTACTTGAGAACGTTCTTTTATGGCAGTCTAATGTTCCCTAACTGGGTTTGCTTGAAACCTACTTACCACGCTTCCAGCATGCGTAATGTCAGGTCTTATACATAATAAAGCATACAAAAGGCTACCCACGTCCGAAGCATATGGTATATCACTCATTTCCTTTCGTTGTTCCTCACCCAGAGGACACATCACCAAGGAGAGTTTTATTCCATTTCGCATCGGTAGGACCCTCTTTTAGAGTAATCCATCTTAAAACGCTTTAAGATTTTATCTATATAGAGGGCTTAGGAAAGACCTATCATTCTATTCGCTCTATCCCAGTAGAGTCGAACACCAAGAATTTAGGTTGCTTCTCCCAAGTCTTTTATGGAGAAATTACTCGAAAGCCAAGCTTTCACAGAACTGAGCATTCCCACATCATTTCCTATTAGTAGATTGTCATCTACATATAGTACTAAGAATGTGATCTTGCTCCCACTAACCCTCTAGTATACATAAGGTTCCTCTTCATTTTGCACCAAGTCAAACTCTTTGACTGTCTCGTCAAAACGAAGGTCCCAACTACATGAAGACTGCTACAGTCTATTTCATGGAGTCTACATACACCATTGCTTGGTCATAGGTCGCGGGTCGGTCTCTTGTTTATCACCTGGAACCTCGTGGAAACCCAGTTCCTCCAAGTGCATAAAACTATACCTCTCAGGTAATTGAGACACCCTACTAGACCTACGAGGTGGTTGTACTTGTATATCAGAAGGTTCGTTTCCAGTTTCTTGCACAGATGTCCCCTGAGGAGTTTCATTGTATTCTTCTAAATAAATACTTCTACCTGCCCAGCCTTCCTGAATGAACTCGTCTTCCAGAAAGTGTGCTTGTAAAGCAACAACGATCTTTCAAACTTCGGGCATGTAGAAAATATATCCCATCGTCCCAAACGGGAATCCAATGAAACGTCCCTTCGCGGACCTAGCTCCTGTAACACCCCAAACTAGGCGAATATTACAGTGTCGTGGACCCCCGACTGGGACCCACCAGGCGAATGAAAATTAATGACTTAAATAATATAATTGTAGTACCGAACCACATTATATCGTCAATTACTCCGATGAGAAGTTTCAAGTACAACACACCCAAGATAATACAGAATACATGTATATTTTATATGAAGATAAAATATACAACACTGAATAAAAGTGAGTATCCAAACGAAAATCTGCAGCGAAAATAAAATGAAGAAACATGAATGACTGAAAAGGACTGGGCCCCCTACTAGTATCACTGGGACTCCTCGCCGTCAAAGTTCTCTTCCCGTGCTTTGGCCTTGCCATGACCTGAAAAATACATCCCCCAACGGAGTCAGTTACACAGAACAACAATCCTCAAGAGTTGAATAAACACAATCATGATATATCGTAATTATGAAATTAAGCTGAAGAGGGGCATCGTAGTACGCCCGTAATGGTATGTGCAAGTGCACAAGACAAGTGTCCGGACACACCCGCCCTTGTACCTAATTAGTCTCATGGAGGTACGTTACCGTGTGCACAGTCCATTGTGTCGGTGAACCCGAACACATGACTATCATGTGCCCGACTAAAAATTACACACATCCCCACCCGGCCACGCAATATGAACCCAGAAGGCCACAAGAACAAAAGTGACCAATGAACATTAATGAATAACAATCTGACAAGGGTCAAGAATGACTCACCGAGATAAGATAATAATGAAATGAATGGTAGCTCATTGAATGATTGGAACCGTCGTTCCTCGTGAATTGAATGATTAGGTTGATAATTACAAGTCTCAACACGATTATTACACTATGAATGAATTATGATTATGAATGTACAACAACGAAAGGAATGAGTATCCTTTTAACCGAGTAAGAATTAACTTACTCAACACCGGTGAAGAATGTCCTTCCTTGAACAAACGTCCTAAAATGAGATGTCAGTCTCTCGAACAACCTTGAATAATACAATTACCAACATTACACTTAATATATGAACCAAACACGATTATATCTCACTCAAAACGTCGATACGACTAAACCAAGTTCATTGGGGCATTATAACAAACACGATGTAACCAATCTTCGATTGTTTACAATCAACCTCAATTATAACCATACCAACCCTCCAAGGAGTGATACAATCCAACAAAACATCTCCAACACAATTAATAATCCAATATGAATACCCAATTCGAGAGTTCAACAACATCTAATCGAAAACCCCCAAATCCAAATCAATATTCAAAGTGTTCTTGAATAATCCCAATTAATCCGATGATAATCCTTAACAATTCATAATCACAAGTATATCAATTCATATATCATGATTATCACATCCAAAACATCATATCCCAAAAAATCAAAATTCAAGATGTTGAAGAATTTACCTTTGAAGATTGAAACAGTTCAATCCGGTGAATTCGTGTTAAAACGACTATCCAAGCTTCCCAATCCAAGATATAAGGTTAGAACACTCCTACCCAAGTGATGTGATGAATAAAATATCCCCCAAGAACTTCTCTCTCGGAATTCAAGTGAAGAAATGAGAAAAATGAGCTCAAAATCCCGACCAGGTACTTAAGTACTGCCATTGTTACGGCCGTAACTCAGCCTATTACGGCCGTAACATCTCCAAGTCAACGGCCTTACGGCCGTAACCAGCCATATCGTATGGGCATAACTCGACTTCGTCGATAGTATGCCGACAGCCATACGGGCGTAACTGCACATGCCTTACGAGCGTAACTCGACTGATACGGCCGTACTCGGCAAAACTTACGGGCATATGGAGCCTTCGTTGAAACTGACTGGACACCTGCTCGAATCGTACGGCCGTAACCGGACAAGCCTTATGGCCGTATATGCCTCAACTTACGGCCGTATGCCGCAACCCTTACGGCCATAAGCCCTCTTCGTCCGACATGTCCTGGAAACAACGAACATATGTTACGGCCGTAATGCAAGCATCTTACGGCCGTAACTCGCTGTTGGACGGCAACGAAATGACAAATCCGTCTGCTCGACACACATCACTGAATGATCCGACATACCATACTTGTATGAATGTAATTGAGTCCAATAACATGCGATAGGTGATACTTCCAACACAAGACTACCAATCACGATGATTTTGATAATACTCTCGTCTCAATTCTCGAACGGAGAGGAATGTCGATCGGTAACTGATACATGACTAAAATACGCCAATGAAGAATACAAATGAATGAATCATGAAGGATGAATGATTATTAATGAGTGAATAATCCGACAGTGACAATTACTGAATAATAATTACTGAATGATAATGAACGAATTTACAACTGGGCATTACATACTCCCCCCTTAAAAGAGTTTCTTCCCCGAAACTAAGGGTCAAACAACTTGGGATAACTCTCCCGCATATTATCCTCAGTTTCCCAAGTAGCCTCTTCGACTCTGTGTCTAGACCACTGAATTTTAACCAAAGGAATCGTCTTGTTCCTCAACTGTTTGATTCGCCGCTCTAAGACTCGTATAGGATGCTCCTCATACGAATGATCATCCGCGATCTCGATTTCATCGAACTGAAGTATGTGAATCGGGTCGGCAACATACTTCCACAACTGAGAGATGTGAAACACATTATGAATTCGGCTCAACGCCGGAGGTAAAGCCAATCGATAAGCCAAACTGCCTACTTGATCCAAAATCTCAAACGGTCCAATGAATCTTGGACTCAACTTTCCTCGCTTCCCGAAATGGAAAATACCTCAACTCGGGGATACCTTGACCAAAATGTGGTCACCTGCCTCGAACTCTAATGGTCGACGAAGATTATCTGCATAAGATTTTTGTCGACTCTGAGCGGTCAACAAACGACTCCTGATGAAATCTACCTTCTCGCGGGCGGCTATAAGCATATCGGGCTCGGTGCCGATTTATTCTAATAAGTCATCCCAACATAAGGGAGATCAAAAACAACGACCGTACAAGGCCTCGTAAGGTGCCATCTTAATCGAAGCAAGCCAACTGTTATTGTACGTGAACTCGATCAACGGTAGTTGGGATTCCCAATCATCTTTCCAATCGAGGACACATGCTCTCAACATGTCCTCCAACGTCTGAATAGTTCGCTCTGATTGTCCGTCGGACTGAGGATGAAAAGCTGTGCTGAAATTAAGCTGAGTTCCCATAGCACGATGAACTAATTTCCACAAATGTGACACAAATCGTCTGTCACGATCAGAAACGATACTCTTAGGAGTACCGTGCAATCTCACTATCTCTTTGATGAACAACTGGGCAAGTCTCTTGGGACCCCACATATCCTTAATCTCAAGGAAATGAGCTGACTTAGTTAAACGGTCCACAATTACCCAAATTGTATTCATGCCACGATGACTTATCGGCAAACTCGTGATGAAGTCCATTGAAATGTCCTCCCACTTTCACTCTGGAATAGGGAGCGGTTTCAGCATACCCTCCGGTCGCTGATGTTCGATCTTGACTTGCTGACAGGTTAAACATCTCGAAACGAATTCTGCGACTTCTCGCTTCATATCACTCCACTAGTAATTTTGTTTCAAGTCTTTGTACATCTTGCTAGACCCCGGATGAATGGAATAAGGGGTTGCATGAGCTTCTCTCAAAATCGAGTTTTTCAACTCATCATCTGCCGGTACACATAACCGATTCTTAAGTCATAAAAGTCCATCCTTGTGGACCACAAATCCAGGGGCTTTCCCCTGAGCCACATCTTCTCGGATGCGCGAAAAAAATGGGTCTGAACCCTGATTCACTCTGATTGCCTCCTCAAGTGGCGATGAAATCTCTAACATGCAAAGTTGCCCTTGCACTTGCTGTAACCAGACCTCGATCTCGGGTCTTAGGAATTCCTACTGAAGCTCCTTCTGAACTATTAAACGAGCAAGCATTTGCTCCTGAACGGATTTACGACTCAAGGCATCAGCGACCATATTCGCCTTGCCCGGGTGGTACAGGATCTCAATATCATAATCTCTCATTAGTTCCAACCACCGTCTCTGTCGCATATTTAATTCCTTCTGAGTAAATATATACTTCAGACTCTTGTAATTGGTGAAAATCTGACAGGTGACGCCATAAAGGTAATGACGCCAAATCCTCAATGCGAAAACCATGGCTGCTAGTTCCAGGTCGTGGGTCGGATAATTGACCTCATAAGGTCTCAGTTGCCGCGAAGCATAGGCAATAACTTTCCCGTTCTGCATTAATACACAAACACGACCGTGTCCGTATGCATCACTATAAACCACGAATCCTTCTGTCCCCTGCGGTAAAGAAAGGACAGGTGCTGAAATTAACCGGCTCTTGAGTTCCTCAAAACTCTATTGACACGCGTCGGACCACGTGTATTTCTTATCCTTCCGCAAAAGATTCGTCATGGGTTGAGCAATTTTAGAAAATCCGTCTACAAATCGCCGGTAATATCCTGCTAATCCGGGAAAGCTTCGGATTTCCTTAACATTCTTCGGAGGTTGCCAATCTCGGATCGCCTCCTTCTTCTGAGGGTCGACACGTACACCGTCTGCTGAAATTACATGTCCGAGAAATGTCACTTCGGACATCCAGAACTCACATTTGGAAAACTTTCCATAGAGTTGCTCTCCTCTTAACACGTCGAGAACCTGATGAAGATGAACTTCGTGCTCCTCTTGGTCACGAGAATAAATCAAAATGTCGTCAATGAAGACAACCACGAACTGATCCAAATAGTTTATGAAAACTCGATTCATTAACTCCATGAACACCGCATGTGCATTAGTTAACCCAAACGGCATTACCACAAACTCATAATGACCATAGCGTGTTCGAAACGCCGTCCTTGCGATATCAGACTCTCGAATTCGCAACTGATGATGATATCCGGATCTTAAATCGATCTTGGAAAATACTGAAGCTCCCTGAAGTTGATCTAAGAGATCATCGATACGGGGTAGAGGATATTTATTCTTGATCGTCACTCTGTTCAACTCCCGATAATCGATACACAGACGAAAAGAACCATCCTTCTTCTTGACAAATAACACTGGTGCTCCCCACGAGGACGCACTCGGTCGAATATAACCCTTCTTGGACAATTCCTCCAGTTGATTCTTCAACTCCTGCATTTCGGTCGGGCCATCCAATATGGTGTCTTCGATATTGGAGATGTACCAGGCTCCAACTCAATTGTGAATTCCACATCTCTCTGTGGAGGCAAACCAGGTAACTCGCCTGGAAATACGTCGGCATATTCTCTCACTACAGGAATATCCGTCAACATCACTGATGATTTCTCGATTTTGGTCATATAGCACCAATAACCAACACACCCCTGATTGATTAATTTCACTGCTTTCATCATATTAATAACTCTTACAGAACAGCTGGGATTACCTCCCTAAAATACACATTCCACTCCATCGTCTGAAATGATAGTGACCATACGCTTATGGACACTAATCATGGCATCGCGACGATCCATCCAATCAATACCCAAGATAATGTCGTCTCTCGGTAAATCTACCACAATCAGGTTCGCCAACCAAATATGGCCATTAAGCTGAATCAGACAATTCTCAATCTCACTATCTCCGATAATTCTTCTACCGTCAGGTAGACTAATGATATAAGGTTCACAACTAGTAGCAGTATCCAGATGAAGTCTACTCAAGCATGACTCGGAAATGAATGAATGTAATGCACCAGTATCAAAAAGGGTACACACAGGTTGAGATAGAATTTCCAGTGTAACTGAGAGTATCCGGGCCTCCGGATCATCGATCTTCTTCATCTCATAAATTCGGGGTTTGCCGGCCCCCGAACCGGACGCTCCCGTCTGATAGCTTTTGGCTCCGCCTTTGTTTGCTCCTGTCGTCTTAAGCAGCCTTGAGTGGCTTTATTATGAGCAGTGGTTGCCGGGGGCTGATATGACGCCGGAGTAGGTTTGGAGTCTCTTCGGCAAAAACGGGCCTTATGCCCGGCAATCCCACAGTTATGGCACGTGATGGTCTGCCTCGGACACTTGGTGCTAAAATGACCCTATTCTTCACAGTTGAAGTAGGTGATGGCCGAACTGGCCGCTCAGGACTGAGATTCCGTGGGTCTAGGCGCCATAGGAGGTCGCTCAGAAAAAGTAGAGCCCGCACGAGGCTTCTTGAAAATTGCCTGACTGCCTTCAGACTGATTACGATTCTTCGACTTCTTGCTAGCAGATGAAGGTTGCTGCTTAGCAATCTCCTTAGCAGTAAGCTCATAAGTAAGAGCTTTCTCGATGAATTCGGCCAAGGTGGTGCAATTGTGATTAAGCAACTGCATCCGCATACGAGGTTTCAACCTCTTGCTGAAATACTTGATCTTGTCCGCCTCAGAGTGAATAATAGATGAGGCGAAAGGAAGTAGCTCTTGAAATTTCTTGGTGATGGCGAGAACATCATCGTTTGCTGAAGGGTCAGGAGTGAGTAATTCTGATAGCTTGGCCTCTCTGAGTGGGGCCAGATAATACCTCTCCATCATGAGAGTCTTGAATTGATCCCAAGTACAAGATCCGTCGATGGGCTTCAACGATAACCACCATGAATGAGCGCTCTTACCTAGATAGTAAGCCGCAACTGAAACTTTGTGCCCTTCGGGACACTTCACTATAGCAAACAACTTCTCGAAATGCTCAAGCCAGTGAACAATATCCGCCGGATCAGATGAGCCCTCAAAAGTAGGTGGCCTTCGGGGAGAGATGTTGCCAATAATACTGCTTACACCCATCTCTTGCCCTTGAGGTGGCGGCGGAGGAGCCTGCTGATTTTGGGCGGTTGAGTTCTGCATCGTCTCCATGAGGCGTGCCAACTGTGTCATCTGGGCCATCATGCCCTGCATAAAAGCGAGTGGATCAACCCGAACACCTTCTGATTTAGCTGTGTCCCAGGTACGACTCTCTGACAGTGGATGATCATTTCCGGGTGAATGAGTGGCAGCGTCGCTGCTCGAAGAGTTAGCATTATTCCTCCTTTTTGCGCGTGTATTCACACGAGCTCTCGGGTTTCGACCCGCACCTCGGCCTCTTCCCCTTCATCCTCTGACAGCTCTTTCCATACTGAAGTGGGAAAGTCACAAGATAATTATATATCTCGCATGAATATCACATTATGATTACGCTATGAAATGATGATAATAAGCATACGCGCTCTAACACAATGATTACATGAATGATCAACTGAGGTGACATGATTATCTGATGAAATTCTTGAAATGATTATCTTGAACAAGTTAACAAGATTAATGATACGATCATTACGATCAACAACTGAGCAATGAAATGAACTGAGTGATTAATGAGTTAACATGATCGATATGATCAAAATGAAAATGATGATTGAGGATTGTTTACTGTTGAATGATAAATGAGTGCTTTTTTATGTCCAATGATACTAGTCTGATGAATGATGATTTCAATGAGACATGACTCGAAAGGTAGTATTCAAAACCACGCTCCGATACCAACTCTGTAACACCCCAAACTAGGCGACTATTACAGTGCCGTGGACCCCCGACTGGGACCTACCAGGTGAATGAAAATTAACGACTTAAATAATATAATTGTAGTACCGAACCACATTATATCGTCAATTACTCTGATGAGGAGTTTCAAGTACAACACACCCAAGATAATATAGAATACATGTATATTTTATATGAAGATAAAATATACAACACTGAATAAAAGTGAGTATCCAAACGGAAATCTGCAGCGGAAATAAAATGAAGGAACATGAATGACTGAAAAGGACTGGGCCCCCCTACTAGTATCACTGGGACTCCTCGACATCAACGTTGTCTTCCCGTGCTTTAGCCTTGCCATGACCAGAAAATAACATCCCCTAACGGGGTCAGTTACACAGAACAACAATCCTCAAGAGTTGAATAAACACATTCATGATATATCGTAATTATGAAATTAAGCTGAAGCGGGGCATCGTAGTACGCCCGTAATGGTATGTACAAGTGCACAAGACAAGTGTCCGGACACACTCGCCCTTGTACCTAATTAGTCTCACGGAGGTACGTTACCGTGTGCACAGTCCATTGTGTCGGTGAACCCGAACACATGACTATCGTGTGCCGGACTAAAAATTCCACACATCCCCACTCGGCCATGCAATATGAACCCAGAAGGCCACAAGAACAAAAGTGACCAATGAACATTAATGAATAACAATCCGACAAGGGTCAAGAATGACTCACTGAGATGAGATAATAATGAAATGAATGGTAGCTCATTGAATGATTGGAACAATCGTTCCTCGTGAATTGAATGATTAGGTTGATAATTACAAGTCTCAACACGATTATTACACTATGAATGAATTATGATTATGAATGTACAACAACGAAAGGAATGAGTATCCTTTTAACCGAGTAAGAATTAACTTACTCAACACCTGTGAAGAATGTCCTTCCTTGAACAAACGTCCTAAAATGAGATGTCAGTCTCTCGAACAACCTTGAATAATACAATTACCAACATTCCACTTAATATATGAATCAAACACGATTATATCTAACTCAAAACGTCGATACGACTAAACCAAGTTCATTGGGGCATTATAACAAACACGTTGTAACCAATCTTCGATTGTTTACAATCAACCTCAATTATAACCATACCAACCCTCCAAGGAGTGATGCAATCCAACAAAACATCTCCAACACAATTAATAATCCAATATGAATACCCAATTCGAGATTTCAACAACATCTAATCGAAAACCCCCAAATCCAAATCAATATTCAAAGTGTTCTTGAATAATCCCAATTAATCCGATGATAATCCTTAACAATTTATAATCACAAGTATATCACTTCATATATCATGATTATCACATCCAAAACATCATATCCCAAAAAATCGAAATTCAAGATGTTGAAGAATTTACCTTTGAAGATTCAAACACTTCGATCCGGTGAATTCGTGTTAAAACGACTATCCAAGCTTCCCAATCCAAGATATAAGGTTAGAACACTCCTACCCAAGTGATGTGATGAAGAAAATCTCCCCCAAGAACTTCTCTCTCGGAACTCAAGTGAAGAAATGAGAAAAATGAGCTCAAAATCCCAACCAGGTACTTAAGTGTTAGGCGTATTTTTATGCGCTTATTTATCATTATTTTATATCCATTTTGAGCCTAAATCTGAATAAATGAGCTTTTAATGTACTATCTTTATATGTTTTGTAGAAAATTGGAGTCCGAATGCTCAAACGGCGAAAAACGGGCCAAAACGATAATTTTTGGCCTGGGGCCGCGGCACAAGGAAAGCAGGCCGCGGCACACGCACGGCACACAGAGAACGCCAAGTGAACTGTACCGGGGGCCGCGGGACAAGGATGCTGAGCCGCGGCCCATGAAGAAAAAAGGGCGCCCAGGTATAGGCGCTGAACATGGTGAGCCGCGGCACAACTTAAGTGAGCTGCGGCCCGCGGGGCGGTCTTGCTGTATCTGCCGCGTTTCTGGGCCGTTTCTGAAGCCCATTTTCAACCTAATTCCCGAACGCGTTTTGGAGGCTAAGGATAGCTATAAATAAACATTGAAGGACAGAAAAAGCATCATCATCAAGATCATCGTGGAAGCAAGAAGAAGCAGAAAACACCAAGGAGCAGAGAGCAGAAGCAGAAGAACAGAGGAATCCGAGCTCTTCATCTGCATTTGATATCGATGCCTTCTTTAATTATTTCTGTATTTTTATTCTTTAGCATGTCAGGCTAAAACCCTGTTCTAGGATTATGATGAAACTGAGGTTTTGACGGATTCACTTTTGATTATCTATATAATTCCCTTTTTTGTTGAGTTTTCCCAATTGTTTTTAATGCTTTAAATTGTGTGGCTTATAATTGAATTGTTTTAATTACGCAACTTGAATCGGGAGAGGAGAGTTGGTGAGGAAATATTGTTGAGAACCGTTTTATCTTGTGAGATAGGAATATACTCATAGGAACTACGTGGCCTTTCTGAAGATTCCGTGCTTTTTGTCTATTGTCGAATTAATCCACCTAGGGATAGAGTGTGTTATTCGCCTTAGAAAAATCTACTGACCTCGGGAGAGGCGGTAGAGTACTTTAGCAACCTTCGCCTTCAATAAATTGGGAAATCATTAACTTCAGATAATCGAGAGTAAATTCGGATAAACCGAAGTGGATTCACAATCCTAGATTAATTAATTATTTGATTTTCTTTCTTCAATCAATCGTCTTTGCTATTTATTCTTTATTAATTTTCTTTAATTATTACTTGCATCCCAAATTTCGATAGTTCAAATAAAATTAGAATACACATAAATCGGTAGTTGGTAAGTCAGTCCTCGTGGGAACGATATCTTACTCATCATTTTATTACTTGTCTACGATAACGTGCACTTGCGTTCACCGAATCAAGCAACATTAAGTACTGCCATTGTTACGTCCGTAACACGGCCTACTTACGGCCGTAACATCTCCAAGTCAACGGCCTTATGGCCGTAACCAGCCATATCGTACGGGCGTAACTCGATTTCGTCGAAAGTCTGCCGATAGCCATACGGCCGTAACCGCACATGCTTTACGGCTGTAACGATTGATACGGCCGTACTCGGAAAAACTTACGGGCGTATGGAGCCTTCGTCGAAACTGACCGGACACTTGCTCGAATCGTACGGCCGTAACCGTCCAAGCCTTATGGCCGTATTTGCCTCAACTTACGGCCGTATGCCGCAACCCTTACGGCCGTAAGCTCTCTTCGCCCGACATGTCCTGCAAAAAACGAACCTATGTTACGGCCGTAATACAAGCATGTTACGGCCGTAACTCGCTGTTGGACGGCAACGAAACGACAAATACGTCTACTCAACACTCATCACTGAATGATCCGAGATACCATACTTGTATGAATGTAATTGAGTCCAATAACATGCGATAGGTGATACTTCCAACACAAGACTACCAATCACGATGATTATGATAATACTCTCGTCTCAATTCTCGAACGAAGATGAATGCCGATCGGTAACTAATACACGGCTAAAATACGCCAATGAAGAATACAAATGAATGAATCATGAAGGATGAATGATTATTAATGAGTGAATAATCCAACAGTGACAATTACTGAATGATAATGAATGAATTTACAACCGGGTATTACATCTTCCAACTTCTCCACCTTAGTCTTCTTGACATAGGTGGGACATTCCCAAATCCTAATATGATTAAGACTTGGTTTCCTGCCATCCCACATCTCATGTGGAGTTTTAGGAACGGATTTGGAAGGACATCTATTCAAGATGTAAGCGGCAGTCAGGAGTGCATACCCCCACAGGTAAATCGGTAAGTCAGTATAGCCCAGCATGGAACGGACCATGTTCAACAAGGTCCAGTTTCTTCTTTCTGACACACCATTTAACTGAGGAGTACCTGGAGGTGTTAGTTGTGAAACTATTCTATGCTCCTTAAGGAACTCGTCAAACTCCGTACTCATATACTCGCTACCTCGGTCTGACCGAAGTGCTTTGATATGATTACCAGTTTGTTTCTCGACTAGGGCCTTAAATTCGTGGAATTTATCAAAGGCCTCGAATTTATGTTCATTAAGTATACATAACCATACCTAGTATGATCATTTGTAAACGTAATGAAATATTGATATCCGTCACGTGCTGCTTCCAAAGCGCCACATACGTCGGTATGGATTAATCCCAGTTTATCAGCAGCTGTGAAGGGGGACTTGGTCATTTTGCCTTTAAGGCAAGATTAACAAGTAGGAAAGGGATCCGATCCCAATGGACCCATAAGTCCATCTTTTTCCATTTTGTAAACCTTGGTCTGACCAACATGACGAAGTCTAAGATGCCATTTCAAAACTTGATTGGTTTCATCCCTACCACGTTTTCTAGTCATAGTATTCACAACTACTTTGTTGATGAGATTTAGATGATACAATCCATTTAACAATATAGCAGTACCTACTAGTTTATTTCTGAAATAAATTTTGCAGGAACCATCACCAATGAAAAATGAAAAGCCTTTTCGGTCTAGGACCGGAATGGATACAATGTTTTTGTGCCTCTTGGGCAAAACAAGTACATCTTCTAAAGTCAAAACAAAGCCGGATTCTAAACCCAAAAGAAGTGATCCTATGTCGGTCGCCTCGAAACTATGCCCGCTTCCGACTGTGATCATAACTCCAAGCTTCCTACTTTGTTCCAAATCTTGATTCACGGTACAAATATGAGAACTAGCACCAGAATCCAGTATCCAGGAAGTAGAAAATACAGTAGCAGAACAATTTGTTTCCAAAACTAAAAGTTCTGTACCTGAAGTACCATGAAGAATCGTACAGTCTCTAGCCCAGTGGCCCAGCTCACCACACTTGAGACAAGCATTGTTCTTCTTCTTGTTCTTCTTCGTAACCATCGGGGCCTTGCCCTTTCCCTTGAAGTCCTTGGCTTGTGGTCCCGTCTTCTTCTTGGTCTTTTTCTTCTTGTTCTTAGACCTCCAAGGTCCAGAAGAAATCACAAGAGCAGACTCCTTCATCCGCAGAGTCTTCATCTGAGAATGAGCGGTCACAATTTTGTTCATTAGCCCAGCTAAATTACATGCAATCTCATTGCAGTTGAAGTTCATAACAAACTGTGAGAAGGAATCAGGGAGAGATTGTAGGATAAGGTCGGTTTGGAGAGAAGTATCCATTTTAAAATCAAGAGCCTCCAATCTCTCGATTATGGATATCATTTTGAGGACGTATTCCCCAACCTTCTCACCTTCCTTCATCCTTGCACCGAACAGTTGCGTGGATATCTCATATCTAACAGTTCTGCTGTGCTCACCATAAAGCTCGGTTAAGTGAGATAGAATCTGCCTAGCAGAAGTCATTTTCTCATGAGATCTATGAAGCTGATTAGACATGGAAGCATCATATAAGCACAGACTTTCATGCCATCCTTAACCCACTTTTCGTGGTTTTCAATCTCTTCTTGATTGGCTCTTGTCCGCACTGGAGGCGCCGGAATGTCCGTCTCCAAGATGTATCCTAGTGCCTCTATACTGAGGACTATCATCAGATTGCGGAGCCAATTCACATAGTTAGGTCCGTGCAAGGTGTTCTTTTCGAGTAGAATTGCGTGTGGGTTCATTGTTATATTGAGAGTTATGTCTGCATTTAGTACGACAGATTAATTAATGACTCATTTAATTATGATTTGAGTATAGAATTAAGGTCTTTTCTACTCTTGTTACCCAGCTCCCACTATTTTTATCGGAATAACACACTCCCATGTGAAATCCGGAAGTATCATTCGCTCTACTTCATAGTGGCGATCGAGTTCTTTATAAATCTTAATAGAGGGCAACCGAACAGGTTTCTAGTCTATTAATTTTCATAAAGTGGTGTCCAACACCAACCCATCTAATGGATGATTCGATCTTCTTTTTCCCATTGTTCACTCCCCTCAACCTATACAATTTCTATGGTTCGTGAACAAGTTAAGTTTATACCATCGACGCAAATCAGTTTCACAACTGAATCTTATCCGGCAACCTATCAGGTTTCTAGGGATAAAATTTGCTCCAAAATCCGGCAACCTATCAGGTTTCTAGGGATAAAATTTGCTCCAAACGAAGGCATCCAATGCGCTCCCGGTAATTTATCCGTCCTCCCCGAACGACTACCCCGATAACTCGGAAGCATAGCACATTCGGTTTGGATTTCAATTTCCCGAAAGCTCGATGGAGGGAAGGAAAACCTTGAAACCTTATAAACTTAATAATTTGTCGTGGGATAATTTTCGCGATTAATGTTACACTTTGCACATTAATTCATTTAAGCGCGTTTTGGCATTCATACAATATGAAATAACCATTCACAACCTAGCTGCTACCAACATGTAGTGAATGGACCATTCCTAGAAACAAAAACTCCATAATCTAATTACAAGTCTTCGTCTTGAATCTTCGTCTTCTCGAAACGGATCTTCCTCCGGTCTTCGTCGTTACATATAAATTTTACATTGAAAAATTGCATCCTAGATACAAATAATTCTAGTAAAATTAAATAGGCTCAAAACGGCCTTTAAAACCCAATCGAATAAAAACTGAACGATTCAAAACTAAGTCCATGGACCACATCCCCATTCAAAAGCATTCATCCAATAAATACTATATAAACGGAAAGCGTATAGATACATTGATCCAATCAACAATTCGAATCGATCCAATCGATTCACATAACCGGTAATATGAAAAACGTTCAAATAATTCGGTCACCCACAAATATTGCAATTAATCAAATTTCCCTTATAAAATGAAATACCATAAATCATTTTAATCATATTAAATCCAATTTAACATGGGGGAGATTAATTTTCAAGAATATACGAAAAAATCGAGTCGGGGCGAAGCTGGCCTGCCACGACCGAGACACTGTCGGTAGCCTGCCGGCCAGACACGGCCCGTGCGAATGGCACGGTCGGGTCGTGCCAGCAGTGTCCTAGACATTCCTGCCAGACACGGCCGCGTCGAATGATACGGTCGAGTCACCTCCAGAAGCCTGCCGACCAGACACGGCCGGGTCTTCCTGGCAGTGGCTTGCAGACTGCCGGATACGGCCCGTGTCACCCAGGACACGGACGAGTCACCCTCGGCCAGATTTGACCCTTTGTCCAAAAAGTCGTCCGACGACGATTCAAGGCTAGATTTTCGACCGGATATCCAATATCTATATTTTCCGACTTTCATATCTTCAATATAAATCATATTTCCCAGAAATTTAAGATTTATATTTAGACATAAACTTACGAAAAATACAACTATTACGAACGAAAAACATATACCACGATTATGACTAAAATGATTCCAAATCATTCACCATCTAATCGAGCATTCTAAATGCCAATATCGTATATACGATCACAAGACCTACGCTCTAATACACTATTGGGATTCGGTGCCTAAAACGAAGGCCCAGCGGAAACGGTAAAACAAAAATTAATTCGATCCGAATCCCTACGAGGATCGATCGAGCTACGTATATACGAATATAATACGAAACACAAGAGATACTAGAAAACATACCCTTGTAGTCCGTTGATTAAATGGTATCCTTCTCTTGAGATATTCCCCGAGCTTTGCTAGATCTCTACGAATCCAATCTGCTCTAAGTTCTTGGATGATCCAACGCCGAAAGGACCGCGTCTCTACTTGCCACGCGCCGGAAAAATGACCGGAATGATTAAACCTGTTATCCTCCAAGGATACGGCTAGAACAAGGTTATAGAAGCTTTGCATAAACAAGATTACAACACTCTAAGTGTTTAATCTATAATCTCTCTATCAATCTCTCAAAATATTTCTCTAAGAAATGTTTGAAGAAAATGAAGAACACAATGAGAAAACTTTTTCTCTCTCTCCTACACAAAACTCACGGTTGGTATATTATGATAGGAAGAAGTTTTGTGTCTTCACTTTTATTCCCCTTTTTAATCCCACAAAGTCCCTTTACCTTATTTTAAGATATATCTTATCTCTAAGGTCAAAAGTCCTTCACCAACCAAATCAAGACTAAGACCAAAGGTAAGGCATCAAAGTGGGGGGCCTCTAGAAGGAATGGGACCAATTTGGTTCGTTTCGGACTCCCGTGAGTCTAAACAGATAAACTCTGATTCCGTTCTGATGTATTTATATCGATTAGTTAATTCAATTAATTAATCATATCAAATATATAATGACATAATTAATTTCTCTAAGAAATAATTATATTCATGAATTAAATTAATCACCCGGTAATTTATTTAATTCATTAGGCTGTATATTAATTTATCCAATAAATCAATTTAGACATCCAATGTCCCAAATTTAGATATCCAATATCTAATATTCATAATGAGAGAATAAGCTCGATTCATTCCGCCATCAATCCTATTGCGCGACTCGGTAGGTCCGTCTCAGTCAGCAATGGGAGGAACAAAGAGTAGTAACACCACCTAGCCAGCCTGGCAGCCTACACTGTACCCCAACTGAGAACGAATGATGGGATCATTCAAGAACCATTCTGTCATGAATACCAGTATACGTATAAACCCTTCTTTCAAATGTCCCGATCAAGTTATAGGGTCACGGTCAGTCAAACCCTGTCTGTACTTGACGCTATGAATGCGTTAATGCAATCGAGATCATCAAGCTCTCGTGTATCCAATATAACTAGCTCCAATGTTTTGGTCAAAGACTTATGATCTCATATGCCAATAACCGCATAGGACATATAACCCGCTCACTAACGGGAGAAAGAATTCTATCTTGGTATTCAGTAGGACCTGCTACTTGCCCATCAAGATGCACGTCGAGGTTGACCCCGCTTTTCGGTTTACAGGGTCGAACTACTCTAATGAAAATGTTGACGTCACAAGCACATCCCTACTAAATCCTCAAGTCGAAGGTTCACGAATACCTATCACAATCTTTAGATTCCTTCATTGACTGTCCCGGAGTGAAATCCTTGTGACGAATCGAGGGTGAGTCAGTTCAAGTATACTAATCCAATTAGCATACCTATAACGTGTGCTCCCACTAACCATTAGTGTTCGACAGGCACTCTCTATGTCAAAGAACACATCATACAAGTCTTCACATAAACTTAACGCCCAGTCAAGTTTCATCGACTTGCGAACGATTAAGTATTTGAGCTATAAACCTTTCGAGTGCCGACCCCCTTATACAATAAGGAGTGGAACGTTTTGCTCTCAAATACACGGACTAGTTTCTATATGTATATTTACGAGTCAGGAATGCTAGTAACTACTAGTAAATAAAGAAACATCCATTACCTTATATTAATGATCTACATAATAACAAGTACAATGCCCTCACTCAACATCCTCTGAGTGGCATTCTACGCATACTCCTAACAGTTGGAGCAATGTCTGATGATGTTATTCATAAAATTCGAGCTGATTGGGGACACTATTTCTTGGAGGTTCGAAAACGTCTTGCGACATGATTTTGATGCTTTTGTATGAATTATTTGTATGAATTATACATTTTATATTTGTATGAATTATTTGGATGAATTGGTGGGTTTTTTGTATTATCTTTTTCAATGAATTTGTTATTGGTTAGTTCATTCTCGGTGTGTTTGGATTCAAAGAATTGGTGGTTTATTGATTATTACAGTTTAATCCGATTTCAGGTACTGGATTGTGCAAAATAATGCCAAAACCTGGGCAAAAATCTCGACAAAATAACAACGGTTCCAAGAAAACCGCAGTTAAATGTATTGAAAATACAACGACGGTTTGGAAACCACCGTTAAAATATCCACTGTTAAAGCGGTTCTTTATAACTAATGTTAATTGGCATGTTTAACAGCGGTTATAAAGAACCACTGTTAATTGTCTAAAAAAACCGCGGTTGCTAAAACCACTGTTAAGATTAACAGTGGGACATATAACGGTGGTTCCAGAACCGCTGTTAATTGGTCGGTCGCCACGGGTCGATCGCCAAGTACCGAGTGACGATCGCCTTAGTTGACGATCGCTCGGCACTGGGACTTTGACCTGGGACTTTCGATCGGCCAAGCTGCCTCGCTCTTATTTTGGTTTTGGCTCGGTCGCCCAGTCTCTGAGGCGATCGCCTGTTGAGACGTATAATTCTCGACACAACAATTTCCCTCCAACTTGCTCCGATGTTGAAGACATGGGGTGAGGTGGTTCTTGCTGGAGATCGTGTAGGATGAAGACGGGTGACCGTTGAGCGGACTTTGGTCTCGGATTTGGGCGATCTGGTCGATTGGCTAGCTATCTTCGGTCTTGTACCTGCAAAAAACAATTTTGGCCGATCCCTCGTAGAAACTTGATTGTTTCGTCGCTGAGGAACCGTGCACAGTCGCGGAGATCGATGGACCGACTCCATGACAGTGTCTTATGTGCGAGCGACATTGTCTGTATCGTGACTCATTTTATTGTGAGGGTCCTCTGTTAGGCTGCGCCTCGCCTCGTATTTAAACGAAGGGTGTGCGGTCTTGGTCTAGAGGAGTCCTTGCGCGGGGCGTCGTCAGATTAATAAACTCCACTTCCGCGGCTTGTTAGCTCTGCTTCCACCTCGGACCGCCATGAAGATGGCGACCCTCGACGGTGTACGTTGAGACGGGGGTAGTGGCATGTCGCATTGTCCGGGTTCACCATGTTAGATGATGAACCTTTGAGGGCGGGCGATCATGTCCACTGATTAGCTTTGGAGGTCCCTCAGACTACGCCGGCCTCGTATTTAAACGAAGGGCGGGCGATCTTGGCCCAAAGGGACCTTGCATGGCCGAAGCAGTCGGTTCCATCGACTACCAGGACCATGGCTTCACTCTTCTACCTCAGATCGTCATGTAGATGCCGACCTTCGACGGTATATGTTGTGCGGGGGAGGCAATATCGTGCCGTAATCCACCATGTTAGATGGTGAACTGTAGATGGCGAACGAGTCCTCCGGTTTTGAAGATGTTGCTTGATAATGGCGATCGGGCTGGAAGACTGGTGATCATCGTTCGGCTGCCGATCGCGTTGTTCATAGGTTGAAAAGTAACCTTTGCCTGGCCAGAAAGTCTGCGGCTTTGGCGCGGAAGATCGCCTAGGTCGGGGGGAGGTCCTTCGTAAAATGCCTGAACATAGGCGAAAGACCATGGAATCCCCCTAGGACCAAGTAGAGGGCGATCTCATCGCTTATGGGCTCGCCGTTGAGGATGATCTCGTCCACCCAGTCGATGTAGTCCGAGTCGGACTCTTCTTCCCCTTGTCTGATCTGCATCATGCGATGGGGACCTTCTGGTCGAACGATCTTGGTGGCGAAGTACGCTGTGAAGTTGGTCGCCAGATGATCAAAGAAACTGATGGATCGTGGTGGCAATGAGACGCACCACATATGGGCCCGGTCGCCTAGCGTTAGCGGGAACATTCGGCATATGGTCGCGTCTGATGCCCCACACCCGGTCATGTAGATCCAGAACTTGCTCAGGTGAGTCTCGGGATCCGACCTCCCCTCGTACAGAGGTGTTTTGGGAGGAGCGATCCTGCGCTGCACGGGAGCGAGCTCGATGTGGATCGCGAGTGGCTCGCTCGGCCCGACGATCTCTCTTTTGGCGCCTGTCCCAGATTCTAGGAGCGCCTTCATGTCGTCGAGCTGGCGTTGTATCGCGGCCATCGCTGTTGCTTGGTCGCTCGTAGTTCGGCTTCCGGAGCGGGAACCGAGGCGATCGTGTACCGATCTCCTGACTCCGCGGTCGCCGATCTCGGTTCTTTGGCGAGGAGGAACCAGATGGCTGGCCTGCCTTCTGGGCGTCGGATACGCCGAACTTCTGGTGACGGACTCGAGCTCCGTCGTCTCGTGGCTAGGGCCGGACTGTCCCGGTCGCCATGACGGGTCGCTGCCTAGGCGATCGAAAACAGAGGTGCCCCGGCTGGCGAGCGCCTCTTCTTTTGAATCGGGACCTCCTGGCGATCGCTCGGCCAGTAGCCCCTTGAACTTCCGTTTGCTCACGCGGCGGATGGCCGAGGGGGTTATAGCGGTCGGTGCATCGAAAGCTCTCCGTCGCTCCTGTAGGATGGCCATGGCCTCTTCGATCTGTTCCGCGGTTTGGAACTGATCGAGCGAGAGGCTCGGGCCGTTCCTCGGGGGCGGGATCGAGAGTCTCGTACCGCGGTGGCTACCCTCCGCCATAGGCTGTGGCTCGGATTGAGACGGAAAAAGGCGTCTGGCGGATCGACCAGCGGCTTTCTTCGATGCGGAGGCAGAAGTAATGATTCTGAAAGCTTTTCTCTGAAGAACAGTGAGTGTTTCTTCAGGTATATGCCCCGGAGAACAGTGAGTGTTCTTCGAGACGGTAGGAATAAAAATCGAAGGTTCGAGCCCCCCTTCCTCTAGCGCCAATTGTTGTTGCCCGAAATATTATCCGGAGATGAATATTGCTGGAATGGACAGACAACAAACAAAGTTGCGGGAGCACTTCCGTGAGGGTGTGAATAACACAAGATTTGCCGGGTTTGTTAGGCCCGGGCTTGAATGCTCTCGCGAGATGTTATTAATACAAATATTCGGGGATACAAGTATTAATGTAAGAATGCAATTACAGTGAGTGTAAAAGATCCTATATATCTTGCTCTTGAGCGAAGCTTTTGCGTGTTCTTGCTAAACCGAGAGATAGATGTTGCCAAGAGTAAGAAAGCCAAGATCTGTTAAAAGCCAGAGAGAATCAGAGAGTTTCGGAGTCAAAAATCCAGCCTCCGTCCAAGTGCAGGCAGCCCTCTATTTATAGGAGCTGGGAAGTCCTATTTACTGATGGGCGATCGCCTTTTATGTAATATAATAAGTGGTGATCGTCTTTATGTCACATGGGCTGTCTGCCTTTAAGGTCCGCAGATGCTGCTGGCGGCCGGCACGCGTCCTGAGTTGCTGTCACGGGCGGTCCCACTGGCACCTTTCGGCGGGTCTGTCGGTTGGTGAGAAGATGCTGACAGGCTGTGGTCAACGATCCATGCTCTGCGGCGCCTTTTCCGGATCTGCACGTGGGTCTTTGTCCTGGGCTTCGGCCTTTGCTGATTGGACGATCGTTGGCTTTGCGTGGCATGAGGCGGTCGTCATTGGTCGGTCGCCAGGGGTCGATCGCCAAGTACCGAGTGACGATCGCCTTAGTTGACGATCGCTCGGCACTGGGACTTTGACCTGGGACTTTCGATCAGCCAAGCTGCCTCGCTCTTAGTTTGGTTCTGGCTCGGTCGCCCGGTCTCTGAGGCGATCGCCTGTTGACACGTATAATTCTCGACACAACACAGCACACAGGCTGTAAGTGTTGAGATCTTTAACACTTATCCAACAGGACTGAAGACCGTTGAAACTGAATCTGCTTTATACGCTAAAGTCAAGCCACCATTTGAAAAAAGTATTTAAATACTGTCTGGATAAAGTATTTAAATACCAGCCGACAAAGATCTTCAGACAAGGTGCAAAATCCGGATCTTGTACTGTGCAAGTCAATCAACATGTTGGAACAGACTTTTTGCTCAAGGGATCTATTCCAAAGGCTATATATACCCTGAAGTTTGAAGATCAGAAACACACGATTACACAAGTATATACTCGAACATATGAATATACATAATATCAAGATCTGAGAACTGAGCAAACTGAGATACAATGAGATACACTCGTGAACATCTCAAGAACAGTATATCAAGAGCAAACATATTTCTTCAAGCATTCTGCCAATCCTGAGAGAAGAAATATACAAGTGCTTAACCTTGAACAATACACTATCACCCAAAGCTCAAGAAAGTCAAGCTGTTGTTCAACCCGTGATCTTACATTTGTAGAAAACCATCAACCCTGTGTGGACTGAAAAGCCTTGCTTTTCCTAAACTGTGTGTGATGGATCTGCATTGAAGAGACGAAGCTTCGAAACTGTGTGTGAAGAAGCTATTCAAGTGAAAGCTTTGACCAATCTGTGTGAACTATTGAAAGCGACAATATTTGTATCAATCTGTGTGAATGATACAAGGATAGGTTTGATTAGAGACACGTAGTTGCGTACGTAGTGTTTATAATAAACATTTTCACTCCTGTGTGGAGAACCAGTGGATGTAGAGGGGTTTACCTCGAACCACTTTAAATATCGTGTCATTTACCTTTTACAACTTACTATTTTCATTACTGTGATTATTTTACAAGTATACAATGCATACCCTGTACGCACCAAGCAAACAGGAGAAAGACTAGTTGCTGTATTTACAGCAACTTACCTTAACAGACTTCCGTTACGCAATTTTATTTGAAAAACGTACAGCTTGTTGCTTAAAATACTTTCCAAGATGTATTCTGTATACTTAGAGGCCGACAAGTGGTATCGGCGCGGTTGATTCTAAAAAGAATAACTCGTGTTTTTAACTGAATCAGATCCTTAAATCACTTATTTTTGAAAACTTCTTTATCTTTCCTAATCTTAGACATGGATACCTCACTGATTAATAAGGTACCAATATTTTCTATTAACGAGTTTGATGACTGGAGAATTAGGATGGAGGCTCATCTTGCCGCCATACATGAAGAGATGATTTATGTCATCCAAGAAGCCCCATAAATATCATGAAGATGAATACGGCCACAAGGATTGAAGGCCAAGCTCATTCCGAGATGCTCGTGAAAGAGCGCGAACAATGGACCACAGATGATCGAAAACGCGCCAACCTCGACAATGTTTCTAAGAATGCGCTATTTTTCACTCTTGGCAAAGGCACGTTCTCGATGGTAAAGAGCTGTAAGACAGCCAAGGAAATATGGGAAAAACTCAAGATGATTTGCGAGGGAACTGAGCTCTCAAAAGTGTAACACCCCCAAACCACTCGGGAATATTACAGCGCCGCAGACCCTCTCTGTGAGGATCTACCAGGCTAAATACAAAAACAATACATCACATTACATGCCGACATGGCTACATAATGAACCATTAGACCGATTTGGTCTTTTATCACAACACACCTCATTACATACAAGACTCTTTCCCGAAACTCATACCCGCGCAGGGGTTAGAATACATCAATATTTCTATGAAACGGAAAATACCACAACGATAAAACAAGACCATAAAACTTCACCAAATACTCAACACTGGTCTTTATGTGATTAGTATTGTCATCTTCCATCACCATTCGTACCGATCCTGTGATTCGCTCCCCGGCACCTGCAAGTACCTAGACGCAATACAGACATCCACCCCACGAATACTCGGGGGTTAGCAAAACTCCACTGTTTTGCCAGTACAAGTATAAAATACGAATACAAGTCATACATAACATACTCCAAGAACATAATGATCGTGAACATACTTCCCGAGATAAATCATTTGATCAAAACTGTACAAATCATGAAAGGTGGGAATAAACCCAATATACATCTTACCAAAACATTTAAAGATCTCGGGAGTTTTGAAAACATTTAGGATTTAAGAGTTCTCGAGTCTTTTGAAAACACTTGGGGACACGGCCCAAAAATCTTTCTTCCCAAAATACAATTCCGATAACAAAACACGGGTCCACAACCCAAATCACAAAACACGGGGTCCAAGACCCAAATCACGAAACACGGGGTCCAAGACCCAAATCATCCGTAACAACATATTCCCAAGGATTATCGCATCCCGTGCTACCAAGCCACGAACCTCAGATGCTCCCGCAGAACATACCCGAGTGAATAACCCAATGGGAATCCATACCAAATCACATGTCACCATGATAACAGTCACGTAACCATAACCATACATACGTTCATAGTTATCCCGGCATCGCACTAACAAGCTACGAACCTCGGAGCCTCCACGAGACATACCCGATTGGACAACCCATGACACGTACATCACACAACCAAATCACAACCATAAGTTATCCCGGCATCGTGCCAACACGCTACGAACCTCGGAGTCCCCACAAGACATACCCGATGGATAACCCCACAAGTTATCCCGGCACCGCGCTAACAAGCCACGAACCTCAGAGTCCCCGCAAGACATACCCAATTGGATAACCCTACAGTCACGCCCGACCCGTACTAGCAAGTACGGATCCCGGAGATTCAACAAATCTTACCCGGAGGCACATCACTTACAACAATCACACAACAACAAGCAAATAACTTTACCAAACAACGCTAAGCACCACAACCTCCTTACAAAGGAGTAACAACTAATATCACACAATGTCACATATTCACCGAACAAGTAGACATATCAATACACAATCCTCGACAAGTGATTACAGTCTACTATATTCAAGAATTATGATTATAACATCCTCCAACATACGAGACTAACACACATATTCCGAAAGCACATTAATTCACGAAGCATATGAGTTATCTTTTGAAAGATAACATTTATCGAGAACATACCGATCCTTGTTAAAGTTCATTAAACATTCGGATTGCACATAAAACCATTTATCGATCATTTCATCTACGAAACATGAAATGTATGGGCAAGATACTTGCCTCGATACCACGAGCAACGGAACAATGAACGGACACGGTCGGGTAGCCTTCGAGCTTCCAAAAATGACCAAGAATTCGGCAGCCCACAAATACAATCATCCTAATTTCTACCCATTGGAGAATTTCATCGGACATCTTGAAGGCATACTTCAATATAATCGATTAACGAAAGGATTCTCGAAATCATTCCACAAAACTTCAAGAATACTAAAGGATTTCGAGTTCACTACCATAATCCAACAACAATCTAAACTAAATCGGATTGGAAGGATGAATTCACATCAAAAACCCCCAAAATTCTCTAAATTCATAAGTTCAAGTGATTTACCTCAATCTGGGCGATAAGGAATGGATTGATGATGATAATGAACACAAATCAATCTTCCCAAATGATCCTCAAGGATGTTGCCAATCGAAACCCTCAAATCTTGCAGAAGAATGGCGAAGGAGAAGGTGAATTGGTGAAAAATGGTCAAAGACACGGATGATGGGCCTTATATATCCATCCTGCCGAGCCATTACGGCCGTAATCGGCAGTCTATTATGGCCGTAATCGGCTATCCCAAACATTCTGCCCAGCTTGTGCAGCGCCCTTACAGCCGTAACCGGACAACCCTTATGGCCGTAACCGGCAGGCCCTACCTGCAGACGTGACTCGTCCATGCTTGCGGTCGTGACTCAGTTGTGGCCAGATCCGACAGTCCGGTTAGATCTTCAACATCTTGGTTTCACCGATGCACCAGTTATAATTCAAAAAAATAACGGGAAAATTACAAAACATGAAATCCAACAAATCGATACCAAGTAAAATAACTGACACCAAACGACAATTAATTCGAAGTGACCGAAAATGAAAATCTCGGGCATTACATTCTAGCCCCCTTAAAAAAAGTTTTGTCCCCGAAACTTAAAATATAAAACGGTAAACGCAAAATAATCTCACAGAACATACGCTATCCGTTGCCGAACGAATCACATGCAGTACGGAGCTGCTGCCATCCATATCGCTACACCAGAACGATAACAAAACACAACGAACAAAATCAATATGATTGACCAACCCGAACAGGATGGCGACCTAAAACACGAGTTAATCGTTGAACAGGTATGAATTTCCACAACCCAAGGTTTGGAAGATCGAAAATGAAGTTAGTTTCTCGAACTTGGGGAAATTACGAAGGAGTCTGAATGCTAACAACCACAATACGAGATCAAAAAAAACCGAACAACAAGCAGTCGAACCACAACGATCAAGACAACAACAGTCGAACGATCATGTCCGAATCACGACGAACAGCAAAAATCAATTAACAACTCCGAAGTTCACACCTCGGCTCGAGACTATATGTGATATGGTAAAACGACAAGATACTCCGCTACATAAGATTCACAGGAACGGAACCGGATTCGGAAAAGTCACCATGATAAACAGATCATTTCGAGATAATACCACAACTCATTCGGACAACAAAAAGTGGAGAATAAAACAAGTTCAGAAAACATCCATGAACACAAACGAGTCGATAGATATGAAAATACAGAAATTCAGAATCCGATCCACTTCTGTTAAAAGAAGTTTATCTCCAAAATTCGAAACTACAAAGCAAGAAAATAACATAACATACAACTGGTAGACTACACCCCTCAGGTACTCCTCAGAGTTGATCTTGGTATCAGTGCTCAAGTCCGTGCCTCATAAGGCTCGGTAACCATCTCGCAAAACTGAACCTGGTGTCCCTCGAGTCCGCACTTGTAACACATTACTGGCGGAGAAGGACAATACGCACGAACATGCCCCGACACGTTGCAGTTAAAACACCTCCTAGCTTTACCAGGAGTCAAAGCAGATGACTTGGAACTCTCAGTTCCACGCATCGAGCGATGGAGCTTCACAGCATAAAGATTATGACGTTGCAAACTAGAAACACCAACTCTTGCACTGTCCACAAGGTCATCGGACTTCCTCTGTTTTTTCGACTCAGGCACACGTTCTAACGATAACGAAGCTAGCTCATAGACTAATGCTCGATCCTGATAATCTCTCAACGAAGTACAAGTGAATCCCGACATATACTGATAAATCTTCGGCTTCATCCGTATGT
This sequence comes from Orobanche coerulescens, assembly GCA_033398695.1. Lineage (NCBI taxonomy): Eukaryota > Viridiplantae > Streptophyta > Magnoliopsida > Lamiales > Orobanchaceae > Orobanche > Orobanche coerulescens. The sequence continues at coordinate 122,976,923 of CM065815.1, forward strand.
CAAAGTGAAGGATCCTCTCTTCCTCAGTTCTCACCCGATCTCGCACATAACTGAGTTGTTTGCTATAGTCGATGATAGCCTGCGACACCGATATATTTTGCGGTTCTGCCACATAAAATTCACGAATCCTCTGCTCTCTAATCGGTTTAGGACAGAACCCAGCTTCCATAAATATCTGGAACTCCGCCCACGTGACATCACGATCACAAGGTTTAACTGCTTCCCACCAATTAGCGGCATCTTTGTCCTGAAGGTACTATGTAACACCCCAAACTAGGCGGATATTACAGTGCCGTGGACCCTCGACTGGGACCCACCAGGCCAATGAAAACTGATGAATTAAATAATATAATTGTAGTACCGAACCACATTATATTACCAAATACTCCGATGAGGAGCTTAAGTACACTACACCAGGACAAAAAAGAATACTAGTATATTTTATATGAGGATAAAATACACCACCCTGAATAAATAAACATCTCAAATGGAATTTGCAGCGGAAATACAAATGAAGCGAAATGAGAATGACTGAAATGACTGAATTAAACGGAATGACTGGGGCCCCCTACTAGTATCGCTGGGACTCCTTGCCGTCAACATGCTCTTACCGTGCCTTTGCCTTGCCGTGACCTGAAAAAAAATCCCCCAACGGGGTCAGTTACACAGAACAACAATCCTCAAGGGTTGAAATTACACAATCATGATATATCTGAAGTTATGAAATATCCTTAGTGTTCTGTGCAAGTGTACAAGACGGATGACCGGACACACCCGTCCTTGTACCTAATTAGTCTCACGGAGGTAAACGTTACCGTGTGCACAGTCCAATGTATCACTCCCAATACATGGCCATCGCGTGCCCGACTAAAAATTCCACACATCTGCACCCGGCCACGCAATATGTACCCAGAAGGTCATATGAACGAGAATGACCGCAATGAATATCAATGAATAATATTTCAACAAGGCCAAGAATGACTCACCGAGATGAAGATAATAATGACATAATTGATAACTCAATGAAATGATTGGAACCGTCGTTCCTCGTGAATGAAATGATTATTCGACAATTACAAGTCTCAATACGGTTAATACAATGATGAATGAGTATGATTATGAATGATCAACAACAAAAGGAGTGAATATCCTTTTAACCGAGTAAGAATCAACTTACACAACACCGGTGACAATTATCCTTCCACGAACAACGTCCTAATTGAGATATCCGTCGCTCGAACAACCTTGAATAACACAATTACCAACAATCCATTCAACATACGAATCAAACACGAATATAACGAACTCAAAACGTCGATACGACTAAACCAAGTTCATTGGGGCATTATATCGAACACTTTGTGGCCAAACTTCGTTTGTTTATAACCAACCTCAATAATACCAACATCAAATCCCCAAGAAGTGTTTCAAACCAACCAAACATCTTCAATACGATCAATAATCCATTATGAATATCCAAAATCGTGATTTCAACAACAATTAATCGAAAACCCCCAAATCCAACACAATATTCAAAGTGTTCTTGAATAATCCTTCAATAATCCAATGAATAATCAAACATGCCGATAATCATGCGTATATCACTTCATACAACACGATCTTAACATCCAAAACATCATATCTCAAAACAAAATCGAAATCCAAGAGGTTTGATGAAAATTACCTTTGAAGATCCAAGTACTTTAATCCGATGAAATCGCGATAGATCGATGATCCGAGCTTCACAACCGGATGAGAATGATGAAAATCCAACTCTCAAGTGATAGATGAAGAAGATTCTCTCCCTCAAGTCTCCTCTCTCAGATGAAGGTGAAGAAATGGAAAAAAATATCGGTTGAATCGCACAAAGAACGCAATAATAGGGCTGACCGCCGTGTGCCGCGGCCTGAGCCAAGTGTGCCGCGCACAGCCCAAAATCGCTCCTGTGGCTCGGCAGGTGCGCGGCCCGCCGAGTGTGCCGCGGCGGTGACTCGGCAGGCCGCGTCTGCCGGCATGTGCCGCGCACAAGGCATGAGCAGGTTTGGCCGAAAATGCAACACGAGCGTGCCGCGGCCCGGACGGTGTGCCGCGGCATGACTTCGCAAAGGTGCCGTGGCCCCGTCGGCATGTGCCGCGCACACGACAGCCGCCGCAAAATCGGAAAATGTGTGTGCCGCGGCGCACACTCCTTGTGCCGCGGCGCACACTCCTTGTGCCGCGGCCCACACCCCCCTTGGGTCCTAAAATGAAGAAAAATGACCCGGGAAGAGAATAAAAGCAATAGGAATCGATATTTGGGAACCAATAACACAAAATGGAAGTACGGAAACCCCAAAATGGTGGTTCCAAGCAATGATTACAAGGTTTCTCCCAACAAAAACACGATTTGAACAATGAAGAGATTTGAAATGACATGAATACCAACGTCAACATCGACTAATGAATCAATTACCACAATCAAGATAATGCTCTTGTCTCGATTCCCGAATAAGGTTGAAACAATGAACAATATCGATACACAACTCGAGGTTATACCGAACGGTGAACACAGATGAATGATCATTAAAAAGTGAAAGATTACATAGTGACAATTACCGAATGAAATTACTGAATGATAATGACTGAATTACAACTGGGTATTACATACACCCCCCTTAAAAGAGTTTTGTCCCCGAAACTAAGGGTCAAACAACTCGGGATAACTCTCCCACATACTATCCTCGGTTTCCCAAGTAGCCTCTTCGACTCCGTGTCTAGACCACTGAATTTTAACCAAAGGAATCGCCTTATTCCTCAACTGTTTGATTCACCGATGTAAGACTCGTATGGGACGCTCCTCATACGAATGATCATCTGCGATCTCGATTTCGTCGAACTGAAGTATGTGACTCAGGTCGGCAACATACTTCCGCAACTGAGAGACGTGAAACACATTATGAATTCAGCTCAACGCCGGAGGTAAGGCCAAACGATAAGCTAGCTCGCCTACTCGTTCCAAAATCTCAAACGGTCCAATAAATCTCGGACTCAACTTTCCCCGCTTCCCGAAACGGAAGATACCTCAACTCGGGGATACCTTGACCAACACGTGGTCACCTGTCTCGAACTCTAGTGGTCGACGACGATTATCTGCATAGGATTTCTGTCGACTCTGATCGGTCAACAAACGACTCCTGATCAAAGCTACCTTATCGGGCTCGGTGCCGATTGATTCGGATAGGTCATCCCAACACAAAGGAGATCGACAACGACGACCGTATAAGGCCTCGTAAGGTGCCATCTTAATCGAAGCATGCCAACTATTATTATACGTGAACTCGATCAATGGTAGCTGGGCTTCCCAATCGACTTTCCAATCGAGGACGCATGCCCGCAACATGTCCTCTAATGTCTGAATAGTCCTCTCTGATTGCCCGTCGGACTGAGGATGAAAAGCGGTACTGAGATTAAGCTGAGTTCCCATAGCACGATGAACTGATTTCCAAAAATGAGACACAAACCGTCCGTCACGATCGGACACGATACTTTTAGGAGTACCGTGTAGTCTCACTATCTCTTTGATGAACAGCTGGGCAAGTCTCTCGGGACCCCACGTATCCTTAATATCAAGGAAATGAGCTGATTTAGTTAAGCGGTCCACAATCACCCAGATCGTATTCATGCCACGACGACTCATCGACAAACTCGTGATGAAATCCATAGAAATGTCTTCCCACTTCCACTCTGGAATAGGGAGAGGTTTCAGCATACCCGCCGGTCGCTGATGTTCAATCTTGACTTGTTGACAGGTTAAGCATCTCGAAACAAATTCCGCGACTTCTCGCTTCATATTACTCCACCAGTAATTTTGTTTCAAGTCCTTGTACATCTTGCTAGACCCCGGATGAACAGAATAAGGGGTAGCATGAGCTTCTCTCAAAATCGAGTTTTTCAACTCGTCATCTGCCGGTACGCACAACCGACTCTTAAACCTCAAAAGTCCATCCTCGTGGACCACGAATCCAGGGGCTTTCCTCTGAGCCACATCCTCACGGATGTGCAACAATGATGGGTCTGAACTCTGATTCTCTCTGATTGCCTCCTCAAGTGACGATGAAATCTCTAACATACAAAGTTGTCCCTGAACTCGCTGAAGCCAGACCTCGATCTCGGGTCTAAGGAATTCTTGCTGAAGCTCCTTCTGGACTGTTAAACGAGCAAGCATCTGCTCCTGAACGGACTTATGACTCAAAGAGTCGGCGACAACTTTCGCCTTCCCTGGGTGGTAAAGGATCTCGATATCATAATCTTTGATTAGTTCCAACCACCGCCTCTGTCGCATATTTAACTCCTTCTGAGTAAATATATATACTTCAAACTCTTGTGATTGGTGAAAATCTGACAGGTGACGCCATAAAGTTAATGACGCCAGATTTTCAAAGCGAACACCACGGCTGCTTGCTCCAGGTCGTGGGTCGGATAATTAATCTCGTAAGGTCTCAATTGCCGTGAAGCATAGGCAATAACCTTCCCATTCTGCATGAGCACACATCCGAGACCCTGTCCGGACGCATCACTATAAACCACAAATCCTTCCGTCCATTGCGGCAAGGAAAGTACAGGTGCTGACATTAACCGACTCTTGAGTTCCTCAAAACTCCATTGACACGCGTCGGACCACGTGTATTTCTTATCCTTTCGCAAAAGGTTCGTCAAGGGTTGAGCGATTTTAGAAAATCCTTCCACAAACCGCCGATAATAACCGGCTAATCCGAGAAAGCTTCGGATTTCCTTAACATTCTTCGGAAGTAACCAATCTTGGATAGCCTCCGTCTTCTGAGGATCAACACGCACTCCATCTGATGAAATTACATGTCCGAGGAAAGTCACTTCGGACATCCAGAACTCACATTTGGAAAACTTTCCATAAAGTTGCTCTCGTCTCAACACATCGAGAACCTGATGAAGGTGAACCTCGTGCTCCTATCGATCACGAGAATAAATCAAGATGTCATCAATGAAGACAACCACAAACCGATCAAAAAGTCGATGAAAACCCGATTCATTAGCTCCATGAATACTGCAGGTGCGTTAGTTAGCCCGAACGACATAACTACGAACTCATAATGACCATAGTGTGTACGAAACGCTGTCCTCGCGATATCCGACTCTCGAATCTGCAACTGATGATATCCAGATCTTAAGTCGATCTTTGAAAATACTTAAGCTCCCTGAAGTTGATCCAAAAGATCATCGATACGGGGTAAAGGATACTTATTCTTGATCGTCACCTTGTTCAACTCCCGATAATCAATACATAAGCGAAATGAACCATCCTTCTTCTTCACAAACAACACTGGTGCTCCCCACGGGGACGCACTCGGTCGGATATAACCTTTCTCGAATAACTCCTCAAGTTGATTCTTCAACTCCCGCATTTCGATCGGGGCCATCCGGTATGGTGCCTTCGATATGGGGGACGTACTGGGCTCCAACTCAATCATGAATTCCACATCTCTCTGTGGAGACAAACTAGGTAACTCGTCTGGAAAAACATCGGCATATTCCCTCATTACCGGAATATACGTCAACATTACTGATGATTTCTCGGTTTTGGTCATATAGCACCAATAACCAACACATCCCTGACTGAGTAATTTCGCTGCTTTCATCAAGTTAATGACATTACCAGAACAGCCGGGATTACCTCCCTGAAACACACATTCGACCCCATCGTCTGAAATGATAGTGATCATACGCTTACGGACACTGATGATGGCATCATGATGATCCATCCAATCAATACCCAAGATGACGTCGTCTCTCGGCAAATCTACCACGATTAGGTCTGCTGGCCATACACGGCCATGAAGCTGAATCGGACAATTCTGAATCTCATGATTTCTGATAATTCGTCTACCATCAGGTAGACCAGTGACATAAGGCTCACAACTAGTAGCACTACCCAGACGCAGTCTACTCGAACATGACTCGGAAATGAATAAATGCGATGCACCAGTATCAAAAAGGGTACACACAGGTTGAGATAGAATATCGAGTGTACCTGAGATCATCCGGGCCTCCGGATCATCGGTCTTCTTCATCTCATAAATCCGAGGCTTGCTAGTCCCGGCACCGGACGCTCCGGTCTGATGGCTAAAGGATCCACCCTTGTTCGCTCCTGTCGTCTTAAACGACGCTGACTGAGTAGCTTGATTCTGGACGGCTGACTGCTTCGGGGCCTGAGATGACGTCGGAGTAGGTTTGGAGTCCCTACGGCAAAAACGGGCCTTATGCCCAGCAATCCCACAATTGTGACACGTGACAGTCTGTCTCGGACACTTGGTGCTGACATGACCAAGATCCCCACAGTTAAAACAGGTGATGGCCGAACTGGCCGCCCGGGACTGCGATTCCGCCGGTCTGGGCGCCATAGGAGGTCGCTCAGAGAAAGTGGTGCCCGCACGAGGTTTCTTCAAGGCTGTCTGACCGCCTTCAGACTGATTACGATTCTTCGATTTCTTGCTAGCAGACGAAGGTTGCTGCGTAGCAATTTCTTTAGCAGTAAGCTCATAAGTACGAGCTTTCTCAATAAATTCAGCCAAAGTGGTGCAATGATGATTAAGCAGCTGTAGTCTCATACGGGGTTTCAGCCTCTTACTGAAATACTTGATTTTGTCCGCCTCTGAATGAATGATGGATGAGGCGAAAGGAAGAAGTTCCTGAAATTTCTCGGCGATGGCGAGAACATCATTGTCCGCTGAAGGGTCGGGAGTGAGTAATTCTGACAGTTTGGCCTCTCTGAGCGGGTCCGGATAATATCTCTCCATCATGAGAGTCTTGAATTGCTCCCAAGTACATGATCCGTCGGTGGGCTTCAACGACAACCACCAAGAATGAGCGCCCTTACCCAGATAGTAAGCCGCAACCGAAACTTTGTGTCCTTCGGGACACTCCACCATAGCAAATAACTTCTCGAAATGCTCGAGCCAATGAACGATATCCGCCGGCTCAAATGAGCCCTCAAAAGTAGGTGGCCTTTGGCGAGAGATGTCGCCGATGATGCTGCCCACACTTCTCTCTTGCCTTTGAGGTGGCGGTGGAGCCTGCTGATTTTGGTTACCTGAGTTGTGCATCGTCTCCATTAGTTGGGCCATTTGAGTCATTTGGGCTATCATGCCCTGCATAAAAGCGAGTGGGTCAACCCGAACACCTTCTGACTGAGCAGTGTCCCGGGTACGACTCCCCGATAGAGAATGATCACGTCCAGGTGAACGAGTAGCAGCGTCGCTGCTTGATGAGTTAGCATTATTCCTCGCATTCGCACGTGTATTCACACGAGCTCTAGGAATTCAGCCCGCTCCGCGGCCTCGTCCTCTACGTCCTCTGCCTGCTCTCTCCATACTGAAGTAGGAAAGTCACATGATAATTAAATCTCCCGCATGAATATCACGTTATGATTACGTCATTAAATGATGAAAATGAGCATACACGCTCTAACACAGTGATTATATGAATGATTAACTGAGGTGACATGATTATCTGATGAGATTCTTGAAATGATTATCTTGAACAAGTTAACAAGATTAATGATATGATCTTCCTGATCAACAACCGAGTAATGAAATGAATTGAGTGATTAACGAGTTAACATGACCATCCTGGTCAAAATAAAAATGATGATTGAGGATTGTTAACTGATGAATTATGAATGAATGGTTCTTGCCAGAAATTATACTATGGCGTTAGAAATCTTACAGTTCTTGGTCTGATTGGCTCGGCATTTTCACAGGTCACACGTGACGCGAAAGTCCAATGATACTAGTCTGATGACGATGATTTCAAATGAGACATGACTCGGAAGGTAGTATTCAAAACCACTCTCCGATACCAACTCTGTAACACCCCAAACTAGGCGGATATTACAAAGGCTGGACCTCGATCGGGACCCACCGTGCCAATGAAAATCGATGAATTAAATAATATTATTGTAGTACCGAACCACATTATATTACCAAATACTCCGATGAGGAGCTTAAGTACACTACACCAGACAAAATAATACTAGTATATTTTATATGAGGATAAAATACACCACCCTGAATAAATAAACATCTCAAACGGAATTTGCAGCGGAAATACAAATGAAGCGAAATGAGAATGACTGAAATGACTGAAATGACTGAATTAAACGGAATGACTGGGGCCCCCTACTAGTATCGCTGGGACTCCTCGCCGTCAACATGCTCTTCCCGTGCCTTTGCCTTGCCGTGACCTGAAAACAAAATCCCCAACGGGCCGGGCCATACGTAACAACAATCCTCAAGGGTTGAAATTACACAATCATGATATATCTGAAGTTATGAAATATCCTTAGTTATGAATTACGCTGAAGAGGAGTATCATAGTACGCCCGTAGTGTTCTGTGCAAGTGTATAAGACGGATGACCGGACACACCCGTCCTTGTACCTAATTAGTCTCACGGAGGTAAACGTTACCGTGTGCACAGTCCAATGTATCACTCCCAATACATGGCCATCGCGTGCCCGACTAAAAATTCCACACATACGCACCCGGCCACGCAATATGAACCCAGAAGGTCATATGAACGAGAATGACCGCAATGAATATCAATGAATAATATTTCAACAAGGCCAAGAATGACTCACCGAGATGAAGATAATAATGACATAATTGATAACTCAATGAAATGATTGGAACCGTCGTTCCTCGTGAATGAAATGATTATTCGACAATTACAAGTCTCAATACGGTTAATACAATGATGATTGAGTATGATTATGAATGATCAACAACAAAAGGAGTGAATAACCTTTTAACCAAGTAAGAATCAACTTACACAACACCGGTGACAATTATCCTTCCACGAACAACGTCCTAATTGAGATATCCGTCGCTCGAACAACCTTGAATAACATAATTACCAACAATCCGTTCAACATACGAATCAAACACGATTATAACGAACTCAAAACGTCGATACGACTAAACCAAGTTCATTGGGGCATTATATCGAACACTTTGTGGCCAAACTTCGTTTGTTTATAACCAACCTCAATAATACCAACATCAAATCCCCAAGAAGTGTTTCAAACCAACAAAACATCTTCAATACGATCAATAATCCATTATGAAAATCCAAAATCGTGATTTCAACAACAATTAATCGAAAACCCCCAAATCCAACACAATATTCAAAGTGTTCTTGAATAATCCTTCAATAATCCAATGAATAATCAAACATGCCCATAATCATGCGTATATCACTTCATACAACACGATATTAACATTCAAAACGTCATATCTCAAAACAAAATCGAAATCCAAGAGGTTTGATGAAAATTACCTTTGAAGATCCAAGTACTTTAATCTGATGAAATCGCGATAGATCGATGATCCGAGCTTCACAACCGGATGAAAATGATGAAAATCCAACTCTCAAGTGATAGATGAAGAAGATTCTCTCCCTCAAGTCTCCTCTCTCGGATGAAGGTGAAGAAATGGAAAAAAAATATCGGTTGAATCGCACAAAGAACGCAATAATAGGGCTAATCGCATCAGGTGCCGCTGCCTGTGCCGAGTGTGCCGCAAGACAGTGCCCAAAATCGCACCTGTGGCTCGGCGGTGCCGCGGCCCGGCCGAGTGTGCCACGGCAGTGACTCGGCAGTGTGCCGCGGCCCCGTCGGCATGTGCCGCGGCACAAGGTATAGACGGGTTTGGCCGAAAAATGCAACACGAGCGTGCCGCGGCCCGGACGGGTGTGCCGCGACAGTGACTCGGCAGTGTGCCGCAGCCCCATCGGCATGTGCCGCGGCACACAGTATAGGCTGCTTGGCCACAAACTGGAAAATGTGTGCCCCGCGGCGCACACTCCTTGTGCCGCAGCCCACACCCCCCTTGGGTCCTAAAATGGAGAAAAATGACCCGGGAAGAGAATAAAAGCAATAGGAATCGATATTTGGGAACTAATAACACGAAATGGAAGTACGGAAACCCCAAAACGGTGGTTCCAAGCAATGATTACAAGGGTTCGCCCAACAAAAACACGATTTGAACAATGAAGAGATTTGAAATGACATGAATACCAACGTCAACATCGACTAATGAATCAATTACCACAATCAAGATGATACTCTTGTCTCGATTCCCGAATAAGGTTGAAACAATGAACAATATCGATACACAACTCGAAGTTATACCGAACGGTGAACACGGATGAATGATTATTAACAAGTGAATGATTACATAGTGACAATTACCGAATGAAATTACTGAATGATAATGACTGAATTACAACCGGGTATTACATACTAAACGATAGGTACCTTTTGCTTTTCGGGACAATCAACAGCCTCGAATATCTTTCCCAACTGGAAAAGCCAACCATCCCAGTCTAATGCATCCGCATCACTAGAGAATCGAGGGGGATTCATACAAACTACCTCGCGAAGCCATTGATTTACGCCGACGTTCTGATTCACATCAATACTACGTTGAACCGCCTGGGTCAACTGAGTCATCTGAGCCGCTACTTGTTGCAATATAGTAGCAACACCCAAGCCAATATCGTTCACAGCAATATTCTCTCGATTCCTCATCTGATCCCCGTGGCCATCAGTACCACGGTTACGACCGCGACCTCTGCCCCTCGGCATCCTAACAAGCAACAACCTATCGCAACGAAAGATCATAACACATAATCACACACAACAATTGTTATCACTGGACAACACACATAGAATACGGTCACAAATGATCAGTCTAACAATCGCAAAAGTTAGACCAAATGGCAAAATGCAGTCTAAAACTTTTGTACAGACTGATTAGCGCGTGCTACAATAGGAACTTAGCGTGCGCTAGCCGTGCCACGTTAGCGTGCATTAGCTTCACACCCGGTGTACGCTAACTGTTCCAATTCAACAACACGTTCATGAACATATACCAAATATTACCAAAAGTCTAAGGTTACAAATAAACAACAACAACCAACTATTTAAAAGCGGTTACCTATAACCGCTGTTAAATGGCATACTTAACAACGGTTACAAGGAACCGCCGTAGCATGTTTAACAGCGGTTAATATGAACCGCCATTAATTGTCAAATTCAATGGCGGTTCGGAAAACCGCTGTTAAAATTAACAGTGGTACATATAACAGCGGTTCCAGAACCACCGTTAATTGGCCATTTTAACCGCTGTTAAAAGCCTGTTTTGTAGTAGTGCAATGATGATTGTTACGTGAGTGTGCAAAGCCTTTAAGGAAATTAGAATTGAAAAAGGTTTTCAATTCAGTCAACTAATTGTAACAACAACCAACTATTTATGCTTTGATGGTTTTTTCAATTTTTTGAGAAATTGAAATGGTAGCCATCATGTTTTTGAGGTTGAAACCGTAAGCTATCTTCAGTTTTGGAAAAGAGAAACTTACGAATGATTAATGTGGCTTGTTAAAGCACATTATGAAGACTAAATCCTCCATATGGTGAGCTTGCCTATAAATAGGGCACACCATGCATTGCGTTGTACATTTGCAAACACCCTTAGCATCCATATCTAGCATACATATCATTTGTTGTGTCGAAGCTCTGTCCTCGCCTCGTTCTAGTTCGTCGGAGCTTGTGCGTTTGTGGTGCTACTACCTTCAAGATGAAGCCGTTTTATCTTTAGAGACGACACGCCTAAATCGAGAGTACTACCGGGGCGTATCTCGTCTTGCAGAAAGAGGCCTTCCTCGATTCGGCTATTAGTTTTATACGGTTTTGTTTTTGGTTTCATTGTAACTTCAATTAAGTGTTATTTTCCATATACTCTCATCTTCTTCATTTCTTTTGTCATTGTAATCGCCCGGCAAGCATTGTACTCTTATTTCCAACAATCGCAAGACGATATTCTTTACTTGCTGTCTCTACTAAATTCAACCACTAGAGATGACGACCGCTGCTTCTACTGACTCGAATACTTTCGTTACCACTGCCTCCGCGAACACTGCCTCGACCATGGCGAACACCTTTGCCTCAACCACGTCATCAACTGTTGCCGCGACGATGTTCAACACCAATGCTTCAACAATGTCAACAACGAGTGATTGGGTTTTTTCGAACCCCTTTCTGACTACTGGTGGATCCACCTCGAGTGGCAACATTGGCTCCACTTTCAGTGGTACCGTATGATCCATGTTGGGATGTACTGTTGGAGCCTACGGGTTCAACATAAGTGGTTCTTTTTTTGGAACAACCTTGGGGCCAAGGATGATGCTTACCGCCGAGAAGCCACCAAAGTTTGATGAAGCCGACTTTAAAAGGTGGCAACAAAAGATGTTGTTCTATTTGAAAACATTGGGCTTTGCTAATTTCCTTAGGAAGATGAGCCACCAGCGCCAAGTGCACAAGAAACAAGTTTTACTGTCCGAGCTGCCTATGACAACTGGCATAATGGAGATTATCTTTGTAAAAACTTTATTCTGAATTCTTTAGAGGATAGTTTGTACAATGTATACTCCGTTGTAAACGAATCAAAAGAGATGTGGGATACGCTTGAAAAGAAGTACTGTAGTGATGATGCAATTACAAAGAAGTTTGTAGTCGCCAAGTATTTGGACTACAAGATGGTTGACTCAAGGCCAATCATGGAACAAGTGCAAGAGTTTCAACTCATCATTCATGATATCAATGCCGAGGGCATGGTCCTGTCGGATGCCTTCACTGTTGCAATTGTGATCGAGAAGTTGCCCCTCAGTTGGAAAGACTTCAAGAGGCATCTCAAGAACAAGTGAAAGGATATGACTCTTGAAGACTTGATTGTGAAATTGCGCATCGAGTCTGACGTGCGCAAGAATGATCATAAACCAAATGGCCTGATCGATGCTAAGGCCAATCTGTTGGAGCAAGGAGGTCCCTCCATCAAACGAGCTCACCCAATTATCTAAAACCAGAACAAAGGGAAGCAACAATCCAAGAAGTTTGATGGTAATTGCGTCAACTGTGGCAAACATGGGCACGCGGCGAAGGACTGCCGAAATTCGAAGGCCAAAAAGAAGAATAAACATATTGCCAACATCACCGAGATTAACGGTGTGTGGAAAGAGAACGATCTTGATGATGTGGTCACCAAATAGGTCAACCACATTGAGAACCAAGGTGGTTGGTACGTCGACACCGGTGCAACCGCCCACGTTGGTGCCGATAGGAGCCACTTTAAGAACTATCAAGCTGTTGAGGGGAGGAAGCTCAACATAGGGAATCTAGCTTCATCTGCGATTATCGGAGTTGGAAAATTGACCCTCAAACTAACGTCCGGACAAACACTCACCTTGAAGAATGTGCTTCATATTCCTGATATGAGGAAGAACTTGATCTCGGGCTCTATACTAGTTAATAAGGGGTTTAAACTACTGTTTGGGTCAGATTGAGTTATTATAAAGAAGTTTGATAGGTTTCTTGGTAAGGGTTACCTCGCAGAGGGATTCTTTAAACTTAATGCTTTGGCTATGCGACATGTATCTAAGTCTGCTAATGCTAATGAAAATGCTACTGCTTCCTCTTATTTGACCGAGTGTTATGATTTATGGCATTGTAGATTAGGTCATGTGAATCTAAATGTTATAAAAAAATTAGTAAACTTAGATTTACTAAAACTAAATGAAGTCAATACTCAAAACAAATGTGAGATTTGTGTTGAGGCAAAAATGACGAAGCTACCGTTTCATTCGGTAAAACGGAACACAAAACCCCTTGAATCAATTCACAGAGACATTTGTGATTTAAAATTTGTATAAACTAGAGGTGTTAAGAAATACTTTATCACTTTCATCGATAACTGCACAAGATATTATTATCTTTATCTTTTGAGAAGTAAATATGAGGCTATTGAAGCCTTTAAGAAATTCAAGAATGAAGCCGAGAATCAATTAGACTGTCGTATTAAGATGGTTCCGAGCGATAGAGGTGGCGAATATGTATCCCCGTTTGAGAAATTATGCAAAGATAGTGGTATAATTCATCAAACAATAGCTCCATATGCACCACAATATAATGGCATTGCTGAACGTCAGAATCGAACACTTAAAGATATGATGAATACCTTATTGATTAGTTCAGGGTTGCCCCAGAACATGTGGGGGGAAGCTGTCTTGACAGCCAACTACATATTGAATAGGATTACACGCAAAGGTAAGGATGTTACTCTTTATGAGTTGTGGAAAGATAGAAAACCTTCATACAAATATCTCAAAGTGTGGGGGTGTTTAGCGAAGGTTGAGGTGCCTCTACCTAAACAAGTTAAAATCGGTCCAAAGACGGTCTATTGTATCTTTATTGGGTATGCACTGAACAGTAGTTCCTATCCATTTGTTATCCACAAGTCAGAAGTACCTGAAATAACTGTGGGAACAATGATTGAATCAAGGAATGCTGTATTCTTTGAAAACATATATCATTGTAAGGACAATGATAAAGTTGAGAACAATTCTAGCAATAGAGTTGAAGATGAAGGAACAAGTTCCAAATCTGTGGATGTAGATCCAAAGTCACGTAAGCGATCGGGATCTAATCTGGAAGATGTAGAACCGAGACGTGGTAGTAGGGCTAGGACACCAAAGACATTTTGACCTTACTACATAGCATTCATGTTGGATGAAGAACCAACATCGATCAAAGTAGCTTATGCCAGACCATATGAGTTTCTCTGGAAAGAAGCTGTTCAGAGTGAAATTGACTCAATTTTACAAAACCAAACTTGAGTTTTGGTTGATTTACCTGAAAGTTGTAAGCCCTTAGGATCCAAATGGATTCTTAAAAGAAAGTACGAGGATGATGGGTCAATTGATAAGTATAAAGCTCGTTTAGTAGTCAAAGGTTTCAAGCAGAAAGAAGGGTACGATTTTTTCGATACCTATTCACCTGTAACGAGAATTACATCTATTCGAGTGCTTCTCGGGATTGCTGCTTTGCACGATCTTGAGATTCATCAAATGGATGTTAAGACTGCTTTTCTGAACGGTGATCTGGATGAAGAGATCTATATGGAACAACCTGAAGGGTTTGTAGTACCTGGACAAGAGAAAAATGTCTGCAAACTGGTTAAGTCTCTATCTAGATTGAAACAAGCTCCACTACAATGGCACTTGAAATTTGATAACGTAATGTTATCAAATGGTATTAAAATAAACGAGTGTGATAAATGTGTTTCTATTAAGAACACTAATAACGGATATGTTATTGTGTGTCTTTATATAAATGACATGTTAATCATGGGTAGAAATATACAAGTGATTAACGACACTAATAACATGTTAAAAAGAAATTTTTGACATGAAAGACATGGGGCTAGCAGATGTGATTCTTGGAATGAAAATTTTGAGAAAATCTGATGAAATCATCTTGACACAATCTCACTATGCCGAGAAAGTTCTCAAGAAGTTTAATGCTTTTGATAGCTTGCCGGATAAGACCCCAATAGAGTTAAATTTTTACTTGAGCAAAAATCTAGGGGAGCCCTTTGCACAAGAATAATATGCACGGGTCATTGGGTGTTTAATGTATCTTACAAATTGCACTCTACCTGACTTAGCTTGCGCTGTGAACAAATTAAGTTGTTACACGAGCAATCTAAGCAAAGAGCATTGGAAAGCTCTTGTTAGAGTTTCGAGGTACTTAAAGTATACTCAAAACCTTGGGTTACACTATTCGAGATACCCCCAGTACTTGAAGGGTACTGTG
Source organism: Orobanche coerulescens (assembly GCA_033398695.1). Lineage (NCBI taxonomy): Eukaryota > Viridiplantae > Streptophyta > Magnoliopsida > Lamiales > Orobanchaceae > Orobanche > Orobanche coerulescens. Next base: position 122,992,640 of record CM065815.1, read on the forward strand.
ATGCGAATTGGATACCCGGTACAAAAAGTTCATTTTATATAAGTGGTTACATGTTAACCATTGAGGGTGGAACTCTCTCGTGGAAGTCTGCAAAACAAACGTGTATAGCCCGATCCACCATGGAATCGGAATTCATAGCTTTGGACAAAACTGGTGAAGAGGCCGAGTGGCTCAGAAACTTTGTAGAAGATATTCCATGTTGGTCAAAGCCAGTGCCTGTAGTGATGATACACTGTGATAGCCAAGCTACTATTGGTAGGGCGAGAAGTAACGTGTATAATGGAAAGTCTCGACATATTCGTCGACGCCATAATACCATGAGACATTTGATCGAAAGTGGGATTATCTCTATTGACTATGTGAGGTCATTGGATAATCTAGCGGATCCTCTAACCAAAAGGTTAAACCGTGATCAAATGAATAAGTTGCTAGAGGGAATGTGGTTGAAGTCCACAACTTCAGAATGATCATAGTGGTAACCCAACCATGATGATTAGAGATCCCAAGAACTTGGTTCAATGGGAAAATGAAGCTATGGGAGTTCGTGTGAAACACTCATCTAAGTCTATTCCCTAGAGAGCAATTGAGTGTTGAAAAGCTTGCCTGGTGGTGAGGTTAAATCTATGACTTTTAATGATTCCTAAAGACCTCGAGTAGGTAGAGTATGGTGAGATACTCGGTAAAGAATCACTTATATAAGTGAGAAGTGAGGGCCGCTTCATGAAATACATTTATGAATCCAAAGAGGTGTCCAAGGCCTGCAATGGACACAAAACGTGAGAACGAATGAGGTTGATGTGTTAAAGTGTTAACACCATTGTCTCGGTGCACGCCATGGAGGAATAGTTCAAAGCATCACGCTACTAATCTGTCTGTGTACCCAATGGTGTTGACTATGGAAGGTTCAAAGCCACGAACTATATTTCCTTATACTTTAACGCCTCTTGAGGATTGAGCTTGTGTCTGCATACATGTAAATATGGATTTCTCACTCATGTGCGGATTGTTGGGAATTGGTTAATAATATTTATTAAATTAAATATTATTTAGTTAATCTATTGGTTAATTAGATTAAAAAATTTCTCAAAACCAATTTATTTGTGAGTGAGAAATTAAGTGCCAAAATTAGTTGACAACAGAGTGTGTTATGCCACTCGTACACACGCGCGTTCATGTCGTCGACGCCGTCATTGCGAATGGGTCGAGCCGTGGTTAATGACTTGTATATTAACAAGTGTTATATATATATAATTTATGTGATAACATGGGGTAAAGTTTTTGAGTTAATTAAAAAAAGACCTCTTAATCATCTGAATGATGATTGTTACGTGAGTGTGCAAAGCCTTTAAGGCAATTGGAATTGAAAAAGGTTTTCAATTTAGTCAACTAATTGTAACAGCAACCCATTATTTATGCTTTGATGGTTTTTTCAATTTTTGAGAAATTGAAACGGTAGCCATCATGTTTTTGATGTTAAAACCCGTAAGCTGTCTTCAGTTTTGAAAAAAGAAACTTACTAATGATCATTATGGCTTGTTAAAGCATATTAGGATAATTAAATCATCCATATGGTGAGCTTGCCTATAAATAGGGCACAACATCCATTGCATTATACACTTGCAAACACCCTTAGTATCCATATCTGGCATACATATCCTAAGTTGTGTCGAAGCTTTGTCCTTGCCTTGTTCTAGTTCGTTGGAGCTTGTGTGTTTGTGGTGCTACTACCTTCAAGATGAAGCCATTTTATCTTTGGAGACGACACGCCTAAACCGAGAGCACTACCGGGGCGTATCTTCTCTTTCGGAAAGAGGCCTTCCGCGACTCGGCTATTAGTTTTATACGGTTTTGTTTTTGGTTTCATTGTAACTTCAATTAAGTATTATATTCCGTATACTCTCATCTTCTTCTTTTTTTTTCATTGTAATCGCCCGGCAAGCATTGTAGTCTTATTTCCAACAATATATGTTTCAAAATAATTAGTAAAAATTAATTATTAAAGATTGGGGTGAGACGGGGGCGATCATGGCACCGTATATTTTGCTGGTGAATCTAATTTTTTCACCACAATTTTGTAGTTTAGAAATAAATTTTTTGTTTGATATATATGGAAAAGTTTATCGAAACAACGACATTTTGTATTTGTTGTAAATAATTCATTTATTTAGTGAATGACTAATATGCTCTTGGAACTCTAGATTTGTATTTATAAATAGAGATATATGGCCTTCATAATGAATATATAATTTCATTGGTGTCTTCCATCTTCTTTCATATTTCTTCTTTCTCTCAATGTTTATGGCACGTTATCAACACGATGCTCTAGCAGTAAAAATTTTCTTTATCGATGATTTTTTAAACTAAAAATTTTTTTTTTTTGCGAGTCAATTTTCTGCACTGCGAGGCCTCGCAAAAATCATGTTTCCAACTTCGTTAATCTTCGGATCAACATAAAATTTCTACAACACCTTCCTAACAAACAGATCTACCAATTCAACGATGGAGATCGGATTATGAAAAGTATTGCTTGAAGAAACAAGGTCCTAACATAAATAGTATTTTTACATCGGTGAACGGTATTAATTCCATTTACTCCTTCGAAAACTTTCTCGCTTGCAATGATTTCGATAAACAAAAAAAACTTTAGTTATTAAAATTTATGTTTCTATGAGCATCATATAGAAATAATATATATGATAATTTATAAATCTATTATCAAATCATATTCCTCTTTGTTAACACGATCAGACAATACTTAATAATCGAGAAGATTATTAAGATATAAGATTTGTTATACTTTCTGAAGATACACAATATTATCTCTTCAGTTTTCTGGTTAAATATGATGTATTCTTAAAAAATATCATGAGATCCAAAAAATTGTGTGGATTCCTAATGAAAACACAAAATAATATTCCTCAAGAATATTGTAAGTGCTCTTGAAGGAACACTTTTTTATTTTAGTTATTTCGACTTGTAATATCTGGATTTATTATTGTGTATTTCATCTGTATTCGAACCCTATATTATTCGGATTTGTGATCTCGATAATTGGAGTATGATATTTCTCGCATTGGTATCTTTGTACATAAGTATATCATCATGCAAAATTTCTCATGCAAACTCGTGATAGCGCACGCTAAGAAGTAGCTTAACACGCGCTATCGGCTACTACTAGCACACGCTACGAATGTAGGATTTGCGTGCGCTAGGCAATCAATTATTGAGCTAGGCGGCTAGCACATGTGCCAGCCGGACGTAGGACCGGATAAGATTCCCGCGGATGAACCTGGACAGTTTTGGAGTCAACTCTTATTAGCGCGCGCTAAGGATGTATGATAGCGTGCGCTAATCTGCTAATGTACAGAAAGTTTATATATGGGCCAGCACTCCATTTTCTTCTCATTTCTTTCGGGCATCCTTCGTTCTTGAGAGACCAGAGAGCATGTCATCTTCTTTAGACACACTTCTAACACATCTACTTAATCATTGGATATTGGATATTCTTGTGATGAATCATTGAAGTGGAGTAGCACCTTGGAGTGGCATATAACCAACCGGAGTCGGATTCCATCTTTTTGGTTCAGTGATTTCGTCATATTAAGGTATGTTAACTCTATCTCCAGCCTTAGATTCGGGTTCTAAAGAATAAGATGATCATGCTAGCAAGATATTGAGTTTCATTGGTGAATTATTCAACAAGCATCATGTTTAGAGGATTGGAATTGATAGTTTATCTCCATGGTTAAATCGGGATGTATTGATGATAATGCATCGACCTTAAGAATACCAAACTTCGCATGAGAATTGTAATCAAGATAGATTATGGTGTTGTGATGATAATATGTATTCTTGATTTTTGAAGTTGTTGTAATCCGTAAGATCATTCATATACCGTAGGAACATATTATGCATAGAGATGACATGTATTAACACTGAAGATTTCATGAGTTTCATCACCGTTAGAACAATCTGCTGCCCAGTAGTGAACTACCATGCATGGTTAGTGCACGCTAAGCTATGTAGATTAACGTGCATTATCGAGCACGAGTTAACGTACGCTACGTTTGGTACGTAACGTACATTAGACCATCAGGCGAGTCAGTCGGCTGACCAGTGAGATACTGACCGTGCGTAGTTAGCGTACGCTAGGCTTCGCTATTTGCGTGCGCTAACGAATAGACTTAACGCACGCTATGTATAATACTTAGCGTACGCTAAGTAGTTCAGACAGATTACATTTTATGAGCTTTCGGCCGTAAATCGAATTGTTAGACATTCGTACGACGTGAGATAAATTCTATATTATTTCTTTTGTTAAGGTTCGAGCTTGTTACGTGATTGATTGAAGGGGCGACCTTCGAGTGTTTCGTTTTCGTGGAAGTATTGTTCTTGTCTTCAAATCGAGGCAAGTACCTTATTTGTTTTATGTATTGATGTTATACATATTGTCGTGCATGTATGTCGTTGTTGTATGTCCACCTTGTGTTGGTCCGACGGATCATCGGGGGATCTATGCTAGCGTGCGCTGGATCATCGGATGGGTTTTTCCACCACGGGTTGGTCTGACGGGATCATGGTGGGTTCTAGGCAGTGAACGCTGGATCGTCGGAATTACCATGTCTATGTTATGATATCATGTTGTGATTATCAGTTGTGTATGTTATTTATGAGTTTCTCGTAGGAGAAGACTCGTTGGTATTTTTGTCATTTACGTTATTATTCTTCGTGAGATGTTGAATAATATGTTGTGGTACTTGTACTAGCATCGTTGTGCTAACCCCTTCGGGGGTGAACATTTTGTTTATGTTCAGGATCCAGGAGAGCGGGGAAACAACCACTGGAGCTGCATGACGACGAGGGTGCAGAGTGATGTTCCGGCCGGGTTTATTTGTCTGTTGTTTGTTGGTTATTTCAATAAGTACTCGAGTACGTAGTCGTTTATGATGAATTTGAATTTGGTGATGTATTAATAATTTTATGTTGAACATTCGTATTTTCAGTATTTGGTCAGAACTGTTGTATCTTAATTCCGTTATTTTCATCCGTTGGTACCTGTTAATGTCTTTTCAATTCTTCAGCCTTGTAAATCCTTATGTAAAGGATTTACGGCGCTGTAATATTCCTGAATATATTGGGGGTGTTACAGAATATGGTATCGGAGCCAAGATTATGGATATCTTGGCCATTGGGTTAAAATAGGGGTCATATATGTCTTTTGAGGTAACCGGCCGCGAATAACATCCCTGTACTGCCTACGTCTTCGTGCGGGCGGTGGTTGTAAGTTCCTGAACTCTATCTCATCCTTTACATATTATATTCCTTTGTACTTGAGCATTTGAATGGTATTGTTTTCTGTATATTGAGTATTTATGATTACAGTATGTTGAGAGGCGGACGTGGACGTGGTCGCGGTCGCGGACGCGGACGAAGGAAGGCAGAAAGGGAAGCGTCGCCTTCAAATCAAGCCAGTCATAGCTCAGGCGAGCCACAACGATCTATCAATAACGAACCGGAACCTACTGTACCAGAAATCCTTCGTCAAGTGGTGAACCAGATGACTCAATTCGCCCAGGTCGTGGACCGAATGCAGGTGGCGGTGGGATTACAGCAGGGAGATAGACAGCAGGGGATTCCAGATATGGGAAATCGAGGTGACCGATGGCTGCAAGAGGTGGCAAAGATGCAGCCACCTAAATTCGACTGTATTTCTGAGACTCCCACATGGGATCATTGGTTGAAGGAATTAGAGAAAAAAATTTCCGGGATTAACTGCCCAGACGACCAGAGAGCCTCTATCGCTCAATACTTTCTGATAGGGGAAGCGTCCGAATGGTGGGAAGCCATCCGACCTGTAGACCATGATGCTGATTGGACAGAGTTTAAATTAATGATGGAAGATCAGTATTGCCCTCGTCCTGTGAGGGAAGCCAAGGTTCGGGAGTTTTTCTCCACTCAGCCGTCAGACGAACCTGTATCCCAGACAATTAAGACGTTTAACCAGCAGTTGGCATTCGTTTGACATCTGGTCAGAACAGATGCAGAAATGATGATTCATTTTGATATGAAGATGAAACTAGAAATCCAGAGGTACATGTCCGGTTTTGAATGTACCACCCTCCGTCAATACCAGGATAAGGCATTGGCGTACGAAATCAAGGAAGTAGCAATGGAAAAATTTACGGAGTGCAAGAAGCAGAAAGTATCTGGTACTTTTACAGAGCACAAGAACAACGGGCCCTGCAAGTCCCAGTCATATTTTCATTCGTTTAAGAAACCTCCGCACCCATCCAAGAGCGGAAAGAACTTCGGAGCAGCATCAACCATGACTGATGTTACCAGGAAATGCTTTAACAATGCCCAGACGGGGCACTATCGACGGAATTGCCCCCTACCTGCCGTGACTTGTTTTGATTGTGTCGTGCGGTGTTCTGTGAAGAGGCTACAAAGTCTTTTAGAGCCCTATACCACAGTCATTCCAAAAGGAAGCCAGTATCCAACAGACGCAGCAAAGTGTTCAGATGCCTCAGAATTTTGGCCGCGGGCGAGGCAGAGGACAATGGGACCGAAAGGGCACATCGAGTGCCAGATCCGTTCCCTCACGTCTGTACGATATGAGGAGAATAGACGATCGGATGTCATTGCCGCATCGTGCAATCGTCCCGATCCTTTCCTACCGATTAGCGTTTTATTCGATACAAGAGCTACGCATTCTTTTATATCCTTGTCTTGTGTAAATCGTTTGAATATTTCTGGTTTTCATATTTGTGAACCTTATGTTGTTGGTTTACCGAGTGGAGAGAGGATTGTTGGGATCTTAGAAACTAGAAATTTCCCTATATCATTTGGAGGCAGAGACTGGCTCTCAAATTTGATTGTGATAGAAATGCAAGGAGACGACCTGATACTCGGAGACGATTGGCTTAATCGATATGGAGCGACTGCAAACTACTGAAGGAGGAATATCTCGCTGATTACTGACGATGGTTCCGAAATACTGTTTGAGGGATGGAAACCGGGAAGCTCAGGAAAGTTGATCAAGGCGATAGCTGTCAAATTGTTGAAACAGGGCTGTACCGGATACTGGTGCTATGCAATGAAGAAAGAAGACGAAATTTTGGAACTTTCATCCATTACTGTTGTGAACGAATTTCCAGATGTATTTCCTGACGAGTTACCTGTACTATCTCCACGAAGGGATGTAGAATTCACCATTGACCTGGAACCCGGAGCTACACCAATTTCTAAGGCGTCGTATCGTATGGCACCTACTGAGATGTATGAACTGAAAAAGCAGCTGGAGGAGTTACTAGACAAAGGCTATATTCATCCAATCGTTTCGCCCTAGGGAGCGCCAGTTCTTTTTGTCCGAAAGAAGGATGGATCGTTTCGACTGTGTATTGACTATCGAGAGCTGAACAAGATGACGATTAAGAACAAGTATCCGTTGCCACGGATTGATGATCTGTTTGACTAATTGCAAGGAGCAACAGTATTTTCTAAAATCGATCTGAGATTAGGGTATCATCAGCTGAGGATAAAGGAATCTGATGTTCCGAAATCAGCATTCAGAACTCGTTACGGACACTATGAGTTTGTAGTTATGCCGTTTGGTCTCACTAATGCACCTGCTGTATTCATGCAATTTATGAACCGAGTGTTCATCGAATATTTGGATAAATTTGTGGTCGTGTTCATTGATGCCATTCTGGTGTATTCTAAGAGCCCGGAAGAGCATGCACATCATTTGCGGATTGTATTAGAACTTTTGAGAAGTGAGCAACTGTACGCCAAACTCTCTAAGTGTGAATTCTGGCTAAAGGAAGTAATGTTCCTCGGTCATGTGGTATCAGCTGAAGGAGTCCGAGTAGATCCTCAGAAGATTGAAGCGGTTTTGGATTGGAAGCCTCCAAAGAACGTGAAAGAAGTCCGAAGTTTCTTAGGACTTGCGGGGTATTATCGTCGGTTCGTGGAAGGGTTTTCCAAAATTTCCCGCCCACTTACTCGACCCCTGCAGAAAACTCAAAAGTTTGAGTGGAATGAGTTGTGTCAGGTTAGCTTTGATGAATTGAAGAAGAGATTGACGACGGCACCAATTATATCACTTCCACAGGGAACTGGAGGATTTATAGTTTACAGTGATGCTTCGAACCAAGGACTCGGATGCGTATTGATGCAGAATGACAAGGTGATCGCTTATGCGTCGCGACAGCTGAAACCTTATGAAGTGAATTACCCAACACATGATTTGGAGCTAGAAGCAGTAGTTTTTGCTTTGAAGATCTGGAGACATTATCTGTACGGGACTCACTGTCAGATCTTTACGGATCACAAGAGTCTCAAATACATCTTCAGTCAGAAAGAGTTGAACATGCGGCAAAGAAGATGGTTAGAACTGATTAAGGACTACGACTTGGAAATTTTGTATCATCCAGGTAAAGCGAATGTAGTAGCCAATGCACTCAGCCGCAAGCCTGTTTCTATTCAGATGCTGGAGGCTCTGACCTCCCAAATTAGCCTTCAACGAGAGATGATTAGAGAAGGAATTGAAGTGTGGTTACAAAGAGTCCAAGGACAACTGTGCGTGATGGAATTAACTTCATCATTAACCGAAGAAATCAAATCTACACAGAAAGATGATCTTCTGATGATTCGGTTACGTGATGAAGTGATCAAGGGAAAGGCCCCTGGATTCGTAATTCATGATAATGGAGTTTTGAGATTTCAGAACCGACTCTGCGTTCCTGATATCGATGTTCTGAAACAGACGATTATGAAGGAAGCTCACAGCTCGCCCTATTCTATCCACCCGGACACCAGTAAGATGTATAAGGACTTGAAATAGAATTTCTGGTGGGGCAACATGAAGAAAGATGTAGCGGACTATGTTTCGAAATGTTTGACATGTCAACAGGTTAAGATCGAGCATCAACGCCCTACCGGGATGTTGAAGCCACTCCCAATTCCTGAATGGAAGTGGGAGGACATATCGATGGACTTTATTACTAGTATGCCGAGAACCAAGACAGGAATGAACATGATTTGGGTGATAGTTGATCGTTTAACCAAATCAGCTCATTTTCTAGGCATTAAGGACACGTGGGGACCAGAGAGGTTGGCACGAGTATTCATTTCAGAGATAGTTCGATTGCATGGTATGCCGAAGACCATTATTTCGGATCGAGACTTCCGTTTTGTGTCTCATTTTTGGAAAGCAGTTCATAAGGCCTTGGGGACCGAATTGAACTTCAGCACAACTTATCACCCGCAGACTGATGGACAATCCGAGAGGACTATTCAAATGGTGGAAGATATGTTGAGGGCTTATGCCTTAGATTGGTCAACTGATTGGGAAGTTCATCTACCGTTGATTGAATTTACCTACAACAATAGTTGGCATGCTTCCATTAAGATGGCACCGTTTGAGGCATTATACGGGAGGAGATGCAGATCACCCCTATGTTAGGACGATTCATCAGACTTGAGCGGAAAAGAACCAGAGTTGATCGAACAGACTCGAGAGAAGATAGCCTTGATTCGTGAAAGACTGTTGACCGCCCAGAGTCGACAGAAATCTTATGCAGACATACGTCGTCGCCCTTTGGAGTTTAGTACTGGAGACCACGTATTTTTAAAGGTTTCTCCTACTCGGGGAATGTTTCATTTTGGAAGGAAGGGAAAGCTGAGCCCAAGATATATCGGACCATTCGAGATCCTTGAAAGAGTTGGAGAGTTGTCATACAGATTAGCATTGCGGCCGTCGTTGAGCCATGTTCATAACGTGTTCCACGTATCCCAGTTACGGAGATATATACCGGATCCTAGTCATGTCATTGATTTCGGAGAGATAGAAGTCGCTCAGGATGGGACGTTTGAAGAAAGACTGGTCAGGATACTCGAGAGTCGAGTTAAGCAGTTAAGGAACAAACCAATCGTTTTGGTCAAAGTTCAGTGGTCACGTCATGGAGTGGAAGAAGCCACATGGGAAACGGAAGATAGCATGAAGTCCAGATATCCAGAGTTATTTTCGTCTTGAGTTTCGGGACGAAACTCCTTTTTAGTAGGAGAGTATGTAATATCCGGATTTATTATTGTGTATATCTGTATTCGAACCCTGTATTATTTGGATTTGTGATCTTGATAATTGGAGTATGATATTTCTCGCATCGGTATCTTTTGTACTTAAGTATATCATCATGCAAAATTTCTCATGCAAACTCGTGATAGCGCACGCTAAGAAGTAGCTTAACGCGCGCTATCAGCTACTACTAGCGCACGCTACGAATGTAGGATTTGCATGCGCTAGGCAATCAATTATTGAGCTAGGCGGCTTGCACATGCGCCAGCCGGACGTAGGACCGGATAATATTCCCGCGGATGAACCTGGACAGTTTTGGAGTCAACTCTTATTAGCGCGCGCTAAGGATGTATGATAGCGTGCGCTAATCTGCTAATGTACAGAAAGTTTATATATGGGCCAACACTCCATTTTCTTCTCATTTCTTTCAGGCATCCTTCGTTCTTGAGAGACCAGAGAGCATATCATCTTCCTTAGACACACTTATAACACATCTACTTAATCATTGGATATTGGATATTCTTGTGATGAATCATTGAAGTTGAGTAGCACCTTGGAGTGGCATACAACCAACCGGAGTCGGATTCCATCATTTTAGTTCATTGATTTCGTCATATTAAGGTATGTTAACTCTATCTTCAGCCTTAGATTCGGGTTCTAAAGAATAAGATGATCATGCTAGCAAGATATTGAGTTTCATTGGTGAATTATTCAACAAGCATCATGTTTAGAGGATTGGAATTGATAGTTTATCTCCATGGTTAAATCGGGATGTATTGATGATAATGCATCGACCTTAAGAACACCAAACTTCGCATGAGAATTGTAATCAAGATGGATTATGGTGTTGTGATGATAATACCTGTTCTTGATTTTTGAAGTTGTTGTAATCCGTAAGATCATTCATAAACCGTATGAACATATTATGCATGGAGATGACATGTATTAACACTGAAGATTTCATGAGTTTCATCACCGTTAGAACAATCTGCTGCCCAGAAATGAACTGCCATGCACGGTTAGCGCACGCTAAGCTATGTAGATTAACGTGCACTATCGAGCATGAGTTAACGTACGCTACGTTTGGTACGTAATGTACGTTAGGCCATCAAAGTAGTCACCGGCCGATCGGTGAGATATCGACCGCGGCGTAGTTAGCGTACGCTAGGCTTCGTTATTTGCGTGCGCTAACGAACAGACTTAATGCACGCTATGTATAATACTTAGCGTACGCTAAGTAGTTCAGACAGATTACATTTTATGAGTGTTCGGCCGTAAATCGAATTGTTAGACATTCGTACGATGTGAGATAAATTCTATATTATTTCTTTTGTTAAGGTTCGAGCTTGTTACGTGATTGATTGAAGGGGCGACCTTCGAGTGTTTCGTTTCGTGGAAGTATTGTTCTTGTCTTCGAATCGAGGCAAGTACCTTATTTGTTTTATGTATTGATGTTATACATATTGTCGTGCATGTATGTCGTTGTATGTCCACCTCGTGTTGGTCCGACGGGATCATCGGGGGATCTATGCTAGCGTGCGCTGGATCATCGGACAGGTTTTTCCACCACGGGTTGGTCTGACGGGATCATCGTGGGTTCTAGGCAGTGAACGCTGGATCGTCGGAATTAACATGTGTATGTTATGATATCATGTTGTGATTATCAGTTGTGTATGTTATTTATGAGTTTCTCGTAGGAGAAGACTCGTTGGTATTTTTGTCATTTACGTTATTATTCTTCGTGAGATGTTGAATAATATGTTGTGGTACTTGTACTAGCATCGTTGTCCTAACCCCTTCGGGGGTGAACATTTTGTTTATGTTCAGAATCCAGGAGAGCGGGAAACAACCACTGGAGCTGCATGACGACGAGGGTGCAGAGTGATGTTTCGGCCAGGTTTATTTGTCTGTTGTTTATTGGTTATTTCAATAAGTACTCGAGTACGTAGTCGTTTATGATGAATTTGAATTTGGTGATGTATTAATTATTTTCTGTTGAACATTCATATTTTCAGTATTTGGTCAGAACTGTTGTATCTTAATTCCGTTATTTTCATCCGTTGGTACCTGTTAATGTCTTTTCAATTCTCCAGCCTTGTAAATCCTTATGTAAAGGATTTACGGCGCTGTAATATTCCTGAATATATCGGGGGTGTTACACGACTCTTGTTTAATTTTTGTACTATATTATTTTATTTCGTATATTTAATCGTATTTCTCAAAATTGTTACTCCCGGAGTGGCACATTCAATTGTAATATTCTTGAATAATATTACTTATTCCAAACGAAGAATTCTTATTTATACCTAATTTCTATGATAATGCAATATTCCTGAAGAATATTTATTTGTTACTTATAAATAATAATAGCATAAATTAAATCATTATACTCTTGATGTAGCTCATATTTTTAATGTAAGAGTGATATATGACATAATATTATTCTTGAAAGAAAAAAACATAACTTATATCTCAAAAAAAAAAATATGGTTTGAGAATATTCTCATCAAGATTATATAAAATATGATGTACTCCACAAAATCATAACCTGATTATGCTCCAATAGTAGCAAGTTTAAGTGGTTTAATATTCCTGTCCCATTTACTAATTGTCGTTCTTGGAAGTGAACAATATTAAAGTACCGTATAAATTAACTCCTGAAGGAGATAATATCAGTAGAGATTATCTACTGAAGTAGATATATTATTTAGAGCTTATCCCCAATAGAGGATAAGTACTTACAGATTTTATCTCTTCAAATGGATATTATTAATTATTAGTTACTAATGATTATATGTCAAATATTATCTAATTTGGTCTATTGTGTAGTTTAAAATTTTATTATCTCTTAAGATGTATTATGAGGTTTATCAATATGAGATATGATATCATTGATTTCATACCTGAATTATAATTTTAATTGATCATTGTTATATAATTAGTTATAAGAATGTCAAATATCCTGAAGATATTTGCAGCATTAAAATCCTTGGCTTATCTTATTTCTTCTTTATGTGAATTGAACGCCAAGTTATTGGGATTAAATAATGGTTATAATTTATTATCTCATCATAGTGCAATCATATACAAGATATTTAGAAATAAATGATATTTCCAAGTCTAAGAAATACTATAAGTGACAATGCAAAACTATTAAGAATTCCTGAAGAACCACTATATTTCCCCTAAAAAGTCGAGAATTAGGTAATATTATCTTTTAAATCTCCAAATAATTTATTTTGTTCAAAAATATCAATTGAAATATGTATGCTGCCGAAATAACAAATGAGACAAATGACAAACACAATTTCTTAAAAAAAATGATATTAGATAAACCGTCAAAGTAAATGACGTGTAAAAATTCACCACTTACTAGACAAGAAGTCTACTAATCTCAATACGTTCAATATTTGCATGTTTAAAATCACAAGTTTAATGATAACGTTTATTTACATCATGTTCAGATTTTATTAACTACATATTTATTCATGATATATATCATGAAGATATATTAGTATAAACTCATACATGTTCTATGATAAATATTATAAATTACTAGCAAATATCCTGAGGTACATTTATATACTTAAAATTTTATTATTTTGAGTTGACCAATTTTTCTCAACATACTATAGATGTTGGGTTAATTGTATAACAATCATTGCGATTTCTTCTGGAAGAATAGTAATAATGATAATTATTATATATAATATTATTGATTATACTTGTATCATTGATATAGTATAAATATGCAGTTGAGAAAAATAAATGCTCTTGAAAGATATAATATTCTCCTTGAAGAAGAAACTACTACTATCGTTTAATATTTAAAGATAGAATATTATTGATATCTCTTGAAGTAGATTATCATATTAGAATTTCAATAAAATAAAAGTGTATTATGTCACAAACTCGTTCAAGAATGATTCAAGGTTGAAATAGTTGTCTTTATTCTTATTTTGAATTAGAATTATCATCAGAATACATAAAGTTTACATAAATAATTTGTGATTTGAACAAAAATGTATTATTGTGAATTCCGACAACTAATTTAGCGTAGATACCCCTTTTATGGCTCCTATTGAATATTAAAATATATTGGGAATGGTACCCTTTATGACAATACTTGAAGTATTGATGGGTGATATGAATAAGATTGATATTGTAAGACAGTATCATATGCCCGTTTATCATTCCACACATTAGAGGGAGGAATGTATCAACCGATCAAGAAAATTATTTATTATAAATTTGAATTTCAAAATATTATTGATTTTGCAGAAATTGCATCAATTATATGTATACAATCCAGAAGAGTTTAAATAAATCCAACTGGAAATTGTTGTCTTGGAAGATACATGCAAATGCTACAATTGAGGTTAAGGCTAACCCATTTAAATGGATAAAAATATATTATATATCTCCAGAGATAAAAAAAACATTGGTGACAAAATTCATCATCCTGAAGACGTCGCTCTTGAAGAGCATACTCTTCAAGGGAACTAAATTGTAGAACGTTCTACGAATTTTGTTACAATGAAATATAGAGCCTATATAACAGGTTACATAATAACACTTGATACAAATAAAGATCATAATAATCTAGGTTGATTAATGTCATAATGTTGATTAATCTTAAAAATAAAATATTTGGTCAAAATGGACAAAACAATCTAATATGATTTAGATTAATTTTAATACTTTGTTATTTGGTCTGTAGTCCAAAATACCATATTGGATAAAGTTCGCCAAATATTGATTAATATTCATACTTTATATGATTATGATGATGATTGGAACTCTTGAAAAGTTACCAAAATTTTAAGCATTACTCATGCAAACATGAGATATGAAGTACGACTTGTAGTCAAAATTGCTTACAACGATTATATATGTTTATAAGACTACGCATGAACTGAATCATATATAGATATTGAGTGAGATTGGAAGTACATAGAATAGCCTTTATAAAGATTCAATTAGTAAAATTGAATGAAATAACCATCTTAATCAATATTATTCGACTAAAGAAAGGTATATAAATGACTCAACGTCATGTACAGATATGAATGATCTTAGATTGATTGGAACTTCATAAGAGATTTAATTGACGCTGGAATATTTGAGAAGATAATTTGAGATCGAAAATCTGAAATATCTATAATATGTCTTGGATTACAAACACTTGAAAAGTGTATTATTTGTATATCAACCCACTACCTAGAAGGTATTAGATTGATTTACACGGAAGAAACACGCTCTTCAAAGTACTATAATGATTTATCCTATTAAGAATCTCTTTGTACCGAATGATGATGAAGAGATTCATGGTGCTGAAGCGCCATATCTCAGATTGTTGCACTCATATACCTTACTAATTCTAAACTGAATTACTATATTACCAAGACTTAGTTCATCATCTAATGGTCAAACTTCAAAAAGGTATTGAGGACTTCAAGACTATATGCAAGGAAAAATATATTTTTATTTATATGATTCTCTGCATTAATGATGTATTTTGAATGTGTTGGAATAAGATCAGTCCACACTAGATCTGAAGGAATCCTGGACTATGATCGAAGAATGAAGTTATCCCAACTATTCGCATAAAAGCAAAACGGTGTTTTTAGTTCACCTGAATAATGATACATCGAAGAAGATATGATGAAGCATGTTTCTTTTCCGCTCGTGATCTTCAAGTAATGTCTGGATCAGGTGGAGAAATTATATAAAATGATTTTGTAATGGCCCGACTTTCTAGGAATAATGATAGGGGAAATAAGTAAAAAGGTGAATTTCGAGGAAAAATAAATTCCTTTGAGAATATTAAAATTCTCGCCTACAAAGTCGAGTCGCTACACTGACTAAAAATTAAGGCAACGACATGTCATAATTACAACGGAAGAAATTTTAAAATCTATTATTATCAATCAATAGTTCCCCAAATAAAATTATATGTTTCCAAGCATAAGACATAAATGAAAAACATCGTTTAATAAAACTATCATCATATGCCCTCTCGGCTCGCTCCTTCGTCCATCTGGATCGGTTTTGTTGGAAAATTGCACCCCACTTAGAATGCTGGATAATTGTGCGGAGTAGAGTTTTCTAACTCTTTTGCGTTGCAGAAGCGTAATTAACTTGCGGAAGATAAATGACACAAGATTTATAGAGATTCGGCCAAACGTGCCTACGTCCTCTCTTCGTATCTTTTTCTTTAGGCTTAAGATCAACCTCCGTGCCTCATCTTATATCAGTCCGAGGGATACCATTACAATCTCGTCTTCTATCCGTCTGATATAAACTGTTACACTCTTTTCTTTATATCGGTCCAAGATAAACTGTTTTCCTTATCTATCGGACAAGGAAACAACTTATCTTGCTTTCTATTGGTACTAGACAAACCTGTAATATCCTGAAATTCTAATACGATTGTTTAATATTATTTTATCGAATTATATTATACAGTATGGAATCTGTACAATATGGATAAAATAAGTGAAGGACTGAGACATCTATATTGGTGTAATTATCGTACTTGGTCGACAATTGCATTGAGAATGTTATTGGGATAAGTATATGTATTCAGTAAGTGTGTATGTGTTTTCGGTATGTCGAGACGGGCCGTAACAGTTGGATTTGGCCAAGTATAGAGGCCATTACGTACGCTAAATTTCAGAGCTAACGTACGTTAAATTGATAGTGTTACGTACGTTATGGCTAATGCATTACATACGTAACGAAGAGAATCAGACTTGTGGCCGACAGGTGGGACCCGTGGTCGGCGTCTTTTGGCGAAGAACGTGCATGGGCAAGTCAACTACGTATTACGTATGCTATACAGGGTGTATTACGTACGTAATGTGAGTTTTACTGTAGAAAGTCAACGTACGTATTACGTACGTTATGGTGAAAGTATTACGTACGTAAGGCAATGAATGAAATGAGTCACTTAACTCTGGACTGCCATTAGGTACGCTACGAGGAAAGATAGCGCACGTAATGAGTTGTTACGTACGTTAATATGGACATGTTATGTAGGTAACGAACATAAATGTTTTATAAGTGGATGCCCGTCATTTCATTTCTCTGTGGAAGTTCACTTCGTTTTTCACCTCCAACCCTCAGAAATGGATTCTTGATTCTTCTAAGTCGATTATGAGCTTGGAAACATGGGATTGGAGCTTGGATACGGAGCTATTGATGATTCTTGAAGTGATTGCTTGTGTATTTCATCTTCTAAGAGGTATGTTGGATAATCCTCGCTTGAATTTCGGATTTTTGATAAATGATTCGTCTGATGATGATTAGGGTGTTGTTGTTACGATTCTTGAGGTTATATGTGTAATATCCGGATTAATTACCGAGTATTTCACCTGTATTTGAACTCTGTATTAGTTGGAATTGTGATATCAATAAGTGGAATATGGTATTTACCGTATTTGTATTTTCGTGCATGAGTATGGCAGCATATTACTTGTCCCATACAAATACTCAATAATACAAATTATTGAGTATGGCTGCATATTATAAGTAAAGTAATCAATTATGGAGTTGGGTGGAGGCCAGCGCATGGTCCTGGACAGTGTTTTTTATTATTAAGCACGGATGACTTTGGAATCTAGCGTAGGAATTATTGAGCACAGGGGCCGAAACATTTTATAAAGGACAAGACCTCATTTCATTTGGTTTTCATCTTCCTTCACTGTTCTTAATTTCTGAAGTCCAGAGGGTTTTCCCTAACTCAAACACATTTAGACCACCCCTTTTGTGAACTTTGAAGATTGGGTGTCACCGGTGATTGATCATTGAAGTGGAGAAACATCTTGATCCGCAAGCAAGCAACCGGAGTTGGATTCTACTTATTGCCTCGGTGTTTTCTTCATCTTAAGGTATGTTAATACTAATTCCTACTTGGATTCGTGTTATCAAGGATATGATAGAAGTATCTTTGTCAAGATATGGAGTTCCACCGATAGAATCATCCAAGCATCATCATGTTTTAGAAATTGGGATGTTTATACTTATGAATAAATCATCGAGGTTATATCCTTCCATATAAGTTGGATTTGTTAGATGTTTTCTGGATATAATGATGATATTGGAATCTAACACATCAATCTTGGATCACCCAACTTCACCCGAGAATTTCGTATGTTCGCTTTTCTACCCAATACCCCATCACATCAACTAGGCGAGTCAAGTCGGTCCGATCGGCGAGGTTGACTTCTGACTCGGCTGATCAGCGAGGATGACTTGGCTGATCAGCTAGGTTGACTCGGCTGATCAGAGAGGTTAACTAGGCTGATCAGCTAGGTTGACTAGGCTGATCAGCGAGGTTGACTTTTGACGCCTACCGATCCGAGGTGACTTTGGTCATAACTTCTTCATACGAACTCGGATTCGGATGAATTTTATTTTAAAACGATCGTCTAGAGGTTGACTTTTGACTCGGCTGATCAGAGAGGTTGACTAGGCTGATCAGCTAGGTTGACTAGGCTGATCAGCGAGGTTGACTTTTGACGCCTACCGATCGCCGAGGTGACTTTGGGTCATAACTTCTTCATACGAACTCGGATTCGGATGAATTTTATTTTAAAACGATCGTCTCGAGGTTGACTTTTGACTCGGCTGATCAGAGAGGTTGACTAGGCTGATCAGGTAGGTTGACTAGGCTGATCGGCGAGGTTGACTTTTGACGCCTACCGATCGAGGTGACTTTGGGTCATAACTTCTTCATACGAACTCGGATTCGGATGAATTTTATTTTAAAACGATCGTCTCGAGGTTGACTTTTGACTCGGCTGATCAGAGAGGTTGACTAGGCTGATCAGCTAGGTTGACTAGGCCGATCAGCGAGGTTGACTTTTGACGTCTACCGATCGAGGTGACTTTTGGTCATAACTTCTTCATACGAACTCGGATTCAGATGAATTTTATTTTAAAACGATCGTCTCGAGGTTGACTTTTGACTCGGCTGATCAGAGAGGTTGAATTGGCTGATCAGCTTGGTTTACGAGTCTGATCAGCGAGGTTGACTTTTGACGCCTACCGATCCGAGGTGACTTTTGGGTCATAACTTCTTCATACGAACTCGGATTTGGATGAATTTTTTTTAAAATGATCATCTCGACGGGACTCGGCTGATCAGAGAGGTTGACTTTTGACTCGGCTGATCAGCGAGGTTGACTTTTGACTCGGCTGATCAGCGAGGTGACTTTTGACTCGACTGATTAGGTTACATTTTATGAACTTCCGACCGTGATTTGGATTATTAAATGTTAGTACGACTATAAATGAAATCTATATTACTTATTTTGTTAAGGTTCAAGCTTAGCAACGTGATTGATTGAAGGGGCGACCTTCGAGTGTTTCGTTTTCGTGGAAGTTTTGTTCTTGTCTTCGAATCGAGGCAAGTACCTTATTTGTTTTATGTATTGATGTTGTACATATTGTCGTGCGTGTATGTCGTTGTTGTATGTCCACCTCGTGTTGGTCCGACGGGATCATCGGGGGATCTATGCTAGCGTGCGCTGGATCATCGGACGGGTTTTTCCACCACGGGTTGGTCTGACGGGATCATCGTGGGTTCTAGGCAGTGAACGCTGGATCGTCGGAATTACCATGTGTTTGTTATGATATCATGTTGTGATTATCAGATGTGTATGTTACTTATTGAGTTCTCGTAGGAGAAGACTCGTTGGTGTTTTTGTCAATTACGTATTATTATTTTACGTGAGATGTTGAATAATATGTTGTGGTACTTGTACTAGCATCGTTGTGCTAACCCCTTCGGGGGTGAACATTTTGTTTATGTTCAGGATCCAGGAGAGCGGGGAAACAACCACTGGAGCTGCATGACGATGGGGGTGCAGAGTGATGTTCTAGCCGGGTTTACTTGTCTGTTGTTTGTTAGTTATTTCAATAAGTACTCGAGTACGTAGTCGTTTTTGATAAATTTGAATTTGGTGATGTATTAATAATTTATGTTGAACATTTGTATTTTCAGTATTTGGTCAGAATCGTTGTATCTTAATTCCGTTATTTCCATTCGTTAGTACCTTTTATGCTTATTCAATTCTTTTCACTTGTAAATCCTTATGTAAAGGATTTACTACTGTAATATTCCCAATATATTGGGGTGTTACGTAATATGGTATCGGAGCTAAGATTATGGATATCTTGGCCGTGGGTTAAAGTAGGGTCGTTTATGTCTTTTGAGGTAACCGCCGCGAATAACATCATCAGATCGCCTACGTCGTCGTATGGACGGTGGTTGTAAGTTCCTAAACTCTATCTCATCCTTTGCATGTTACATTTCCTTATACTTGAGCATTTGAACGATATTGTTTCTGTATATTGAGTAATTATGCTTACGATGTTGAGAGGCGGACGTGGACGTGGTCGCGTCGCGACGCGACGAAGGAATGCCGAAAGAGAAGCGTCGCCTTCTAATCGTGCCGCCATAGCTCGGCGAGCCACAAAGATCTATCAATAACGAACCGTAACTGCTGTACTGAAATCCTTCGTCGTGTGGTGAACCAGATGACTCGGTTCGCCTGGTCGTGGACCGAATGCAAGTGGCGGTGGGACTACGGCAGGGAGAGGGACAGCAAGGAATCCGGACATGGGAAATCGAGGTGACCGGTGGCTGCAGGAGGTGGCAAAGATGCATCCACCCAAATTCGACGGTATTTCGAGACTCCCACAGGATCATTGGTTAAAGGAGCTGGAGAAAATCTTTGCCGGAATTAATCGCCCGACGACCGAGAGCCTCTATCGCTCAATATTTTCTCGATAGGGAAGCGTCCGAATGGTGGGAAGCCATCCGGCCTATAGACCATGATGCCGATTGACAGAGTTTAAATTGATGATGGAAGCTCGATCGCCCTCGTCTGTGAAGGAAGCTAAGGTTCGGGAGTTTTTCTCCGCGGCCTTCGATGTGCCGTATCTCTGCAATTAAGACGTTTAACTAAAGAATGGGCATTTGTTCGACATATGGTCGTAATGTATGCGTAAATGATGATCCATTTTGATATGAGGATGAAACCAAATCGAGTTACATGTCCGGTTTTGAATGTACCACACTCCGCCAATACCAGGATAAGGCATTGGCGTATGAGATCAAGGAAGCGGCTATGGAGAAATTTACGGAATCCAAGAAGCGAAAGTCTCGGTACTTTTACAGAGCACAAGAACAGCGGGCCCCGCAAGGCCCAAAGCCATCTTTTCATTCTTTAAAGAAACCTCCGCACCCAGTTAGGAGCGGAAAGAACTTGAGCAACATCAACTATGACTAATGTTATCAGGAAATGCTTTAATCTGCGCCCAGACGGGGCACTATCGACGGAATTGCCCCTACACCGCCGTGACTTGTTTTGATTGTGGTCGAGAGGGACATCGTGCGGTGTTCGTGAAGAGGCCGCAAAGTCTTTTAGAGCCCGTACACCACAAACTACCCGTAAGGAAGCCAAGATTCAACAAACGCAGCAAAGTGTTCGATGCCTCGAATTTTGGCCGCGGGCGAGGCAGAGGACAGTGGGACGGAAAGGGTACATCGAGTGCCGGATCTATTCCCCACGTTTGTACGAGATGAGGAGGACAGACGATCGTGATGTCTTTGCCGCATCAGTGCATGGCCCGATCCTTTCCCGGCCGATTAGCGTTTTATTCGATACAGAGCTACACATTCTTTTATATCCTTGTCTTGTGTAAATCGTTTGAATGTTTGGTTTTCATAATTGTGAACCTTATGTTGTTGGTTTACCGAGTGGAGAGAGGATTGTTGGAAACTTAGAAACTAGAGATTTCCTGTATCATTTGGAGGCAGAGAGTGGCTCTCAAATCGATTGTAATAGAAATGCAAGGGGACGATCCGATACTCGAGACGATTGGCTTAATCGATATGGAGCTATTGTAAACTACCGAAGAAGGAATATCTCGCTGATCGACGATGGTTCCAAATACTGCTTTGAGGGATGGAAACCGGAAGCTCAGAAAGTTGATCAAAGCGATGAAAGTCACAAATTGTTGAAACAGGTCAGCACGGATCTCGGGTGTTATGCAATGAATAAAGAAGACGAAATTGTGGAACTTTCATCCATTCCTTGTGAACGAATTTCCGGATGTATTTCTGACGAGTTACTGACTACCTCCACGAAGGGATGTAGAATTTACCATCAATCGGAACCCGAAGCTACACCAATTTCTAAGGCGCCATATCGTATGGCACCTACCGAGATGTATGAATCAAAAAGCAACCGGAGGAGTTCTTGGACAAAGGCTATATTCACCAAGCTGCCGCCCGGGAGCGCCGGTTCTTTTGTCCGAAAGAAGGATGGATCACTTGACCGTATCGACTATCGAGAGCTGAACAAGATGACGATTAAGAACAAATATCCGTTGCCACGGATTGATGATTTATTTGACCACTTGCAAGGAGCAACAAGATTCTCTAAAATTGATCCGAGATCGTGATATCATCGCCTAAGGATTAAAGAATCGATGTTCAAATCAGCGTTTAGAACTCGCTACGGACACTATGAGTTTGTAGTGATGCCGTTTGGTCTCACTAATGCACCCGCCGTATTCATGCGCTTGATGAACCGAGTGTTCATCGAATATTTGGATAAATTTGTGGTCGTGTTCATTGATGACATTCTAGTGTATTCTAAGAACCCGGAAGAGCATGCACAGCATTTGCGGATTGTATTAGAACTTTTAAGAAGCGAGCAACTGTACGCCAAAAGTGTGAATTCTGGCTAAAGGAAGTAATGTTCCTCGGTCATGTGGTATCAGCTAAAGGAGTCCGAGTAGATCCTCAGAAGATTGAAGCGGTTTTGGATTGGAAGCCTCCTAAGAACGTGAAAGAAGTCCGAAGTTTCTTAGGACTTGCTGGGTATTATCGTCGGTTCGTGGAAGGATTTTCCAAAATTTCCCGTCCACTTACTCGACTCCTGCAGAAAACTCAAAAGTTTGAGTGGAATGAGTTGTGTCAGGTTAGCTTTGATGAATTGAAGAAGAGATTGACGACGGCACCAATTCTTTCACTTCCACAGGGAACAGGAGGATTTATAGTTTACAGTGATGCTTCGAATCAAGGACTCGGATGCGTATTAATGCAGAATGACAAGGTGATCGCTTACGCGTCGCGACAGCTGAAACCTTATGAAGTTAATTACCCAACACATGATTTGGAGCTAGCGGCAGTAGTTTTTGCCTTGAAGATATGGAGGCATTATGCAGACGGACTCACCGTCGATCTTTACGGATCACAAGAGTCTCAAATACATATTCAGTCAGAAAGAGTTGAACATGCGGCAAAGGAGATGGTTAGAGCTGATTAAGGACTACGACTTGGAGATTTTGTATCATCCAGGCAAAGCGAATGTAGTGGCCGACGCCCTCAGCCGCAAGCCTGTTTCTATTCAGATGCTGGAGACTCTGACCTCCCAACTTAGCCTTCAACGAGAGATTATTCGAGAAGGAATTGAAGTATGGTTACAAAGAGTCCAAGGACAACTGTGCATGATGGAAATAACTTCATCATTAACCGAAGAAATCAAATCTAGACAGGCGGATGATCTTCTGATGATTCGGTTACGTGATGAAGTAATCAAGGAAGGCCCCGGATTCGTAATCCAAGATGATGGAGTTTTGAGATTTCAGAACCGACTCTGTGTACCCGATGTCGATGTTCAAATGCATAATTATGAAGGAAGCTCATAGTTCGCCTCTATTCTATCCACCCGGCACCAAGAAATGTATAAGGACTTGAAATGCAATTTACGTGGGGCAACATGAAGAAAGATGTAACGGACTACGTTTGAAATGCTTGACTTGTCGTGAGTTAAAATCGAGCATCAACGACCTGCCGGAATGTTGAAACCACTCCCGATTCCTGAATGGAAGTGGGAGGACATATCGATGGACTTTATCACTAGTATGCCGAGAACCAAGACAGGAATGAACATGATTTGGGTGATAGTTGATCGTTTAACCAAATCAGCTCATTTTCTAAGCATTAAGGACACGTGGGGACCAGAAAGGTTGGCACGAGTATTTATTTCAGAGGTAGTTCGATTGCATGGAACGCCGAAAACCATTGTTTCTGATCGAGACGGCCGTTTTGTGTCTCATTTTTGGAAAGCAGTTCATAAGGCCTTGGGGACAGAATTGAACTTCAGTACAGCTTATCACCCGCAGACTGACGGACAATCCGAGAGGACCATTCAAACGGTGGAAGACATGCTAAGGGCTTGTGCCTTAGATTGGTCAAACGATTGGGAAATTCATCTACCGTTGATTGAATTTACCTACAACAATAGTTGGCATGCTTCCATTAAGATGGCACCATTTGAGGCATTATACGGGAGGAGATGTAGATCGCCCTTATGTTGGGACGATTCATCAGACTTAATCGGGACAGAACCAGTTGATCGCATGCACTCGAGAGAAGATAGCCTTGATTCGTGAAAGGTCACACGCCCGCAGTCGCCGTAAATCTTACGCAGACATACGTCGTCGCCTTTGGAGTTCAATCTGAGACCACGTACTTTTAAAGGTTACTCCTACTGGGAATTTTCCGTTTTGGAAGAAGGGGAAAACCGAGTCCGAGATATATCGGACCGTTCAAATCCTTGAGAGAGTTGGAGAGTTGGCATACAGATTGGCATTACCGCCGTCATTGAGCCATGTTCATAACGTGTTCCACGTATCCCACCACGGAAGTATATACCGAGATCCTAGTCATGTCATTGATTTGGCGAGATCGAAGTCGCCAAGATGGCACGTTTGAAGAGAAACTGATCAGATACTCGAGAGTCGAGTTAAGCGTTGAGAAACAAACCGATCGCATTGGTCAAGGTTCGGTGGTCGCGCCACGGAGTGGAAGAAGCCACTTGGGAAACAAGAAAGTATGAAGTCCATATATCCAGGATTATTTTCGTCTTGAGTTTCGGGACGAAACTCCTTTTTAGTAGGAGAGTATGTAATATCCGATTAATTACCGAGTATTTCACCGTATTTGAACTCGTATTAGTTGGAATTGTGATATCAATAAGTGGAATATGGTATTTACCGTATTTGTATTTTCGTGCATGAGTATGGCAAAGATATTACTTGTCCCATACAAATACTCAATAATACAAATTATTGAGTATGGCCGCATATTATAAGTAAAGTAATCAATTATGGAGTTGGGTGGAGGCCGCATGGTCCCGGATGTTGTTTTTATTATTAAGCCCGGATGACTTTGGAATCTAGCGTAGGAATTATTGAGCACAGGGGCCCGTAAACATTTTATAAAGGACAAGACCTCATTTCATTTGGTTTTCATCTTCCTTCACTTCTTAATTTCTGGAAGTCCAGAGGGTTTTCCCTAACTCAAACACATTTAGACCACCCCTTTTGTGAACTTTGAAGATTGGGTGTCACCGGTGATTGATCATTGAAGTGAGAAACATCTTGATCGCAAGCAAGCAACCGAGTTGGATTCTACTTATTGCCTCGGTGTTTTCTTCATCTTAAGGTATGTTAATACTAATTCCTACTTGGATTCGTGTTATCAAGGATATGATAGAAGTATCTTTGTCAAGATATGGAGTTCCACCGATAGAATCATCCAAGCATCATCATGTTTTAGAAATTGGGATGTTTATACTTATGAATAAATCATCGAGGTTATATCCTTCCATATAAGTTGGATTTGTTAGATGTTTTCTGGATATAATGATGATATTGGAATCTAACACATCAATCTTGGATCACCCAACTTCACCTGAGAATTTCGTATGTTCAGTTTTCTACCCAATACCCTACTGTCATCAACTAGGCGAGTCAAGTCGGCTGATCGTCGAGGTTGACTTCTGACTCGGCTGATCAGCGAGGATGACTTGGCTGATCAGCTAGGTTGACTCGGATGATCAGAGAGGTTAACTAGGCTGATCAGCTAGGTTGACTAGGCTGATCAGCGAGGTTGACTTTTGACGCCTACCGATCGCCGAGGTGACTTTTGGGTCATAACTTCTTCATACGAACTCGGATTCGGATGAATTTTATTTTAAAACGATCGTCTCGAGGTTGACTTTTGACTCGGCTGATCAGAGAGGTTGACTAGGCTGATCAGCTTGGTTGACTAGGCTGATCAGCGAGGTTGACTTTTGACGTCGGCTGATCAGCGAGGTGACTTTTGGGTCATAACTTCTTCATACGAACTCGGATTCGGATGAATTTTATTTTAAAACGATCGTCTCGAGGTTGACTTTTGACTCGGCTGATCAGAGAGGTTGACTAGGCTGATCAGATAGGTTGACTAGGCTGATCAGCGAGGTTGACTTTTGACGTCTACCGATCGAGGTGACTTTTAGGTCATAACAACTACAAACGAACTCAGATTCTGATCAAATTTATTTTAAAACGATCGTCTCGAGGTTGACTTTTGACTCGGCTGATCAGAGAGGTTGACTAGGCTGATCAGCTAGGTTGACTAGGCTGATCAGCGAGGTTGACTTTTGACGCGTCTACCGATCAGCGAGGTGACTTTTGGGTCATAACTTCTTCATACGAACTCGGATTCGGATGAATTTTATTTTAAAACGATCGTCTCGAGGTTGACTTTTGACTCGGCTGATCAGAGAGGTTGACTAGGCTGATCAGCTAGGTTGACTAGGCTGATCAGCGAGGTTGACTTTTGACGTCGGCTGATCAGCGAGGTGACTTTTGGGTCATAACTTCTTCATACGAACTCGGATTTGGATGAATTTTTTTTAAAATGATCATCTCGACGGGACTCGGCTGATCAGAGAGGTTGACTTTTGACTCGGCTGATCAGCGAGGTTGACTTTTGACTCGGCTGATCAGCGATGTTAACTTTTGACTCGGCTGATCAGCGAGGTGACTTTTGACTCGACTGATTAGGTTACATTTTATGAACTTCCGACCGTGATTTGGATTATTAAATGTTAGTACGACTATAAATGAAATCTATATTACTTATTTTGTTAAGGTTCAAGCTTAGCAACGTGATTGATTGAAGGGGCGACCTTCGAGTGTTTCGTTTTCGTGGAAGTTTTGTTCTTGTCTTCGAATCGAGGCAAGTACCTTATTTGTTTTATGTATTGATGTTGTACATATTGTCGTGCGTGTATGTCGTTGTTGTATGTCCACCTCGTGTTGGTCCGACGATCATCGGGGATCTATGCTAGCGCATACCTGGATCATCTGGACGGGTTTTTCCACCACGGGTTGGTCTGACGGGATCATCGTGGGTTCTAGGCAGTGAACGCTGGATCGTCGGAATTACCATGTGTTTGTTATGATATCATGTTGTGATTATCAGATGTGTATGTTACTTATTGAGTTCTCGTAGGAGAAGACTCGTTGGTGTTTTTGTCAATTACGTATTATTATTTTACGTGAGATGTTGAATAATATGTTGTGGTACTTGTACTAGCATCGTTGTGCTAACCCCTTCGGGGGTGAACATTTTGTTTATGTTCAGGATCCAGGAGAGCGGGAAACAACCACTGGAGCTGCATGACGATGGGGGTGCAGAGTGATGTTCTAGCCGGGTTTACTTGTCTGTTGTTTGTTAGTTATTTCAATAAGTACTCGAGTACGTAGTCGTTTTTGATAAATTTGAATTTGGTGATGTATTAATAATTTATGTTGAACATTTGTATTTTCAGTATTTGGTCAGAACTGTTGTATCTTAATTCCGTTATTTCCATTCGTTAGTACCTTTTTATGCTTATTCAATTCTTCAGCCTTGTAAATCCTTATGTAAAGGATTTACGGCGCTGTAATATTCGAATATATTGGGGTGTTACGAATATGGTATCGGAGCTAAGATTATGGATATCTTGGCCGTTGGGTTAAAGTAGGGTCGTTTATGTCTTTTGAGGTAACCGCCGCGAATAACATCATCGTATCGCCACGCTGTCGTATGACGGTGGTTGTAAGTTCCTAAACTCTATCTCATCCTTTGCATGTTACATTTCCTTATACTTGAGCATTTGAACGATATTGTTTCTGTATATTGAGTAATTATGCTTACAGTATGTTGAGAGGCGGACGTGGACGTGGTCGCGCATGCGGACGCGACGAAGGAATGCCGAAAGAGAAGCGTCGCCTTCTAATCGTGCCCGGCCATAGCTCCGGCGAGCCACAAAGATCTATCAATAACGAACTGTAACTCATTGCACGTAAATCCTTCGTCGTGTGGTGAACCAGATGACTGGCCGCCTGTGTCGTGGACCGAATGCAAGTGGCGGTGGGACTACGGCAGGAGAGGGACAGCAAGGAATCCGGACATGGGAAATCGAGGTGACCGGTGGCCGCAGGAGGTGGCAAAGATGCATCCACCCAAATTCGACGGTATTTACGAGACTCCCACCGGGATCATTGGTTAAAGGAGCCGGAGAAAATCTTTGCGGAATTAATCGCCTGACGACCGGAGAGCCTCTATCGCTCAATATTTTCTCGATAGGAAGCGTCCGAATGGTGGGAAGCCATCCGGCCTATAGACCATGATGCCGATTGGACAGAGTTTAAATTGATGATGGAAGCTCGATCGCCCTCGTCCCGTGAAGGAAGCTAAGGTTCGGGAGTTTTTCTCCGCTCGGCCTTCGATGTGCCAGTATCTCGCAATTAAGACGTTTAACCAAAGAATGGCATTTGTTCGACATATGGTCAGAACAGATGCAGAAATGATGATCCATTTTGATATGAGGATGAAACCAGAAATCCAGAGTTACATGTCCGGTTTTGAATGTACCACACTCCGCCAATACCAGGATAAGGCATTGGCGTATGAGATCAAGGAAGCAGCTATGGAGAAATTTACGGAATCCAAGAAGCGAAAGTCTCGGTACTTTTACAGAGCACAAGAACAGCGGGCCCCGCAAGGCCCAGTCATCTTTTCATTCTTTAAAGAAACCTCCGCACCCAGTTAGGAGCGGAAAGAACTTGAGCAACATCAACTATGACTAATGTTATCGGGAAATGCTTTAAGCTGCGCCCAGACGGGGCACTATCGACGGAATTGCCCCTACCTGCCGTGACTTGTTTTGATTGTGGTCGAGAGGGACATCGTGCGGTGTTCTGTGAAGAGGCTGCAAAGTCTTTTAGAGCTCGTACACCACAGCCAGTCCAGAAGGAAGCCAGTATCCAACAAACGCAGCAAAGTGTTCAGATGCCTCAGAATTTTGGCCGCGGGCGAGGCAGAGGACAGTGGGGCGGAAAGGGTACAACGAGTGCCGGATCTATTCCCCCACGTCTGTACGAGATGAGGAGAATAGACGATCAGGATGTCTTTGCCGCATCGTGCAATCGGCCCGATCCTTTCCCACCCGATTAGCTTTATTCGATACAGAGCTACACATTCTTTTATATCCTTGTCTTGTGTAAATCGTTTGAATGTTTCGGTTTTCATAATTGTGAACCTTATGTTGTTGGTTTACCGAGTGGAGAGAGGATTGTTGGAAACTTAGAAACTAGAGATTTCCCGTATCATTTGGAGGCAGAGAGTGGCTCTCAAATCCGATTGTAATAGAAATGCAAGGGGACGATCGATACTCGAGACGATTGGCTTAATCGATATGGAGCTATTGTAAACTACCGAAGAAGGAATATCTCGCTGATCGCCGACGATGGTTCCGAAATACTGTTTGAGGGATGGAAACCGGAAGCTCGGGAAAGTTGATCAAAGCGATGAAAGCATCAAATTGTTGAAACAGTGCACTGGATAATCGGTGTTATGCAATGAATAAAGAAGACGAAATTGTGGAACTTTCATCCATTCTGTTGTGAACGAATTTCCAGATGTATTTCTGACGAGTTACCCGGACTACCTCCACGAAGGGATGTAGAATTTACCATTGAATCGGAACCCGAAGCTACACCAATTTCTAAGGCGCCATATCGTATGGCACCTCGAGATGTATGAACCGAAAAGCAAGCTGGAGGAGTTCTTGGACAAAGGCTATATTCAGCTGCGTTTCGCCCGGGAGCGCCGGTTCTTTTGTCCGAAAGAAGGATGGATCACTTGACTGTGTATCGACTATCGAGAGCCGAACAAGATGACGATTAAGAACAAATATCCGTTGCCACGGATTGATGATTTATTTGACCGGTTGCAAGGAGCAACAGTATTCTCTAAAATTGATCCGAGATCGGGATATCATCGGCTAAGGATTAAAGAATCGGATGTTCGAAATCAGCGTTTAGAACTCGCTACGGACACTATGAGTTTGTAGTGATGCCGTTTGGTCTCACTAATGCACCTTTGTATTCATGCGGTTGATGAACCGAGTGTTCATCGAATATTTGGATAAATTTGTGGTCGTGTTCATTGATGACATTCTAGTGTATTCTAAGAACCCTAAGAGCATGCACAAGATTTGCGGATTGTATTAGAACTTTTAAGAAGCGAGCAATCGTACGCCAAAAGTGTGAATTCGGCTAAAGGAAGTAATGTTCCTACCATGTGGTATCGGCTAAAGGAGTCCGAGTAGATCCTCGAAGATTGAAGCGGTTTTGGATTGGAAGCCTCCTAAGAACGTGAAAGAAGTCCAAGTTTCTTAGGACTTGCCGGGTATTATCGTCGGTTCGTGGAAGGATTTTCCAAAATTTCCCGTCCACTTACTCGACTCTGCAGAAAACTCAAAAGTTTGAGTGGAATGAGTTGTGTCAGGTTAGCTTTGATGAATTGAAGAAGAGATTGACGACGGCACCAATTCTTTCACTTCCACAGGGAACAGGAGGATTTATAGTTTACGGTGATGCTTGAATCAAGGACTCGGATGCGTATTAATGCAGAATGACAAGGTGATCGCTTACGCGTCGCGACATTGAAACCTTATGAAGTTAATTACCCAACACATGATTTGGAGCTAGCGGCGTAGTTTTTGCCTTGAAGATCTGGAGGCATTATACATGCAGGACTCACCGTCGATCTTTACGGATCACAAGAGTCTCAAATACATCTTGATCGAAAGAGTTGAACATGCGGCAAAGGAGATGGTTAGAGCTGATTAAGGACTACGACTTGGAGATTTTGTATCATCCAGCAAAGCGAATGTAGTGGCCGACGCCTCACCGCAAGCCTGCTTTCTATTCGAATCTTGGAGACTCGACCTCCCAACTTAGCCTTCAACGAGAGATTATTCGAGAAGGAATTGAAGTATGGTTACAAAGAGTCCAAGGACAACTGCATTATGGAAATAACTTCATCATTAACCAAGAAATCAAATCTAGACAGTGATGATCTTACGATGATTCGGTTACGTGATGAAGTAATCAAGGGGAAGGCCCCGGATTCGTAATCCAAGATGATGGAGTTTTGAGATTTCGTAACCGACTCGTGTACCCGATGTCGATGTTCAAACAGATAATTATGAAGGAAGCTCATAGTTCGCCCTATTCTATCCACCCGGCACCAAGAAATGTATAAGGACTTGAAACAGAATTCGTGGGGCAACATGAAGAAAGATGTAACGGACTACGTTTGAAATGCTTGACTTGTCAAGAGTTAAAATCGAGCATCAACGACTCCGAATGTTGAAACCACTCCCGATTCCTGAATGGAAGTGGGAGGACATATCGATGGACTTTATCACTAGTATGCCGAGAACCAAGACAGGAATGAACATGATTTGGGTGATAGTTGATCGTTTAACCAAATCAGCTCATTTTCTAAGCATTAAGGACACGTGGGGACCAGAAAGGTTGGCACGAGTATTTATTTCAGAGGTAGTTCGATTGCATGGAACGCCGAAAACCATTGTTTCTGATCGAGACGGCCGTTTTGTGTCTCATTTTGGAAAGCGATTCATAAGGCCTTGGGGAGAATTGAACTTCAAGATCTGACTTATCACCCGCAGACTGACGGACAATCCGAGAGGACCATTCAAACGGTGGAAGACATGCTAAGGGCTTGTGCCTTAGATTGGTCAAACGATTGGGAAATTCATCTACCGTTGATTGAATTTACCTACAACAATAGTTGGCATGCTTCCATTAAGATGGCACCGTTTGAGGCATTATACGGAGGAGATGTAGATCGCCCTTATGTTGGGACGATTCATCGACTTAATCGGGACAGAACGAGTTGATCGCATGCACTCGAGAGAAGATAGCCTTGATTCGTGAAAGGTCACACGCCCAGCAGTCGCGTAAATCTTACGCAGACATACGTCGTCGCCCTTTGGAGTTCAGTACTGGAGACCACGTACTTTTAAAGGTTTCTCCTACTCGGGAATTTTCCGTTTTGGAAGAAGGGGAAAACTGAGTCCGAGATATATCGGACCGTTCGAAATCCTTGAGAGAGTTGGAGAGTTGGCATCTGATTGGCATTACCGCCGTCATTGAGCCATGTTCATAACGTGTTCCACGTATCCCAATTACGGAAGTATATACCAGATCCTAGTCATGTCATTGATTTCGGCGAGATCGAAGTCGCTCAAGATGGCACGTTTGAAGAGAAACCGATCAGGATACTCGAGAGTCGAGTTAAGCAGTTGAGAAACAAACCGATCGCATTGGTCAAGGTTCAGTGGTCGCGCCACGGAGTGGAAGAAGCCACTTGGGAAATAGAAGAAAGTATGAAGTCCATATATCCAGGATTATTTTCGTCTTGAGTTTCGGGACGAAACTCCTTTTTAGTAGGAGAGTATGTAATATCCGGATTAATTGAGTATTTCACTGTATTTGAACTCGTATTAGTTGGAATTGTGATATCAATAAGTGGAATATGGTATTTACCGTATTTGTATTTTCGTGCATGAGTATGGCAGCATATTACTTGTCCCATACAAATACTCAATAATACAAATTATTGAGTATGGCTGCATATTATAAGTAAAGTAATCAATTATGGAGTTGGGTGGAGGCCAGCGCATGGTCCTGGGATGTGTTTTTATTATTAAGCACAGACTGACTTTGGAATCTAGCGTAGGAATTATTGAGCACGGGGGCCGGAAACATTTTATAAAGGACAAAGACCTCATTTCATTTGGTTTTCATCTTCCTTCACTGTTCTTAATTTCTGGAAGTCCAGAGGGTTTTCCCTAACTCGAAACACATTTAGACCACCCCCTTTTGTGAACTTTGAAGATTGGGTGTCACCGGTGATTGATCATTGAAGTGGAGAAACATCTTGATCGCAAGCAAGCAACCGGAGTTGGATTCTACTTATTGCCTCGGTGTTTTCTTCATCTTAAGGTATGTTAATACTAATTCCTACTTGGATTCGTGTTATCAAGGATATGATAGAAGTATGCTGTCAAGATATGGAGTTCCACTGATAGAATCATCCAAGCATCATCATGTTTTAGAAATTGGGATGTTTATACTTATGAATAAATCATCAGAGGTTATATCCTTCCATATAAGTTGGATTTGTTAGATGTTTTCTGGATATAATGATGATATTGGAATCTAACACATCAATCTTGGATCACCTAACTTCACCTGAGAATTTCGTATGTTCAGTTTTCTACCCAATACCCTACTGTCATCAACTAGGCGAGTCAAGTCGGCTGATCGTCGAGGTTGACTTCTGACTCGGCTGATCAGCGAGGATGACTTGGCTGATCAGCTAGGTTGACTCGGCTGATCAGAGAGGTTAACTAGGCTGATCAGCTAGGTTGACTAGGCTGATCAGCGAGGTTGACTTTTGACGCCTACCGATCGAGGTGACTTTTGGGTCATAACTTCTTCATACGAACTCGGATTCGGATGAATTTTATTTTAAAACGATCGTCTCGAGGTTGACTTTTGACTCGGCTGATCAGAGAGGTTGACTAGGCTGATCAGCTAGGTTGACTAGGCTGATCAGCGAGGTTGACTTTTGACGTCTACCGATCGAGGTGACTTTGGGTCATAACTTCTTCATACGAACTCGGATTCGGATGAATTTTATTTTAAAACGATCGTCTCGAGGTTGACTTTTGACTCGGCTGATCAGAGAGGTTGACTAGGCTGATCAGATAGGTTGACTAGGCTGATCAGCGAGGTTGACTTTTGTCGCCTACCGATCGGCGAGGTGACTTTTGGGTCATAACTTCTTCATACGAACTCGGATTCGGATGAATTTTATTTTAAAACGATCGTCTCGAGGTTGACTTTTGACTCGGCTGATCAGAGAGGTTGACTAGGCTGATCAGCTAGGTTGACTAGGCTGATCAGCGAGGTTGACTTTGACGCCTACCGATCGCCGAGGTGACTTTGGTCATAACTTCTTCATACGAACTCGGATTCGGATGAATTTTATTTTAAAACGATCGTCTCGAGGTTGACTTTTGACTCGGCTGATCAGAGAGGTTGACTAGGCTGATCAGCTAGGTTGACTAGGCTGATCAGAGGTTGACTTTTGACGCCTACCGATCCGAGGTGACTTTGGGTCATAACTTCTTCATACGAACTCGGATTTGGATGAATTTTTTTAAATGATCATCTCGACGGGACTCGGCTGATCAGAGAGGTTGACTTTTGACTCGGCCGATCGAGGTTGACTTTTGACTCTACCGATCGATGTTGACTTTTGACTCTACCGATCGAGCGACTTTTGACTGACCGATTAGGTTACATTTTATGAACTTCCGACCGTGATTTGGATTATTAAATGTTAGTACGACTATAAATGAAATCTATATTACTTATTTTGTTAAGGTTCAAGCTTAGCAACGTGATTGATTGAAGGGGCGACCTTCGAGTGTTTCGTTTTCGTGGAAGTTTTGTTCTTGTCTTCGAATCGAGGCAAGTACCTTATTTGTTTTATGTATTGATGTTGTACATATTGTCGTGCGTGTATGTCGTTGTTGTATGTCCACCTCGTGTTGGTCCGACGGGATCATCGGGGGATCTATGCTAGCGTGCGCTGGATCATCGGACGGGTTTTTCCACCACGGGTTGGTCTGACGGGATCATCGTGGGTTCTAGGCACTGAACGCTGGATCGTCGGAATTACCATGTGTTTGTTATGATATCATGTTGTGATTATCATATGTGTATGTTACTTATTGAGTTCTCGTAGGAGAAGACTCGTTGGTGTTTTTGTCAATTACGTATTATTATTTTACGTGAGATGTTGAATAATATGTTGTGGTACTTGTACTAGCATCGTTGTGCTAACCCCTTCGGGGGTGAACATTTTGTTTATGTTCAGGATCCAGAGAGCGGGAAACAACCACCGGAGCCGCATGACGATGGGGGTGCAGAGTGATGTTCTAGCCGGGTTTACTTGTCTGTTGTTTGTTAGTTATTTCAATAAGTACTCGAGTACGTAGTCGTTTTTGATAAATTTGAATTTGGTGATGTATTAATAATTTATGTTGAACATTTGTATTTTCAGTATTTGGTCAGAACTGTTGTATCTTAATTCCGTTATTTCCATTCGTTAGTACCTTTTTATGCTTATTCAATTCTTCAGCCTTGTAAATCCTTATGTAAAGGATTTACGGCGCTGTAATATTCCCGAATATATTGGGGGTGTTACAGAATATGGTATCGGAGCTAAGATTATGGATATCTTGGCCGTTGGGTTAAAGTAGGGGTCGTTTATGTCTTTTGAGGTAACCGGCCGCGAATAACATCACTGTACTGCCTACGTCGTCGTGCGGACGGTGGTTGTAAGTTCCTAAACTCTATCTCATCCTTTGCATGTTACATTTCCTTATACTTGAGCATTTGAACGATATTGTTTCCTGTATATTGAGTAATTATGCTTACAGTATGTTGAGAGGCGGACGTGGACGTGGTCACGGTCGCGACGCTGACGAAGGAATGCCGAAAGAGAAGCGTCGCCTTCTAATCAGGCGATCATAGCTCGGCGAGCCACAAAGATCTATCAATAACGAACCGTAACTGCTGTACGAGAAATCCTTCGTCGTGGTGAACCAGATGACTCGGTTCGCCTGTGTCGTGGACCGAATGCAAGTGGCGGTGGGACTACGCAGGGAGAGGGACAAAGCAAGGAATCCGGACATGGGAAATCGAGGTGACCGGTGCAGGAGGTGGCAAAGATGCATCCACCCAAATTCGACGTATTTCCGAGACTCCCACAGGGATCATTGGTTAAAGGAGCTGGAGAAAATCTTTGCCGGAATTAATCGCCCTGACGACCGGAGAGCCTCTATCGCTCAATATTTTCGATAGGAAGCGTCCGAATGGTGGGAAGCCATCCGGCCTATAGACCATGATGCTGATTGGACGAGTTTAAATTGATGATGGAAGCTCAAGATCGCCCTCGTCCCGTGAAGGAAGCTAAGGTTCGGGAGTTTTTCTCCGCTCGGCCTTCGATGTGCAGTATCTCGAGCAATTAAGACGTTTAACAAAGAATGGCATTTGTTCGACATATGGTCGTAATGATGCGTAAATGATGATCCATTTTGATATGAGGATGAAACCAAATCCAGAGGTACATGTCCGGTTTTGAATGTACCACACTCCGCCAATACCAGGATAAGGCATTGGCGTATGAGATCAAGGAAGCGGCTATGGAGAAATTTACGGAATCCAAGAAGCGAAAGTCTCGGTACTTTTACGAGCACAAGAACAGCCGGGCCCCGCAAGGCCCGATCATCTTTTCATTCTTTAAAGAAACCTCCGCACCCAGATTAGGAGCGGAAAGAACTTGAGCAACATCAACTATGACCGATGTTATCAGAAATGCTTTAATGCGCGAGACGGGCACTATCGACGGAATTGCCCCTACCGCCGTGACTTGTTTTGATTGTGGTCGAGAGGACATCGTGCGGTGTTCTCGTGAAGAGGCCGCAAAGTCTTTTAGAGCCCGTACACCACAAATACCCGAAGGAAGCAAGATATCAACAAACGCAGCAAAGTGTTCGATGCCTCGGGAAATTTTGGCCGCGGCGAGGCAGAGGACAGTGGGACGGAAAGGGTACATCGAGTGCCGGATCTATTCCCCACGTTTGTACGAGATGAGGAGGACAGACGATCGGATGTCTTTGCCGCATCGTGCATCTGCCCGCATCCTTTCCCGGCCGGTTAGCGTTTTATTCGATACAGAGCTACACATTCTTTTATATCCTTGTCTTGTGTAAATCGTTTGAATGTTTCGGTTTTCATAATTGTGAACCTTATGTTGTTGGTTTACCGAGTGGAGAGAGGATTGTTGGAAACTTAGAAACTAGAGATTTCCTGTATCATTTGGAGGCAGAGAGTGGCTCTCAAATCGATTGTAATAGAAATGCAAGGGGACGATCGATACTCGGAGACGATTGGCTTAATCGATATGGAGCTATTGTAAACTACCGAAGAAGGAATATCTCGCTGATCGCGACGATGGTTCCAAATCTTGTTTGAGGGATGGAAACCGGAAGCTCAGAAAGTTGATCAAAGCGATGAAAGTCACAAATTGTTGAAACAGTAATGCATCGATATCGGTGTTATGCAATGAAGAAAGAAGACGAAATTGTGGAACTTTCATCCATTCCTGTTGTGAACGAATTTCCAGATGTATTTCTGACGAGTTACGGACTACCTCCACGAAGGGATGTAGAATTTACCATCAACTGGAACCCGAAGCTACACCAATTTCTAAGGCGCCATATCGTATGGCACCTACCGAGATGTATGAACCGAAAAGCAAGCTGGAGGAGTTCTTGGACAAAGGCTATATTCAGCCAAGCTGCCGCCTCGGGAGCGCCGGTTCTTTTGTCCGAAAGAAGGATGGATCACTTGATCGTGTATCGACTATCGAGAGCCGAACAAGATGACGATTAAGAACAAATATCCGTTGCCACGGATTGATGATTTATTTGACCAGATTGCAAGGAGCAACAAGATTCTCTAAAATTGATCCGAGATCGTGATATCATCGCCTAAGGATTAAAGAATCGATGTTCCGAAATCGCGTTTAGAACTCGCTACGGACACTATGAGTTTGTAGTGATGCCGTTTGGTCTCACTAATGCACCCGCCGTATTCATGCGCTTGATGAACCGAGTGTTCATCGAATATTTGGATAAATTTGTGGTCGTGTTCATTGATGACATTCTAGTGTATTCTAAGAACCCTAAGAGCATGCACGGCATTTGCGGATTGTATTAGAACTTTTAAGAAGCGAGCAACCGTACGCCAAACCCTCTAAGTGTGAATTCGGCTAAAGGAAGTAATGTTCCTCGGTCATGTGGTATCGGCTAAAGGAGTCCGAGTAGATCCTCGAGAAGATTGAAGCGGTTTTGGATTGGAAGCCTCCTAAGAACGTGAAAGAAGTCCAAGTTTCTTAGGACTTGCCGGGTATTATCGTCGGTTCGTGGAAGGATTTTCCAAAATTTCCCGTCCACTTACTCGACTCTGCAGAAAACTCAAAAGTTTGAGTGGAATGAGTTGTGTCGAGTTAGCTTTGATGAATTGAAGAAGAGATTGACGACGGCACCAATTCTTTCACTTCCACAGGGAACAGGAGGATTTATAGTTTACTGTGATGCTTGAATCAAGGACTCGGATGCGTATTAATGCAGAATGACAAGGTGATCGCTTACGCGTCGCGACAGTGAAACCTTATGAAGTTAATTACCCAACACATGATTTGGAGCTAGCGGCGTAGTTTTTGCCTTGAAGATCCGGAGGCATTATCTGACGGGACTCACCGTCGATCTTTACGGATCACAAGAGTCTCAAATACATCTTGATCGAAAGAGTTGAACATGCGGCAAAGGAGATGGTTAGAGCTGATTAAGGACTACGACTTGGAGATTTTGTATCATCCAGCAAAGCGAATGTAGTGGCCGACGCCCTCAGCCGCAAGCCTGTTTCTATTCAGATGCTGGAGACTCTGACCTCCCAACTTAGCCTTCAACGAGAGATTATTCGAGAAGGAATTGAAGTATGGTTACAAAGAGTCCAAGGACAACTGTGCATGATGGAAATAACTTCATCATTAACCGAAGAAATCAAATCTAGACAGCGGATGATCTTGATGATTCGGTTACGTGATGAAGTAATCGGGGAAGGCCCGGATTCGAAATCCAAGTAGATGGAGTTTTGAGATTTCGTAACCGACTCTGTACCCGATGTCGATGTTCAAATGCATAATTATGAAGGAAGCTCATAGTTCGCCCTATTCTATCCACCCGGGCACCAGTAAAATGTATAAGGACTTGAAACAGAATTTCTGGTGGGGCAACATGAAGAAAGATGTAACGGACTACGTTTCGAAATGCTTGACTTGTCAGCAGGTTAAAATCGAGCATCAACGACCTGCCGGAATGTTGAAACCACTCCCGATTCCTGAATGGAAGTGGGAGGACATATCGATGGACTTTATCACTAGTATGCCGAGAACCAAGACAGGAATGAACATGATTTGGGTGATAGTTGATCGTTTAACCAAATCAGCTCATTTTCTAAGCATTAAGGACACGTGGGGACCAGAAAGGTTGGCACGAGTATTTATTTCAGAGGTAGTTCGATTGCATGGAACGCCGAAAACCATTGTTTCTGATCGAGACGGCCGTTTTGTGTCTCATTTTTGGAAAGCAGTTCATAAGGCCTTGGGGACCGAATTGAACTTCAGCACAACTTATCACCCGCAGACTGATGGACAATCCGAGAGGACTATTCAAATGGTGGAAGATATGTTGAGGGCTTATGCCTTAGATTGGTCAACTGATTGGGAAGTTCATCTACCGTTGATTGAATTTACCTACAACAATAGTTGGCATGCTTCCATTAAGATGGCACCGTTTGAGGCATTATACGGGAGGAGATGCAGATCACCCCTATGTTAGGACGATTCATCAGACTTGAGCGGAAAAGAACCAGAGTTGATCGAACAGACTCGAGAGAAGATAGCCTTGACGAGGATATGAGTATCTGTAGTCCATGGTATGTTTGGATCGCCGAGTATTGCGGATAATCGTCGGTGCTGGGTTGACATCGAGATTTCTCTCAAAGGACTCGGGGAAAGTATCTTATATCGATTTGGTTAGTGTTAGTGATTTGATCATGCATATTGTCATTCATGTTGTTAAACATGAGGCCGTCTTAGTTGATTTGTCATATTGTAGTTCATGTTATGTTGTTCATGTTGATCAACATATTGATTTGCATATGTGTATGCATAATTGTGTTGTTTATGTTGTGTTGATCCGATGGGATCGTGTAATCTATGCTGAGGGCGCTGGATCAGATGTCCACCTCGTGTTGGTCCGACGGGATCATCTTGGGATCTATGCTGAGGGCGCTGGATCATTGGACGGGTTTTCCACCTCGTGTTGGTCAGACGGGATCATCTTGGGATCTATGCTGAGGGCGCTGGATCGTTGGATTACCAAGTGTTGTGTTGATGGAATCATGTGGATTCGCATCGTTGATTTTACATGTGTTGTTGTGCATATGTATATTATTAGTTATCCACCTCGTGTTGATCTTGTAGTATCATCTTGTGATCTATGCTGAGGGCGTTGGATCATGGGATTTCCATTGAGTATACATGGTTATTATTGTTTGGGCATATTGACGTTGTCATATGAGTATGCATTTGTAGGTCTTGTGTTAGGACCATGTCCTCATGATGTATTGATCTGATCTCGGATTAGACTGACATGATTGTCGTGGTACTTCATATCTTGAGGTATGTCAGTATTTTCCTTTGGTATTTGTCTTTTGATGGACAATCGTTTATCGTCTTGGGATTTGATGATGCTATCCGATGGATCGTATTGGTCAGAACTGGTATAGTTCTGTATCGTGAGTTGTTGATAATAGTTTGAGAATATTGATTATTCTTTGAGGTACAATACAGATATTATGTTCGAGTTTATTGGTTAATTGAGTACAAGATGTGAAATTGTGATAATGGTTACTCTGATGAGAATTGCTTGAGTAAGTAGGTTACTACGGTAAGATTACATTGGTCGTATTCTTACTTAGTATTTCCATTGGTATGTAATTATTGATGTGATGTGATTGATATCATTATTGGATATTATGGATGACCCCGTCGTGGGATTTCTTTTTAGGTTCTTGGAGTATCGAGCTTGTAGCGGTCGTGAAGAGATGAGCTTCCCGGAGGATACTAGCTAGGGCATATAATTATGTATTGAGTTTTCTGATCAGTTATTATATTCCGCTGCTAGAGTATTTTTAATTGCTGGCCTTTTTCCGCTTCGTGAGTATTTTGAAATGCTCTTCTGGTGT
The DNA here is from genome assembly GCA_033398695.1 of Orobanche coerulescens. NCBI lineage: Eukaryota > Viridiplantae > Streptophyta > Magnoliopsida > Lamiales > Orobanchaceae > Orobanche > Orobanche coerulescens. The sequence continues at coordinate 123,033,885 of CM065815.1, forward strand.
CTGGTAACTTAGGTTACTTTGGCAATCGTTTTCTAAACTATTGAGTTTCGGCTGTTTGGCCTTGTCCTTTCAAATGAGATTTTACGACGATTTTGTTACACGAGTTTTATAGAGTCTTCGTATGTTTTTAAAAGATAGTACCGTCGTTCGCCTCTTAGGCGTTTGTAAATGTTTGAACATGTTTGCGAAAATTTCCTTCAGCCTTGTGGGTTCCATCTCGGGGCCCACAGCGTTGTAATATTCCTGGTTAAATCTAGGGGTGTTACAGAATATGGTATCAGAGCTTAGGTTGAGAAAACCTAGGCAGTCGGGTCGAGTTGGGTCGTGTTTTGTTGCGTCATTCGAGTTGTCTATTGACTAATATTAGAGCCCTGGGTTTTTGTTTTTCACTCGGGCTTATGCGTTATGTGATTTACCAAGTGTGGTACTGGGGTTGTTGTAAAATTTTCCAAATGGTGTTAACGTGATTCTCTGGAATGAGATGTATTGTGTTCTTGAGTTGACCTGAATTTGCAAAATGTGTGTTTTGAAAATATCTATGTTGTGTATTTTCTAGAGCCGAGACATGTGCCAGTATCACGGGGAAATCGTCGGCTTCACGATCTGTAAGTATTTGGATTCTTGAATTGCATTGAGATTTATTCCGTTCTAAGTTGATATGCTTTGAGATTTGGAAGAATATTATGTGTTACGTTATGAGAAAACAAGACATAAAAGTTGGGACAGAACCACTAATCTTGAGAAACTGTGATTATGGAAAAGATCAGTATGTCGGTTAAATTTTGGAATGGAGTTGTGCATTTGGGAGAAATGTTGTGGATAGTTGAGAAGAACATGTAGTCATGTTAGTCCATTTTGAGATATATGAAACTTTTTTTGAGCATTTGAAAATGATACTTTTCAAAATAAATGTTTTACGAATGTTTTACGGAAAATGATTTTGGGCCGAGACCCAATCGATTTTGAAATAGTTTTATAACTCAGGACTTGGGGTCCGAAAAAGGGTTTTCTACTTTAAGCTTCTTGTAATGTGTAACGGGATATGGGCTGGGACCCTAATGATTCAAAAGAAAGCTTTTCTGTTTTCTAAACTCCCGAGATTTGTAAAACACTTTACCTATCGTTTATCTGTTTTATTACTACCTTTCGGGGTTTTGATTTATTTATTCAATGAAACTTCTTGGGTAGTTTTTCGCTGTGTTTGATTTGTCGATTATTCAATATTTTGTCATGGCATAATTTAAGTTATCCAGGATGGGTTAATGGTCGACGTTGCGAGTCATATGTGGAAAAGGAATTTTTATCGGAGTCTATATATTGAGATTGTGGAACTCTATCGTGTGGTTTTCCGATGGAATATCAGTGGATTTAGTGACGAGCCGAATTGGTATACTGGAGTATGGATATGGTCAAGCATTTGCATAAATTCCATTTTATTTACTCGTGTGTATTCGAAAAGAATTTTTATCGAGAACTTGACACAAGCGAGCCGGTTGGTTCGAAAATTAAATTCGTGGTCTTATGAAAATTTATGTTTTGAACTTTGAAATTCTTGAAAGAACTTTTGAAAATTTGTCTTCTTGACAATATTATATGATTTCAAACCAGTTTTGAAAATGGGACTGATATCCATATGCGTTTTGTGCATAATGCATATCGTGGTAAACTTCTGAGTGAGACTCACAAACTGGATAATACATCAGTATAGTACAATGAAAAGAGATTCGAATTTTAGTATGGTAATTTTGTTATCCTGGATGATCGATTGATTGATCGGATAAGAGAAATATGCTGCGTGTTGTAGATTCATGTACATGATGTGACTTTGGAATTCTACTATGATTGTTTAATGTTATTTTATCTGAATTATATTATACAGTATAGAATCTGTACAATATGGATAAAATAAGTGAAGGACTGAGACATCTATATTGGTGTAATTATCGTACTTGGTCGACAATTGCATTGAGAATGTTATTGGGATAAGTATATGTATTCAGTAAGAGTGTATATGTTTTCGGTATGTCGAGACGGATCGGAACAGTTGGATTTGGTCAAGTATATAGGCCATTACGTACGCTAAATTTCAGAGCTAACGTATGTTAAATTGATAGTGTTGCATACGTTATGGCTAATGCATTACGTACGTAACGAAGAGAATCAGACTTGTGGCCGACAGGTGGGACCCGTGGTCGGCGTCTTTCGGCGAAGAACGTGCATGGGCAAGTCAACTACGTATTACGTACGCTATACAGGGTGTATTACGTACATAATGTGAGTTTTACTGTAGCAAGTCAACGTACGTATTACGTACGTTATGGTGAAAGCATTACGTACGTAAGGCAATGAACGAAATGAGTCAGTTAACTCTGGACTGCCATTACCTACGCTACCGAGGAAAGATAGCGCATGTAATGAGTTGTTACGTACGTTAATATGGACATGTTATGTAGGTAACGAACATAAATGTTTTATAAGTGGATGCCCGTCATTTCATTTCTCTGCGGAAGTTCACTTCGTTTTTCACCTCCAACCCTCAGAAATGGATTCTTGATTCTTCTAAGTCGATTATGAGCTTGGAAACATGGTATTGGAGCTTGGATACGGAGCTATTGATGATTCTTGACATGATTGCTTGTGTATTTCATCTTCTAAGAGGTATGTTGGATAATCCTCTCTTGAATTTCGGATTTTTGATGAATGATTCGTATGATGATGATGATGATTAGGGTGTTGTTGTTACGATTCTTGAGGTTATATGAAAGGTTTATTAAAGGATATGATGATACATGACTTGGATTTCGAATTGGATGATTATCTACATGTTAAAGGATAGCAAAGTATGTTGTTTTGAGGGCTATGAACATGAATTCGAATCAATTAGTGTTCTTGAGGAACTTCTTGATGAATTTAACATAGCAAGACGATTGTATGTTGAATTATCGGTGTTTTTAGATATGAAGATCGAATGTTCATTGATTGTAGTGGTAGAATTCGTATGTTCTTGATGAAATACGAATCATGATATCAATTTTGAATCCGGGAAGATTATAGTTAATCTTATAACATGATTATCATTGGTATTGAACTATCTGGGTAGTTCGAATTGCCGATTATGCCGATAGTATTGTCGTACTATGAAAATTAAAATTATATACAAGGAGGAATCGTGCTAATTCGTATGAATTCGGAATAGAGTATGTTATGTAATCCTTATTATCAAAGTGAGTTTATCACTGCTATGATTATCGTATTATGGAACGTATCGTGGTTATGAGCTTGTGATTGATTGATTCCGGTTGTTCGGATTTATGTTTAATCAGAATATTATGAAATCGTTGAGTTTGTCGATCGGTTATATTGATTAGTAATTATCGTATTTTGATTCAAATGATGGATATGAATTCGTAAATGGTTTAAGTTATATTGTTTGGTTTTATATATGATCGAGGTATCGTTGACCTGTTGAGTTTGATTGCTTGGCTATGTCGGTTATTGATTGTTATCGGATCGTTGCTATTTGATCACATCAATAGGTTGAGATTATTGATCGGTGATTATAACCGTATGTTGCGGTCGTGTTCGAGTATGTTCGTGAATTGCATTGGTCAAGGCCGAGGAGCTCGTAGACGAAGGCAATGTGACTAGTAGCGGATTCATCATCGTTGTATTGGTATCGAGGCAAGTTATTACTTGCTCAGTTATAATTTTTAATGAATGGTTTCAGTTTCATTTCGTTTATAATGCATATAGCGATGATGATTATTGTAAACCCTGGAGATTTGGATTTTATGTTATTTTCCGATTCTGGGAGTTAAATCATGATGTATATGATTTACCTTGGTTATTGGCATAATTGGGTATCGAGGATACGTTGTGAAAAAAGACGAGGATATGAGTATCTGTAGTCCATGGTATGTTTGGATTGCCGAGCATTGCAGATAATCGTCGGTGATGGGTTGACATCGAGATTTCTCCCGAAGGACTCGGGGCAAGTATCTTATATCAATTCGGTTAGTGTTAGTGATTTGATCATGCATATTATCATTCATGCTGTTGAACATGAGGTCGTCTTAGTTGATTTGTCATATTGTAGTTCATGTTATGTTGTTCATGTTGATCAATATATTGATTTGCATATGTGTATGCATAATTGTGTTATTTATGTTGTGTTGATCTGATGGGATCGTGTGATCTATGCTGAGGGCGCTGGATCAGATGTCCACCTCGTGTTGGTCCGACGGGATCATCTTGGGATCTATGCTGAGGGCGCTGGATCATTGGATGGGTTTTCCACCTCGTGTTGGTCCGACGGGATCATCTTGGGATCTATGCTGAGGGCGCTGGATCGTTGGATTACCAAGTGTTGTGTTGATGGAATCATGTGGATTCGCATAGTTGGTTTTACATGTGTTGTTGTGCATATGTATATTATTGGTTATCCACCTCGTGTTGATCTTGTAGTATCATCTTGTGATCTATGCTGAGGGCGTTGGATCATGGGATTTCCATTGAGTATACATGGTTGTTATTGTTTGGGCATACTGACGTTGTCATATGAGTATGCATTTGTAGGTCTTGTGTTAGGACCATGTCCGCATGATGTATTGATCTGATCTCGGATTAGACTGACATGATTGTCGTGGTACTTCATATCTTGAGGTATGTCAGTATTTTCCTTTGGTATTTGTCTTTTGATGGACAATCGGTTATCGTCTTGGGATTTGATGATGCTATCTGATGGATCGTATTGGTCAGAACTGGTATAGTTCTGTATCGTGAGTTGTTGATAATAGTTTGAGAATATTGAGTATTGTTTGAGGTACAATACAGATATTATGTTCGAGTTTATTGGTTAATTGAGTACGAGATGTGAAATTGTGATAATGGTTACTCTGATGAGAATTGCTTGAGTAAGTAGGTTACTACGGTAAGATTACGTTGGTTGTATTCTTACTTAGTATTTCCATTGGTATGTAATTATTGATGTGATGTGATTGATATCATTATTGGATATTATGGCTGTAATATCCGGATTTATTACTGTGTATTTTACCTGTATTCGAACCCTGTATTATTCGGAATTGTAATCTTGATAATTGGAGTATGATATTTCTTGCATTGGCATCCTTGTACTTGAGTATAGCAACATGCAAAATTTCTCATGCAAACTCGTGATAGCGCACGCTAAGAATGTAGCTTAACGCGCGCTATCGAGCTACTACTAGCGCACGCTATGTATGTAGGAGTTGCGTGCGCTAAGCACTCAATTATTGAGCGGGACGGCTAGCACATGCGCCAGCCGGGACATGGGTCCGGATAAGATTCCCGCGGACAAACCTGGACAGTTTTGAAGTCAACTCTTATTAGCGCGCGCTAAGGAATGCTTAGTAGCGTGCGCTAATTAGCTAAAGTGCAGAATATTATAAATGAGACAGCAACCCATTTTGTCTTACATTTCATTCGTCCATTCTTCATTCTTGAGAGGCCAGAGAGCTATAATAATCCTTCTACACACTTAGAACACATCTTATTGATCCTTGTATTTTGGTTATCACTTGTGAGTGATCATTGAAGTGGAATAGCACCTTGGAGTGGCATACAACCAACCGGAGTCGGATTCTACCTTACGGTTCAGTGATTTTCGTCATATTAAGGTATGTTCAACCTATCTCCAGACTTAGAGTTGGATTCTAAAGAATTAGATGATCATGTTAACAACATATTGATTTTTCATTAGTGAATTATTCAACATGCATCATGTTTGGAATATAGAGATGGTTATGCCTCAAGTACCTTGATTATGAACATCATGATTCGAATCTTATTACAATGAACAAGTAGAGGAAGCTTCTATCATTGGTAATTCAAATCTAGTAGATGACTTCATAGCAATCATGGACTTGACTTTAACATCATTATTGTTAGATGAATCTAAGGGATTGATCATGGAAGGATTTATCTAGTATAGATGGAATGTTAAACAACTACAGTATGATAATTTTGATTGATATAAAGGTGTCGATATCAACCGTTAAGCCTTTCGAATTGTCGTATGAAGATTGTAGTCGAAATGGAAGATGGTTTCATAATAGTATACTTATCCTTGAACCCGAAGTTGTTGTTATCCGTTAGATCATTCATAGCCGTATGAACATGATATTCATGGAAGTAACATGAACTAACACTGAGGATTTCATTTGGTTTAATCATGTTGAGGTCCGTCATCGCCTGAAAGAAATCGCCATGCAGAGTTAGCGCACGCTAAGCTATGTAGATTAACGTGCGCTATCGAGCACGAGTTAGCGTACGCTACGTTTGGTACGTAATGTACGCTAGGCCACCAGCCGAGTCAATCGACTGATCAGTGAAGTACTGACCATGCATAGTTAGCGTACGCTAGGCTTTGTTGTTTGCGTGCGCTATCGAGCAGACTTAACGCACGCTACACAGAGTACTTAGCGTGCGCTAAGCAGTTCAGGCAGATTACATTTTATGAACTTTTGGCCGTAAATCGAATTGTTAAACATTCGTACGACGTGAGATAAATCCTATATCATTTCTTTTGTTAAGGTTTGATCTTGTTACGTGATTGATTGAGGAGGACGACCTTCGAGTGTTCGTTTTCATGGAAGTATTGTTCTTGTCTTCAAATCGAGGCAAGTACCTTAATTGTTTTATGTATTGATGTTATACATATTGTCGTGCATGTATGTCGTTGTTATATGTCCACCTCGTGTTGGTCCGACGGGATCATCGGGGGATCTATGCTAGCGTGCGCTGGATCATCGGACGGGTTTTTCCACCACGGGTTGGTCTGACGGGATCATCGTGGGTTCTAGGCAGTGAACGCTGGATCGTCGGAATTACCATGTGTATGTTATGATATCATGTTGTGATTATCAGTTGTGTATGTTATGTTTGAGTTTCTCACAGGAGAAGACTCGTTTGACATTTTATCATTTACGTTATTATTATTATTCTGTGTGTGACGTTGAATAATATGTTGTGGTACTTGTACTAGCATCGTTGTGCTAACCCCTTCGGGGGTGAACATTTTGTTTATGTTCAGGATCCAGGAGAGCGGGAAAACAACCACTGGAGCTGCATGACGACGAGGGTGCAGAGTGATGTTCCGGCCGGGTTTATTTGTCTATTGTTTATTGGTTATTTCAATAAGTACTCGAGTACGAAGTCATTTATGATGAAATTGAATTTGGTGATGTATTATTAAGTTCCTCTTGAACAATTGTACTTTCAGTATTTGGTCAGAACTGTTGTATCTTAATTCCGATATTTCCATTCGTTAGTATTTCTTAATGTCTGTTCAATTCTTCAGCCTTGTAAATCCTTATGTAAAGGATTTATGGCGCTGTAATATTCCTGAATATATCGGGGGTGTTACAGAATATGGTATCGGAGCTAAGATTATGGATATCTTGGCCGTTGGGTTAAAATAGGGGTCATTTATGTCTTTTGAGGTAACCGGTCATGAATGACATCACTGCACTGCCTACGTCTTCATGCGAACGGTGGTTGTAAGTTCCTAAACTCTATCTCGTTCTTTACATGTTGTGTCTCTTTATACTCGAATATTAGAACGATGTTGTTTCCTGTATATTGAGTATTTATGCTTACAGTATGTTGAGAGGCGGACGTGGACGTGGTCGCGGTCGTGGACGCGGACGAAGAAATGCTGAAAGAGAAGCATCGCCTTCTAATCGGGCCATAGCTCAAAGTAGCCGCAACAATCTATTAATAACGAACCGAACTCGTCAGACTAGAGATCCTTCGTCAAGTGGTGAACCAGATGACTCGGCCGCCAAGTCGTGGACCGAATGCAAGTGGCGGTGGGACTACAACAGGAGAGAGACAGCAAGGGATCCCAGACATGGGAAATCGAGGTGACCGGTGGTCGCAAGAGGTGGCGAAGATGCAACCACCCAAATTCGACCAGATTTACGAGACTCCCACCGGGACCATTGGTTGAAGGAACTGGAGAAAATCTTTGCCAATTAATCGCCTGATGACCGGGAGAGCCTCTATCGCGCAATACTTTACGATAGGGAAGCATCCAAATGGTGGGAAGCCATCCGGCTGTAGACCATGATGCCGATTGACAGAGTTTAAATTGATGATGGAAGCTCGATCGCCCACGTCCCGTGAGGGAAGCCAAGGTTCGGGAGTTTTCTCCACTCGGCCTTGAGATGTTCCGTATCGCGAGGCAATTAAGGCGTTTAACCAACAATGGCATTTGTTCGACATCCGGTCGAGCAGATGCGAGAGATGATGATCAATTTCGATATGAGGATGAAACCGAGAAATCCAGGTACATGTCCGGTTTTGAATGTACCACACTCGTCAATACCAGGATAAGGCGTTGGCGTATGAGATTAAGGAAGCGGCTATGGAGAAATTTTGGAATCCAAAGCAGAAAGTCTCGGTACTTTTACGAGCACAAGAACAATGGGCCCCGTAAGGCCTAGTCATCCTTTCACTCTTTCAATAAACCTCCGCACCCGATTAGGAGCGGAAAGAACTTTGGAGCGACATCAACTATTCGATGTTACCAGAAATGCTTTAAGCTGCGCCCAGACGGGCACTATCGATTTATTGCCCCCCTACCTGACGTGACTTGTTTTGATTGTGGATGAGAGGGACATCGGGCAGTGTTTTGTGAAGAGACTGCAAAGTCTTTTAGAGCCCGTACACTACAGCCAGTCCAAAAGGAAGCCAGTATCCAACAGACGCAGCAAAGTGTTCAGATGCCTCAGAATTTTGGCCGCGGACGAGGCAGAGGACAATGGGACCGAAAGGGGAGATCGAGCGCCGGATCTGTTCCCCCACGTTTGTACGAGATGAGGAGGACAGACGATCAGGATGCTGCTGTCGCATGAGGTACTGTCCAGATCCTTTCCCAGCCAGTTAGCGTTTTATTCGATACAGGAGCTATGCATTCTTTTATATCTTTGTCTTGTGTAAATTGTTTGAATATTTCCGGTTTTCATACTTGTGAACCTTATGTTGTTGGTTTACCGAGTGGAGAGAGGATTGTCGGGAACTTAGAAACTAGAAATTTCCCTGTATCATTTGGAGGCAGAGAGTGGCTCTCAAATCTGATCGTGATTGAAATGCAAGGAGACGACCTGATACTCGAAGACGATTGGCTTAATCGATATGGAGCAATTGTAAACTACCGAAGGAGGAATATCTCGCTGATCGCTGACGATGGTTCCGAAATTCTGTTTGAGGGATGGAAACCGGCTTCAGAAAATTGATCAAAGCGATGAAAGTGTCAAATTGTTGAAACAGGTGTATCGGATCTGGTGCTATGCAATGAAGAAAGAAGACGAAATTGTGGAACTTTCATCCATTCTGTTGTGAACGAATTTCCAGATGTATTTCCTGACGAGTTACCTGGACTACCTCCACGAAGGGATGTAGAATTTACCATTGAGCTGGAACCCGGAGCTACACCAATTTCTAAGGCGCCGTATCGTATGGCACCTACTGAGATGTATGAACTGAAAAAGCAGCTGGAGGAGTTACTGGACAAAGGCTATATTCAGCCAAGCGTTTCACCATGGGGAGCGCCAGTTCTTTTTGTCCGAAAGAAGGATGGATCGCTTCGACTGTGTATTGACTATCGAGAGCTGAACAAGATGACGATTAAGAACAAGTATCCGTTGCCACGGATTGATGACCTGTTTGACCAGTTGCAAGGGGCAACAGTATTTTCTAAAATCGATCTGAGATCAGGGTATCATCAGCTGAGGATTAAGGAATCTGATGTTAAGAAATCAGCGTTCAGAACTCGCTACGGACATTATGAGTTTGTAGTGATGCCGTTTGGTCTCACTAACGCACCTGCTGTATTTATGTAATTGATGAACCGAGTGTTCATCGAATTTTTGGATAAATTTGTGGTCGTGTTCATTGATGACATTCTGGTGTATTCTAAAAGCCCGGAAGAACATGTGCAGCATTTGCGGATTGTATTAGAATTTTTGATAAGCGAGCAATTGTACGCCAAACTTTCTAAGTGTGAATTCTGGCTAAAGGAAGTAATGTTCCTCGGCCATGTGGTGTCAGCTAAAGGAGTCTGAGTAGATCCTCAGAAGATCGAAGCAATTATGGATTGGAAACCTCCAAAGAACGTGAAAGAAGTCTGAAGCTTCTTAGGACTTGCTGGATATTATCGTCGATTGGTGGAAGGGTTTTCCAAAATCTCCCGCCCACTTACTTGACTCCTGCAGAAAACTCAAAAGTTTGAGTAGAACGAGTCGTGTCAGACTAGTTTTGATGAATTGAAGAAGAGATTGACGACGGCACCGATTCTATCACTTCCACAGGGAACTGGAGGATTTATAGTTTACAGTGATGCTTCGAACCAAGGGCTCGGATGCGTATTGATGCAGAATGATAAGGTGATCGCTTATGCGTCGCGACAGCTGAAACCTTATGAAGTGAATTACCCAACACATGATTTGGAGCTAGCAGCAGTAGTTTTTGCTTTGAAGATCTGGAGGCATTATCTCAGACGGACTCACCGCGATCTTTACGGATCACAAGAGTCTCAAGTACATATTCAGTCAGAAAGAGTTGAATATGCGGCAGAGAAGATGGTTAGAACTGATTAAGGACTATGACTTGGAGATTTTGTATCATCCAGGCAAAGCAAATGTAGTGGCCAATGCACTCAGCCGCAAACCTGTTTCTATTCAGATGCTGGAGACTCTGACCTCCCAACTTAGCCTTCAACGAGATATGATTCGAGAAGGAATTGATGTGTGGTTACAAAGAGTCCAAGGACAACTGTGCGTGATGGAAATAACTTCATCATTAACCGAAGAAATCAAATCTAGACAGGCAGATGATCCTCTGATGATTCGGTTACGTGATGAAGTGATCAAGGGAAAGGACCCCGTATTCATAATTCATGATGATGGAGTTTTGAGATTTCAGAACCGACTCTGCATTCCCGATGTCGATGTTCTGAAACAGACAATTATGAAGGAAGCTCACAGTTCGCCCTATTCTATCCACCAGGCACCAGTAAGATGTATAAGGACTTGAAGCAGAATTTCTGGTGGGGAAATATGAAGAAAGATGTAGCGGACTATGTTTCGAAATGCTTGACTTGTCAGCAGGTTAAGATCGAGCATCAACGGCCTACCGAAATGTTGAAGCCACTCCCGATTCCTGAATGGAAGTGGGAGGACATATCGATGGACTTTATCACTAGTATGCCGAGAACCAAGACAGGAATGAACATGATTTGGGTGATAGTTGATCGTTTAACCAAATCAGCTCATTTTCTAAGCATTAAGGACACGTGGGGACCAGAGAGGTTGGCACGAGTATTTATATCAGAGATAGTTCGATTGCATGGTACGCCGAAGACCATTATTTCTGATCGAGATGGCCGTTTTGTGTCTCACTTTTGGAAAGCAGTTCATAAGGCCTTGGGGACCGAATTGAACTTCAGTACAGCTTATCACCTGCAGACTGACGGACGATCCGAGAGGACCATTCAAACGGTGGAAGATATGCTGAGGGCCTGTGCCTTAGATTGGTCAAACGATTGGGAAGTTCATCTACCCTTGATTGAATTTACCTACAACAATAGTTGGCATGCTTCCATTAAGATGGCACCATTCGAGGCATTATACGGGAGGAGATGCAGATCGCCCCTATGCTGGGACGATTTATCAGACTTGATCGGAACAGAACCAGAGTTGATCGTGCAGACTCGAGAGAAGATAGCCTTGATTCGTGAAAGGCTGTTGACCACCCAGAGTCGCCAGAAATCTTACGCAGACGTACGTCGTCGCCCATTGGAGTTCAGTACTGGAGACCACGTACTTTTGAAGATTTCTCCTACTCGGGGAATCTTTCGTTTCGGAAGGAAAGGAAAGCTGAGTCCGAGATATATCGGACCATTTGAGATCCTTGAGAGAGTTGGGGAGTTGGCATACAGATTGGCATTGCCGCCATCATTGTGCCATGTTCATAACGTGTTCCACATATCCCAGTTACGGAGGTATATACCAGATCCCAGTCATATCATTGATTTCGGCGAAATCGAAATCGCGCAGGATGGGACGTTTGAAGAAAGACCGGTCAAGATACTTGAGAGTCGAGTTAAGCAGTTGAGGAACAAACCAATCGTTTTGGTCAAAATTCAATGGTCACGTCACATAATGGAAGAAGCCACATGGGAAACGGAAGCTGGTATGAAGTCTAGATATCCCGAGTTATTCTCGTCTTGAGTTTCGGGACGAAACTCCTTTTTCGTAGGAGAGTATGTAATATCCGGATTTATTACTGTGTATTTTACCTGTATTCGAACCCTGTATTATTCGGAATTGTAATCTTGATAATTGGAGTATGATATTTCTTGCATTGGCATCCTTGTACTTGAGTATAGCAACATGCAAAATTTTTCATGCAAACTCGTGATAGCGCACGCTAAGAGTGTAGCTTAACGCACGCTATCGAGCTACTACTAGCGCACGCTATGTATGTAGGAGTTGCGTGCGCTAAGCACTCAATTATTGAGCGGGACGGCTAGCACATGCGCCAGCCGGGACATGGGTCCGGATAAGATTCCCGCGGACGAACCTGGACAGTTTTGAAGTCAACTCTTATTAGCGCGCGCTAAGGAATGCTTAGTAGCGTGCACTAATTAGCTAAAGTGCAGAATATTATAAATGAGACAGCAACCCATTTTGGCTTACATTTCATTCGTCCATTATTCATTCTTGAGAGGCCAGAGAGCTATAATAATCCTTCTACACACTTAGAACACATCTTATTGATCCTTGTATTTTGGTTATCACTTGTGAGTGATCATTGAAGTGGAATAGCACCTTGGAGTGGCATACAACCAACCGGAGTCGGATTCTACCTTACGGTTCAGTGATTTTCGTCATATTAAGGTATGTTCAACCTATCTCCAGACTTAGAGTTGGATTCTAAAGAATTAGATGATCATGTTAACAAGATATTGATTTTTCATTAGTGAATTATTCAACATGCATCATGTTTGGAATATAGAGATGGTTATGCCTCAAGTACCTTGATTATGAACATAATGATTCGAATCTTATTACAATGAACAAGTAGAGGAAGCTTCTATCATTGGTAATTCAAATCTAGTAGATGACTTCATAGCAATCATGGACTTGACTTTAACATCATTATTGTTAGATGAATCTAAGGGATTGATCATGGAAGGATTTATCTAGTATAGATGGAATGTTAAACAACTACAGTATGATATATTTGATTGATATAAAGGTGTCGATATCAACCGTTAAGCCTTTCGAATTGTAGTATGAAGATTGTAGTCGAAATGGAAGATGGTTTCATAATAGTATACATATCATTGAACCCGAAGTTGTTGTTATCCGTTAGATCATTCATAGCCGTATAAACATGATATTCATGGAAGTAACATGAACTAACACTGAGGATTTCATTTGGTTTAATCATGTTGAGGTCCGTCTACTGCCCAGCAGTAAACTGCCATGCAGAGTTAGCGCACGCTAAGCTATGTAGATTAACGTGCGCTATCGAGCACGAGTTAGCGTATGCTACATTTGGTACGTAACATACGCTAGGCCACCAGCCGAGTCAGTCGACTGATCAGTGAAGTACTGACCATGCATAGTTAGCGTACGCTAGGCTTTGTTGTTTGCGTGCGCTATCGAGCAGACTTAACGCACGCTACACAGAGTACTTACCGTGCGCTAAGCAGTTCAGGCAGATTACATTTTATGAACTTTTGGCCGTAAATCGAATTGTTAAACATTCGTACGACGTGAGATAAATCCTATATCATTTCTTTTGTTAAGGTTTGATCTTGTTACGTGATTGATTGAGGTGGACGACCTTCGAGTGTTCGTTTTCGTGGAAGTATTGTTCTTGTCTTCAAATCGAGGCAAGTACCTTAATTGTTTTATGTATTGATGTTATACATATTGTTGTGCATGTATGTCGTTGTTATATGTCCACCTCGTGTTGGTCCGACGGGATCATCGGGGGATCTATGCTAGCGTGCGCTGGATCATCGGACGGGTTTTTCCACCACGGGTTGGTCTGACGGGATCATCGTGGGTTCTAGGCAGTGAATGCTGGATCGTCGGAATTACCATGTGTATGTTATGATATCATGTTGTGATTATCAGTTGTGTATGTTATGTTTGAGTTTCTCACAGGAGAAGACTCGTTTGACAATTTATCATTTACGTTATTATTATTATTCTGCGTGTGACGTTGAATAATATGTTGTGGTACTTGTACTAGCATCGTTGTGCTAACCCCTTCGGGGGTGAACATTTTGTTTATGTTCAGGATCCAGGAGAGCAGGAAAACAACCACTGGAGCTGCATGACGACGAGGGTGCAGAGTGATGTTCCGGCCGGGTTTATTTGTCTATTGTTTATTGGTTATTTCAATAAGTACTCGAGTACGAAGTCATTTATGATGAAATTGAATTTGGTGATGTATTATTAAGTTCCTGTTGAACAATTGTACTTTCAGTATTTGGTCGAATCATGTATCTTAATTCCGATATTTCCATTCGTTAGTATTTCTTAATGTCTGTTCAATTCTTCAGCCTTGTAAATCCTTATGTAAAGGATTTACGGCGCTGTAATATTCCTGAATATATCGGGGGTGTTACAATGGCTGACCCCGTCGTGGGATTTCTTTTTAGGTTCTTGGAGTATCGAGCTTGTAGCGGTCGTGGAGAGATGAGCTTCCCGGAGGATACTAGCTAGGGCATATAATTATTTATTGAGTTTTCTGATCAGTTATTGTATTCTGCTGCTAGAGTATTTTTAATTGTTGGCCTTTTTCTGCTTCGTGAGTATTTTGAAATGCTCTTCTGGTATCTGGTAACTTAGGTTACTTTGGCAATCGTTTTCTAAACTATTGAGTTTCGGCGGTTTCGCCTTGTCCTTTCAAATGAGACTTTACGACGGTTTTGTTAAACGAGTTTTATAGAGTCTTCGAATGCTTTTAAAAGATAGTACCACCATTCGCCTCTTAGGCATTTGTAAATGTTCAAACATGTTTGCAAAAATTTCCTTCAGCCTTGTGGGTTCCATCTCGGGACCCACGGCGCTGTAATATTCCCGGTTAAATCTGGGGGTGTTACAAAACCTTTCTTGGATTTAGATAGGATTCTAGTAATGTTGGATCAATGATCCTAATAACACCGTATCAATCTACAATTCGTATCTTTACTCTCGTGTATGGTTTAGTGTATGGAAACTCAAATACATATCAATTAAGCACAAGTACAACAACGACAATGAATATAATGATCGATGATCAATATGTGATTTGCTTGAGGTTATTATGTGTGAATACCATTAGAAGTGGTATTTATAGGCTCCAAAGCCTCAACTAGTCTTTAGCATCTTTTGCCTTCATTACATACGTTAACTATAGTCCTTTACGTACGTTAGCTTCGTTACGTACGTTAACGCTTTTTCGTTACGTACGTTATGCTCCATGTAAATCAATCCAATGGCTTCTGTGGTCTTCTCTGTAGCAAAAAATATCCATTGCATGCTAACCTACTCTATGACGTCATTTATCTATTCAACGGTTCCAATATTTGAATTCATATTCAAAATACATTACGTACGTTATCTGACCTTAGATAGCCATTGATATGTTGCGTATGCCGTGACGTCACAACGGTTTGAATTCTCCCAACAGATTATTTGTTTGAATTCATAACACCTTCATTATGTACGTTATTTGATCTTCATTACGTACGTTAGCTTCTACGATTAGCGTACGTTATTCTCCATGTGTTGCGTATGTTAAGTCATGTCAGTTGTACTCGTCTGTATTCAGGTGACTTCTTATTACGTACATTATACTGTATGTATTACGTACGTTAAGTATGTTATTTCTCACTTATTTGCTTTTCATTCCAACTCATCGTCTTCGACTTCTTTGTTGTTTTGGTTCGTTCTAATGTCATTTTCTTTGATCGATAGCATCATCAACTCATCATTAGCTCATCATCAATTCATCATCAAAACCAATATAAGATTATGTGGAATAGAATATTCCAACAATATCCCCCTTTTTTATGATGACAAAACAACAACTTTCGATGGGATTATTTACCTGTAAAAATATAAAACATTACAGATCAAAGTTTTCGGCATTGTCCGTTTCGTTAGTTCTCTTCTTCCCATCTTTTATTTTCTCCTTTTCAACTCCTTCTCATTTTTTCTTTTCCATCCTCTTCTTTTATTTTCGACTTTCTTCTCCTTCGTCTTTTCTCCCCTTTTCATGGTCGGGATATTGTTTTTATTTTTCTCGGCTTTGTCCATTTCGTTAGTTTTCTTCTCCCCATCTTTTCTTTTCTCCTTTTCAACTCCTTCTCATTTTTTTCGACTTCTTTTATTTTCGAATTTATTCTCTTTCGTCTTTTCTCCCCATTTCTCATACTCTCCCCCTTTTTGTCATAATCAAAAAAGTGCAATAATAAATATAAAAGATCGATTGGGTATGATAATTAATGTAATATCCGACTGTAATTTTTCTTCTTTTACTATTGTACTACTTGGAAAATTTGAATATCATTGAATCACGTTGCATTTAGTATAATAGTTATTGATGTTAAGATATATCAGAATAGAATTAATTATAATTGTCATTCGCATTGTGGTTGATTGCTAGACGTTGTGTAGATTGTTCATTTTTTTGGCTAAGTCTCTTACGCCTAACGTAAGCTACTGCTGTAACATAGCGTATGCTATTTCCTCAATGTTACGTACGTAATGTACTTCAGTTTACGTACGTAATGAAGGGAATCTGATCCGATCTCAACTTTCGGCATGAGGGGGTATGCAAGATTCGGATAATTTGGCCTTTCGAGAAAGCCATGTTGACCTACATTACGTACGTAATGCTAGTAACACCCCCAATCCACTCAGGGATATTACACGCCGTAGACCCTTTCCTCAAGGATCTACCAGGCTGGTAACTAAAATCAAACATCAAAATATCGCCTTTAAGGTTAAATGATGACCCAGTAAACCGATTAGGTCTTTCCATTAATACATACAACTCAATCACAATACATACCCACACAGGGGTCAAAATACAACACGCTCTCGTACGATGGGGAAAATACTACAGCGGAAATAACTACAACTAAATCAATACAACATCGTACGAGTCCCCATGTGCTTAGTATCGATCTGTTGGAAAGTAAAACGCAGCGGAAGCGAAGTTTGGGAAAGTTGATAATCGCGTTTTACGCATCTACGAGCATAAGATCTATTTAGGCATGCTAATTAATTAATTACTAAGACTAATAAGCAATTTAAATATTATTTATTATTTATTAATTAAATATGTTGATAATTAAAATATCCTAATCTAGATCCAAGATCATAGGATATTACCTTTTGAAGAGTATTGGTTACTTCCGTCTTGATCGCCTTGTATTTCTACCTTTAGATCTTCTAGAGTATGATCCGCCTTGAACCGGACGTTGTGTGGGCAACGAGCTACCGGATCTTGTTTGGAGACCTATGGATCGGCCGGTTTCTATGCCTCACAATTCTCGATTTTCTTTTCTTCAAGTAATTCCGATATGTAGCAAGAATTAAAGTGTTCTCTCAATTGTGGAATCAAAGACACAAGTTAAGATCCACAATTAAACACTTAGAAGAAAAATCGAAATTCCTTGTGTAAGTATATGATGAAAATCGGCCAACACCCCATATGTCCTATTTATATGCTCTTGGACTACTACTAGGGATCTAAAGGAGGATTATGGAAGGACTCCCTAATAAATTCATCTTACCTTATTAGGACTCTTCCTAATATAATGAATCTATTAATATCAACTTAGTCCACTAAAAAGTTGATATTGCACTTCCTACCAAAATCCCAAATTACGAAATTGGGCTCCTCATTAAATATATTATTTCCCGTGTTTAAGATATCGATTGTCCATTAATTAATTATAAGCTACTGACAGCTTTAACTAATTAATATCTTATCCAAGAGTATTACCACTCGAACCTTATTATTATATCGAAATTAAATCCACCTGCAGGGTTTAATATAATAATCATTATCGAGCTCCTCAAAGGGACATCATCAACCCGCACGAGTTGGGACACGATTTCTAGTAATAATAATAATTGTCGTATAAACAATATTATTGCCCAAGATACGAGGCTTATTGAGTCGATCATTTTGACTCTCACCTATGATAAATCAAAGCAATAATTATTATAAATACACAATTAAATATTATATACTTAGAATTAAGAAATAATAATTATCCGAGATTTACGTTCTTCTTACAGTCAGTACAAGAGAGGAGGAGAGGCAGACCGAGGAGGACATGGGAGGAGCAACTGAGATTAGATTTGAAGGCCTTAAACCTTTCCGAGACCATAACTGTTGATAGGTGCGCTTGGAGGCGCCAGATCAGAGTTGTGGATTCTTTTGTAGGGAGCGGTGCTGTAGTTGAGAGCCTCAGGGTTGGGTTGTCTCGGTTAGCTTTGACCTAGAGCATTGCATTTTTACTTTTATTGTATATTTTATCCTATTGTCTTTGCGTGTGGTGTATTTTTGACAGGGAGCTGTGCGCAGAACCAACCTCTCTTTTGTTAGTGCAGCGTTCATCGGGAGTGAAGTAGCCAAATTCCGCTTAGGTAAGTCCCATGTGGATCAAGCCATGGGCTCAGGTATGGTCTCGAGCTTTTTCGTAGCATATGTTTTCCTTTGTATTTATCACACAAGATTGTTGTTGTGCACTAAGCTGGGGGTCTTCACGGAAACAGCCTCCCTACCGTAATAAGTAGGGACATGGTCTGCGTACATCTTACCCTCCCCAGACCCTGCTCTGAGCGGGAGATACTGGGTATGTTTGGTTTGGTTTGGTTTGGTTTTTACAGTCAGTACAGAAGACACTATCTCACCTCGATCCAGTTCAACGTATGCAAATACGCTAATGTATACTAATAGTCAAGACCAACTATTCTCAAGCATACACTACAACCTTTTATATAATTTGTCTAATAATTATATAGGTTGTGAACTATTATTATTTTATAAGGCACCGATAATGTGATCTTCCGTGTGACACCAACACACCACATTATATACAATATAAAATAATTAGACATTTCATTTTCATAACCATAACGTGAATTAATATGCAAAACATGTGATTAAATGTAATTAATATCCTCATAGGTAGTAACAGGGAAACTAGGTAATACAAGCATAAAGTATGCTTTGCAGTATACAATCCTAACATCGATCATCATTCATCATCCTTCGTGTCAACCCTGTGTTATGCTCCCCAAAATCTGAATGTACCTGGACGCAAAACAGACATCCACCCCACAATTTCTCAGGGGTTAGCAAACTTCCACTATTTTGCTAGTGCAAGTACAAAGTTCAAATACGAGTCATAAAAATCATATTCCCAGAATAATAATCAGGAATCCTCAAAGATTCAAACATAACGAAAGGAAATACTTCCCGAGGCAGAGAGTTTGAGTAAAACTTTTCAAATTTGCAAGATCACAAATCAAGAGAACGGTTTATAAAATGTTCTAAAATGCCCTCGGGAGTTTTAATGGAAAACCATTTAGGACTATCGAATCATTCTCTTTTCAAAAACCAAAAGGGGTCACAGCCCAAAGATTTACTTTCTCAAATAAAAACCAACAATAATTCACGGGGTCCACAACCCACACCTCGTGTCCTCGACGGACATAAAATCAACAAAACATAACCACCCAAGATACGAAATCTTGGTAACACGTCCAAGGTACTCGACCCTGGCAACACACATCTACAATCATATCCGTGATACCGTGATCGCTTGCCACATATCACTGTAAGTCTTCTTAGGCTCTCATGGTTGGACCGATCAATCGACGTGTCCTGACCACTATGATCACAAGCCATGTATCACCGTAGACCTCGTCCGAACATCATGGTTGAACTATGACCACACATTCACATCCCATAGCACAATACACCAAGGATATCACCATAATCCACTCAAAGGAAACAAACACTTAGCACGACAAAATTGTCGAATCACAACGCACCGAAATGAGATAATATATGTATATATTATCAAATCACAACGCCAACATCAAACATATCCATAGGATTCACTTATTCATTCACAAAACACATATTCACCACATATGCATGCTTTTTGAAGAGAGCGTTTAACGAGGCTAAACCGAATCTTTTGAAAGTTCATTTCAAACAACCAAACAAACACACTTAGATGATCACCGATCATCGTATCCACAAAATAAGAAATGTATAAACAAGGTACTTGCCTCGAATAATCACAAACGCGGAGAATCGACCGCAGTAAGGCGACACGAACCGACTACGAATCTGACGACTCCGCTGAGCACCAATCCGCAACAATAAACTACGAACGACAATAACAACAATGAAAATGAATTCCATAGCACGACCCAAAGCCGCTGAATTCAAGGAACAAACGATGAATGTTCAAGGGTTTCCCCCTGTAACACCCCGAGATATTCAAGGTATATTACAGTGTCGTGGACCCTACATGGGACCCACCAGGCTAGACACGAATTACCACAGTAAAATCACACATCATCCAGATGAAAATCAAATAACATGCCCGGTACAACCGGCGGAATAATCAACATCGGCAACCATAAATAACTTCAACGAATACAATTCACAATCCGAAGAGAAAATCCTAAGTACTCGCGAGTACATTCTATAATTTTAAAAGTGAACAACAACCATGACGAAAGAAACAACGGAAGTAAAAGAACTCAAATGCACATGTCAACGACTCCTGCCAAGATCCTCGCATCGTCCCAAGGCCCGCTCATCCGTCGAACATAACCTGAAATCCATAACAAGAATTTCCCCAAAACGAGTCCCTGAAGGGGTTAGCAATTACGCTAGTACAAGTAATATAGGCAAACCAATCGCTTACACATTTCATAGTATAATGCATCAAAATTAATTTTAAAACCAAAACAGACATATCTTTTCCGAAAAGAAACAGTCAATCAATTTGCCTTGGGAACAGGGCTATACCATTGATCCCACTCGAGGCCTCTAAGGACCCTCCCGAGCTGGCCATATCATAAAACAAATCACGCACGCGCATCACCTTGGGAACAGGGCTATACCATTGATCCCGCTTGAGGCCTCTAAGGACCCTCCCGAGCTGGCTAGTGAAACAAACTCGTGAATCCAGGGCTATACCATTGGATTCCCTCGTGGCCCTATCGGACCCTCCCGAGGTGAGCAAAGCACACACAATATACATCACCATTTCATGTTAAGCATAAAGGTTTCCAAAAATACTTGCCTTGAGTAATTGACGACGCAACGAGCGGAAAGGAAAATCACCAACGAACGCTAGGAACCGATAATCACGAACCTAATGAATCGAAGAATATAATCACAACCATTTCTAAACGAATACGGAATTGAAATACTCCCGAAAACCCGCCTACGATTCATGTATATTCGTACAAAAATAGCAACGAGGGCGAACCACAACCAAACCCTCTCGAAAACACAACTACTACGAAATATACCATCAATCCATAGGAAAACTAAGAATATCAACAAGACTAATCATATTCATCATGAATTAATCAACCATACGGAATGAATTGGATGAAAACTCGAAACCCCAAGTTTCCCCAAATACAAGGTTCTAGGAGTTTACCTCAGATTAAAGACGAAGAACACGATTAGATGTTGATAATACACTCTAAAAACTTGAGTAAGATGATGGCTCGGAGTTACAAAGCTTCAAATTGCCCGGAAATGCCAAGAAATCGCCTTAGAGTCGGAGGGTAGAGGAGGAGAAGTGTAAAATAACTGAAATCAGTCAACTCCTGGGTTTATAAACACAAGATGAGTTACGTACATTAGCCACAGGTAGCTAACGTACGTTAGCTTATTAACGTACGTAAGCCCTCCCATCTTACGTACGTAATGAAATGGGTAGGACCGCCTGTCCAATATCCTACATACCATTATGTACATAACAGCATATTGCATTATGTACGTCATGTCCCTTCCTGAGGAGTACAGGCCGCTACCAACAGGCAAGGAAAGAACCAAAAAATCGAAATGCAACGGTGAACAAAACACGAGGGTACGAACGTAAAGGATTCGAGGCGACGAACCTATGTGTTGAAGGAAAACATATCCCCGACTACCCGAATGTTCGGAAAACAACAATAACCGTAAATTTCCCAAAACTTTGGGAAATTACAAAACGGCCCAAAACATCCGAAATATACGATACACGGTCAAAACACTAAACAAAAGCTCACAACATGCATAATAACATGAGATGAATCTTCGGCGATCCCGAAATAGCGGTTCCGAACGATGATTTACGAGAATGCACGAAATAGCGACGAAAATGACATAGAACACCGAATCGAGTAAAATGAGTCCAAAACAAGCTCGAACGACAAGAAGTCCAATATTAAATATTCTCGAAAAGTCAATACGGTTACAAGCGAGTTGCTAAAAACGAAAATACACCAAAAATGAGAATATCGGTAAAAAGGAAAAATGCGGATATTACACCCCCAAAACGGCTAAGAACACGAATCGGCCCGACAAAAACATGAAAATGGAATTCCAAACCGTGGGTTAAGATCAACAAGACTAGGTAACAACAATAGAACCAACAATTTCGGATTAAAATCACGAAATCAAGACAAACCCCAAAATATCTCAAATAGGGTTCTAAAACCATACCTTGATTCGGAGAGGAAGAATGATTAGATGTTGATGAACACGAAGAAGACCCACCGAGATGATTACTATCATGAAATCCCGGCGAAAACTTGTCCTTCCCAGATCGCCAAAACTGAAGGAATGAGTAGAAAGATAAGAATGACCCGAAATCGGTCAACCCTTAGGTATAAGTAGACGCGCAAGCTGTAACATCCCCAAGATATTCAGGGAATATTACAGCGCCGTGGAACCCTACATGGGACCCACCAAGATAGGTGACCAAACACACTCATCGATTCGCGGATTCAACACAATAAAATCTCGTCATGAAGACGCAAAACAATAATAATCGACCCGGTTCAACCGGTCAAACAACATCATAACCACCCAATGAAAACATAATGGACAAAACAGTTCAATCCGAATAATTAAAAGCTCATAAGTAATCTAGTACTTCTATTAGTTTACAAGTTGACAATCGATCAAAAGATAGAAAATAATCAAACACCACTCGTACACACTCATCACGCACGGCCGTCATCCACGTATTGGTCCAGTTCCCGCTCGTCCCGATGAACCTGACCTAAAATTCATAAAATGAATTTCCCCAAAACGGGTCCCACAAAGAGGTTAGCAATTATGCTAGTACAAGTAGACTAAATGAACAACTTACATCTTACACATTTAGTTCAAGCATGTAATTCATAAAACATCATTTGAAACACACATTTCCAGAAATACTATAATCCAAAACTCATTTGCAAAATGCACCACAATTAACCGCGGACCCACCCCTCCGTGGACCCCTACCGAGACCCCGTCGGATCTAACCCGTAGTGGTTATAAGCAAGCTCGCGGACCCACCCCTCCGTAGACCCCTACCGAGACCCCGTCGGATCTAACTTGAAGTGAGCATACACACACACACAACTTCTCATGTAAAACTACCATGTTAAGAGTGTAAGTTCATTAAGGAATACTTGCCTCGATCAATAGACGGTGTCAGGAATGGAAAGGGAGAATCAAACACGAATGCTAGGAACCGGCGAAACCGAACGTAATGATTCAAAGAATATAATCACAACCATTTATAAACGAATACGGAAATGGAATACACCCAAAAACCCGCCTACGATTCATGTATATTCGTACAAGAACAACAACGAGAGCAGACCGCAACCAAACCCTCTCGATTACGAAAATACCACGAAATATACCATGAATCCGTAGGTAAACCAAGAATATCAACAAGATTAATCATATTCATCATGAATTAATCAACAACACGGAACGAATCGGAGGAAACTCGAAAACCCCCAAATCTCCTCAAAAATTAGGGTTCTAAGAGATTTACCTAGATTCAATAGATGGAAGATGATTAGATGATGATAACTTGGTGTTAGAGACTCAAAATCTTGGATGGATGATGATACTCTCTCAATACCAAGCCTCCAAAGGCTCTAAATCACCCAACTCTCGTGGAAGAGGTGAAGAGGAAGAGAAATGGGCTGCTGCGGTCAACTCTCTAGTTTATATTTCCAGAGGGTTATTAGCTTGTGCTAACCTTCAAGGTTAGCGTGCACTATCGGCCAAAAACCCAGTCCAGAACCTACGATTCAGGATCGTTAGTGTACACTACCAGGAAATAGCATGCGCTAACTGTAATGCCCGGATAAATGGTGTATTTACCTTGTACTCGACCTTGTATTATTTCGACTTCATGACGTTATAAATCGTAGATTGGTTTCCCGTATTTGTGCCCTTATGTTTTTATATATCTTCAAACATTGCATGCATGATTCTGCACGTACTTATGTATGCTACGGACTTGCGCTTAACGTACGCTAAGTCTGCTGTGTAACGTACGTTACGTGTTGAGCTTAACGTACGTAAGCTCAGTCAAGTCAAGATCCGACAAGGGTCGGTGCGTGAGGACAGGATGAAGATTCGTGGAGATTGCCAGCATGAACCTGGACGTTTTTCCAGCTCATGCAAGTCAACGGCTTAGCGTACGCTAAGAGAGATTTTTAACGTAGGCTAAGGTCATATATGTTACGTACGTAACACCCATAGCCTAACGTACGTAAGCGTTTGCCAGAAACAGTCCAGTGAGCTCTGGCCAAGCGTTAACGCACGCTAACGTTCGAGTATAACGTACGCTAACCAAGTTACGTACGTAATAGTCTGTGTTTAATGTACGTAATGGTTTAAAATCTATTTATAGAACCCGACCCTCACTTCATTTCCCACTCTTGCCTTGGCCGATTTTTGTGTTCTTGAGACTATCCTTCACCTCATATCCCTCATATCATCATCTACATCCGATTTTGGGAAGCCTAGACCGTGTGAGTTGGTGATCACGCTTCCGGTGAAGAGTTTATTGAAGATTTTCTTTATTCTTACATCTCTTAAGGTATGTTACGATTCACCAAGCTAGAGTTTACATTCTTAGCTATACTTTGAGCTTGTTTTGGAAATCATTGGACTAGTTAATGATATTTTGAGTCCAGCACCATATTTTGGAGTTTAGAACCCGATTATACCTTGTCTTTCTTCCATTACTTAGAGTATTGATTTAGCCTCGGTGGATGAAAGCCTTAACATGAAGTATCCTTAATTCGTTGAAGTAAATAGCATGATTTCAGATTAGATTCTCTGAACCATTTTTATGTTTCATGGGTGTAATTCATGTATGTATTCTCCATATTCTTGAGATTGATATATCGGCCAAGTTTTTGAACTCAAACCGGATCACCGTAGTATCGTTTTCCTTGCGTAATATTCGAGCATGCTTGTCATCTTGAATAACATTGGTGGTAAAATCATAATAGCCGATCATATGAGGATTTGGAATTTAATCCCTTATTAAAACACGAAACCTTCAATACCTTGTAAAACAGTGAACTTTTAAACATCGGTACTTCACCTTCGAAATGATCATTCAACTCTCATGAAGTGCCTTATCGTTTCCAGTTCAGTTCTTATCTAACGTTCTAACCGTGAACCAACCTTACGTCACTACTTTACGATTCTACTATAAGTATTCGATGATCGTACGTTAGTATCGAATGGTATGTTAAGTTCCTTGTATCTCTTTTTGAACAAGGTCCGAGCCTTGCATAGGGGTCGATCGAGGGACGGTGACATACGGACGCGTGACATTTGTTGGAGTATTTCATTCTTGCCATTTTTGAGGCAAGTATCATATGTTGAGCTTGATTTATATTGGAACTTTGATCACGCATATGGTTTTGTTCATATTGTCGAGTATGAGATTTATTTCTTTAATTTATCGTGGTATTCGTTGTTAATTGTTCGTATTGATGAACATATTGAAATGCATATATGTATGCATAATTGATTGGTTTATATTATAAATGATCCGAGGGGGTCATGAGGATCTATGCTGAGGGCGCTGGATCAAATGTCCACCATGCGTTGGTCTGACGGGATCATCATGGGGATCTATGCTGAGGGCGCTAGATCGTTGGACGGGTTTTCCACCATGCGTTGGTCCGACGGGATCATCATGGGGATCTATGCTGAGGGCGCTGGATCGTTGGATTACCCTGTATGTATTGATGGAATCGTGAGAATTCGCATCATTGGATTCCCGTGACGGAAGTCGGTTTTGTATGTTTTATGATGTACTGGTGATTTATGTATTGCGATACTTGTACTAGCATTATTTTGCTAACCCCTTCGGGGGTGGACATTTGTTTTGATGTTCAGGTAGCCGAGGAACGGGGAAGCAGGCACAGTACCGACATGACGATGAAGTGGCTCAGTGATGTGGATTATGTTGTCTTATTGTCCGGTTATTTCAGTACTCGAGTACGTTTATGTTGTTGTTGTCTTGGGAACGTTTTGTAATAATGAATTTATTTGAATTGTCGAACAAGTTTGAATTCCCTTTTATTAATGACACTTTAGTATTATTTCCGTTGTCTTCAAATTAGCCTTGTAAATTCTTATATAAAGGATTTACGGCGCTGTAATTATTCCGAATATCTCGGGGTGTTACAGAATATGGTATCAGAGCTAAGATTCATGGATATCTTGGCAGTCGGGTTAGTTGGGTCTGTTTCTGTTATTTGATTTATGCGTCATTTGTAACATCACTGCTGAGCCAGCATCGTCGTGTGGACCGTGGTTGTAAGTCTCCTAATCTCTAATACTACCATTCTATTAAATTCCTGCTTTGTGAGTTTGATGGATTTTCTTTTAGAAAGTTTGCTCTGGATATTGAGAAATTGTGTTTACAGTATGTTGAGAGGAGGTCGTGGACGTGGACGCGGACGTGGAAATGCTAGACAGGAGGATTCGGCGTCTACCCCAGAAATTTCTGCTAGTCGAACCGATTCCCATTCTGGAGGATAGCAGGGATCATCTAATAATAATGCAGATCCTAACGTACCGGGATTGCTTCAACAGGTGGTTGCCCAGATAAACCAGTTTGCTCAAGTTGTTGATCGCATGCAGACGGCGATAGGACAACAGCATAACGAGGATAACCAGGGGGATAAATGGCTTACTGAAGTGGTCAAATTGCATCCTCCAAAATTTGATGGTTCTGCTGAGACGCTTTCTTGGGATCACTGGTTGAAGGAGTTAGAAAAGATCTTTGCAGGGATTAACTGTCCCAACGACAAAAAGGTTCCGATCGCCCAGTATCTTCTGACGGGGGAGGCTTTCGACTGGTGGGAGGCCATTCGACCTGAGGAGCATAATGCTGACTGGACGGAGTTCAAATTAATGATGGAAGCGCAATATTGTCCTCGCCCAGTTAGAGAGGCCCGAGTCCGGGAGTTTTTCTCACCACAAAATGTAGAGGCATCTGTGACAGACGTGATTAAGACTTTTAATCACCAGTTGACTTATGTGCGCCACTTGGTCAGAACCGAGGCGGAGAGGATTTTTCATTTCGACATGCAGATGAAGCCGGAAATTCAGCAGTATATGTCTGGATTTGAATGTGCCACCTTGCGATAGTATCAGGACAAAGCACTGGCCTATGATATGAAAGAGGCGGCAGTAGAAAAGTCAACGGAAGCAAAGAAGCAGAAAGTGTCTGGCAACTTCACGGAGAATAAGAGTAGTGGGCCCCGCAGGGGCCAGTCCTCATTTCATTCATCCAGGAGGCCTCCGCATCCTTCTCGTGGTGGAAATAAGTTCCGGGCAGCACCGATCGTTTCAGACGCAGGGAAGAAATGTTATAACTGTGGCAAAGTGGGGCATGTTCGATGTGACTGTTTCGTGTAACACCCCGAGATATTCGGAATAATTACAGTGCCGTAAACCCTTTAGATAAGGATTTACAAGGCTAAATTTAAAAGAAGTGTAAAAATAATCCAATCGAACAACTGAAGTTCAAATACAGATTTGATTCAACCGATCAAATGAGTTAACTTATACAACCATATCGAAATGACCTTATTAAATACAGACGTACTCGAGTACTAAACGAACCAAGAAGACAAATCACAATAACAATAACATCAACCACATCACTCAGCCATTTCATCGTCCCCGTTTGCATCGTGGTTGCCTCCCCGCTCCTCGGCTACCCGAACATCAAAACAATGTCCACCCCCGAAGGGGTTAGCAAAACAATGCTAGTACAAGTATCATCATACAATAAATCATCAATGCATCATAAAACATGCAAAACGGACTTCCGCCACCGAATCCAACGATGCGAATCCTCACGATTCCATCAACACAATACAGGTAATCCAGCCGATCCAGCCCTTGGTATAGATCCCCATGATGATCCCGTCGGACCAACGCATGGTGTAAAACCCGTCCAGCCGATCCATTCTCAAAGATAGATCCCCATGATGATCCCGTCGGACCAACGCATGGTGGACATTCGATCCAGCGCCCTCAGCATAGATCCTCATGATCCCCTCGGATCATTTATACCATAAATCAATAAACTATGCATACACATATGCATTTCAATATGTTCATCAATACGAACAAATATCAACGAATATCACGAGAATTTTCAGAAATACATTTCATATTCAACAATATGAACAAAACCACAAGCATGATCAAAGTTATCAATATAAATCGAACTCGACATATGATACTTGCCTCGAAAATGGCAAGGACGAAACACCTCGATGATCTCAACACACTCGAAGGCCGCCTCCTTCGATCAACATAACAAGCTCGAACCTTAACAAAAGGAATGATATACAAATCATCTCAAGTCGAATGATGGCCTAACAATTCGTTCTACGGCCCAAAAGTTCAAAATAAACAATCTGTCTGGACTGCTTAGCGTGCGCTATGTATCCTACGTAACGTGCGCTAAGCCTGCCTGTTAGCGTACGCTATCGTGTAAGACTAGCATGCGCTAGCCACGAACTGACAGTTTGAACCGGCTGATACATAACGCACGCTACGTACCTATTGTGCGTTAACTGAACCCCGATAGCGCACGTTAACTCACATATGTTAGCGTGCGCTAATCTTGCATGGCAGAATACTGCTAACGGAAAAACTGGGTTGAAAGGTGGTGAATCTCATGAAATCTATGGTGATAATACAAATTACCCTCGGGCATATCATGCTAATAAGGTTTTTGGAAGTTCTATGATTATGAGATACAAATATACGGATAATTATCTCAACATCATAACTCATCCAAGATCTTCAAGAAATATTCTAAGTTCCGATTATTCCAAGTCCCAAAACATATGATTCCTTACGTAAAACATACGAACTAGGTAATCTTCATATACTGGTCGATTGGTTTTGAAGATAAATAACATGCTTAGGAATCCACATACTAAAAGGCTCAATGGATCATACGATGAATAAGTGTCGAAACGTCGAAAATATTCTTCTAACACATGAGGTACGACTAATAACGAATCTTAACTAACTAGATGAACATGATCAACATCCTTTACAACACTACTAGTATTGGTGAAGAATCACCTACCTCAAGGTAGTGAAGAACACGGAGGAAAATGAAGCAATCCAACACCGAAAGCTTGAACACCAATCTCCAATGATATACGATCTTCAATCACGAACTAGGATGTTGATATGAAGTGTTTAGGATGAAGGAAGTTATGTTCTAAGTGTAAGAATTCGGGTAAAAGGAGAAGAAAGAACTGAAATCACGAATAGGATGTTGTCCTATTTATAAGAAATGGCTATTAGCGCGCGCTAGACCCTGCTCGTAGCGTGCGCTAATGGCTCACTGACTTAACTGTACTAAGCACTTAGCGTGCGCTACGCATATACCTGTAGCGTGCGCTAAGGCGTTGACTCGACTTTTCCCGAAAGCCGTCCAGGTACATCCCGACACGATCCGACAGGGGTCCCCCGGCCAGATCTCACCTACCGCACGTCTCAATCAAATTGACCACGCATAGCGTGCGCTAATGACCCTCTGTAGCGTGCGCTATGAATCCACGTTAGCGCACGCTAAACATAGCCGATAGCGTGCGCTACATGCGCAGAATTGCAATTTGTAAATCTCATACATGAAATCATACGCTCGACAACATCGGATTATAAAATACGGAGAATACTACTCAGATCAAGTACAACGATTTACAATATCACAAGTCAGAAATCTCGGGTATTACATCCTTCCTCCCTAAAAAGAAGTTTTGTCCCGAAACTTAAGATGAAAACAACTCTGGATATCTAGCCTTCATACTGTCCTCCGTTTCCCAAGTGGCCTCTTCGACTCCGTGTCGTGACCATTGTACTTTAACCAAGTGTATGGGCTTATTCCTCAATTGTTTGATCCGGCTCTCAAGTATCTTGATTGGTCTTTCTTCGAAGGTGCCATCATTAGCTATCTCGATCTCGTCGAAATCAATGACGTGACTGGGGTCCGGTACATACTTCCGCAATTGGGATATGTGAAACACATTGTGAACGTGACTCAGCGATGGCGGTAAGGCCAACCTGTATGCTAAATCTCCAACTCTCTCGAGGATCTCAAATGGTCCGATATATCTCGGACTAAGCTTGCCTCTCCTCCCAAAATGGAAAATCCCTCGTGTAGGAGACACCTTCAATAGTACATGGTCTCCAGCGTCGAACTCTAGAGGGCGACGACGTACATCTGCATAAGACTTCGCCGACTAAGGCGATCAGCGCTCTCTCGAATCAAAGCTATCTTCTCTTGAGTCCGAATAATCAATTAGGTTCCGTCCCGATCAAATCCGAAGAATCATCCCAACACAGGGGTGATCGGCATCTTCTCCCGTACAAAGCTTCAAATGGGGCCATCTTAATAGAAGCATGCCAACTGTTATTATAGGTGAACTCGATCAAGGGCAAGTGAACTTCCCAATCGATCGACCAATCTAATGCACAAGCTCTAAGCTTGTCGTCTAGTGTCTGTATAGTCCTGTCGGACTGACCATCCGTTTGGGGATGATAAGCTGTGCTAAAGTTGTGCTCAGTCCCCAAAGCCCTGTGAACTGCTTTCCAGAAGTGTGACACGAAACGGCCATCTCGATCCGAAATAATGGTCTTTGGCGTCCCATGCAATCTGACTATCTCCGCAATAAATACTCGCGCCAATCTCTCGGGTCCCCATGTATCTTTAATCCCTAGGAAATGAGCCGACTTGGTTAGTCGATCAACTACAACCCAAATCATGTTCATTCCCGTTCTAGTCCTTGGCATACTAGTGATGAAATCCATCGAGATGTCCTCCCACTTCCATTCAGGGATCGGGAGCGGCTTTAACATTCCGGCAGGTCGCTGATGTTCAATCTTAACCTGCTGACAAGTCAAACACTTCAAACGTACTGCCACGTCCTTCTTCATATTCCCCACCAAGTTTTGCTTTAAATCCTTATACATCTTATCACGCTGGGTGAATAGAATAGGCACGCTATGAGCTTCCTTTAAAATTGTCCGTCTCAAATCATCATCCTCGGGAACGCAAAGTCGTCTCGAAATCTCGTAACTCCATCGTCTTGTATCACGAATCCGGGCTTTTCCTTCTTTACTTCATCACATAATCGAAGGATCGAGAATCGTTAAATTGTTTAGACTTGATCTCCTCGACTAGTGATGAAGTAAGTTCCATCACATAAAGTTGCCCTTGGATTCCTGGTGCCCATACTTCAATCCCTTTGCGGATCAGTTCTCGTTGAATACTGGTTTGGAACGTAAGTGCTTCCAACACTCGAAGAGAAACAGGTTTACGGCTCAAAGCATCGGCTACTACGTTTGCTTTCCCCGGATGATAGAGAATCTCCAAGTCGAAATCCTTGATCAATTCCACCACCTTCTACGCCTCATGTTTAATTCTTTCTGACTGAAAATGTACTTGAGGATCTTATGATCTGTAAAGATCTGACAATGAGTGTCGTACAAATAATGTCGCCAAATTTTCAAGGCAAAGACCACAGCTGCTAGCTCCAGATCATGAGTCGGGTAATTAATCTCGTATGGTTTCAATTGCCGGGAAGCATAAGCAATCACTTTATCCTTCTGCATCAACATACAACCCAAACCCTGATTTGAAGCGTCGCTGTACACCATGAATCCATCAGTTCCCTTTGGCAGCGCTAATATAGGTGCTGTTGTCAGTCTCCTCTTAAGTTCGTCAAAACCAGCCTGGCACTTCTCATTCCACGTGAACTTTTGAGTTTTCTGTAACAGCTGAGTGAGCGGACGAGCAATTTTGGAAAATCCCTCTACAAAGCGGCGATAATATCCAGCAAGTACTAAGAAGCTTCGGACTTCTTTCACGTTTTTAGGAGCTTCCCAATCCAAGATTGCTTTGACTTTCTTCGGGTCCACCTGAACTCCGTCGGCTGATATCACATGCCCAAGGAAGGTTACTTCCTTAAGCCAGAACTCGCATTTTGAAAAATTTGCATACAGCTGTTCCTTCCTCAAGGTGCTCAAAACCACACGTAAATGTTCAGCATGTTCCTCTGCGTCCCTTGAATATATCAGGATGTCGTCAATGAAGACGACCACAAATTTATCCAAGTATTCCAAGAATACCCGATTCATCAATTGCATGAATACCGCAGGAGCATTGGTAAGTCCAAACGGCATTACTACAAATTCATAATGCCCGTACCGGGATCTGAAAGCAGATTTCGGTATATCCGATTCCTTAATTCTCAACTGGTGTTATCCTGATCACAAGTCAATCTTCGAGAATACCCTTGCCCCTTGCAGTTGATCAAACAAGTCGTCGATCCGAGGTATAGGATACTTATTCTTGATTGTCATCTTGTTGAGCTCCCTGTAATCAATACACAGCCGGAGGGATCCGTCTTTCTTCCGGACAAAGAGAACGAGCGCTCCCCAAGGAGAAACACTAGGTTGGATATAGCCCTTCTGTAACAATTCCTCCAGTTGCTTCTTGAGTTCATACATCTCGGTTGGCGCCATGCGGTATGGTGCCACGAAATAGGAGCCGCTCTGTGCTCTAATTCGATAGTGAATTCCACTTCTCTCTACGGAGGTAACCTGAGTAGTTCGTCAGAAATACATCCGAGAACTCATTCACAATCGAAATAGACGAGAGCTCTACTCCTTCCTCTTTCCTCATGGCATAGCACCAAAGTCCGTGACATCCTCGCTTGATAATTTCACGGCTTTCATTGCTTTGATCAATTTTCCCGAGCTTCGGTCTCCATCCTCGGAATAAGTGTTGAGATCTCACATCGCAATAATAGAAATGACTCTCTCTCGTAATTCGTAATGGCTCCATAACGGTTGAGCCAATCATCTCCGAGAATTAAATCGTCACCGCAGATGTCAACTACAATAAGATTCGATGGCCAATCTCTTCCTTCTATAGATACTGGGAAATCCCTAGCTTCTAGGGTTCCCACAATTTTCTCTCCGCTCGGTAATCCCACAACATAAGGTTCACAATTATACAAGCACGAGATTTTCAAACGATTAACACGGTTCAAAGATACAAAAGAATGTGTAGCTCAGGAATCGAATAAAACACTAGCTGGTTGCAAAAGGATCTGAATTGTACTGATGCAACGGCGGTGTTCGATCATTAGATTTCCTCATTTCGCAAAAGCGTGGAGGAACGGACCCAAAGATCTGGATGTCTCTCTCTTCCCAACGCTCGCGGCCGAAATCCACTGCCGTCGGTTCACACTCGTCTCCTTAATCGAGCCGGAGTGCGAGTACCAAACGATCGGGTCGCATTCCCACAAAATGTTGCGCGATGTCCTTCCCGGCCCACACTCAAACAGTCACAAGCAGCGCGAAACAATCACGTCGAACATGTCCCGCTTTGCCACAGCTTGTAACACTTCTTCCCCGCGTCTCAAACAGCTTGGTGCCGCCGAACTTCTTTCCACCTCGAGAAGGATGCGGAGGTCTCTGGATGAATGAAAGAGGATCGGCCCCTACGAGGTCCGCTACTCTTATCCTCCGTGAAGTTGCCGACACCTTCGCTTTCTTTGCTTCCGTCGCTTTCGATCGCCTCCTTCATATCATAGGCCAACGCCTTGTCACGAGCATCTGTCGCAAGGTGGTACATTCAAATCCGGACATATACCGCTGAATTTCCGGCTTCATTCGCATGTCAAAATGAAAATCTTCTCCGCCTCGGTCGACCAAGTGGCGCACATAAGTCACCGGTGATTAAAAGTCTTAATCACGTCCGTCACGTATACTTCAATTCTCGTGGTGAGAAAACTCTCGAACTCGGTCCTCTCTAATCTGGCGAGGACAATCCGCGCTCCATCAACAATTTGAATTCCGTCCCATCAACATTGTGCTCCTCCTGCCGAATGGCCTCCCACCGCCGAAAGCCTCCTGGCCGAAGATACCGGTGACCGGAACCTTCCTATCGTTGGGACAGCTTAATCCGCAAAAATCTTTTCTAATTCCTTCACCGTGATCCCAAGAAAGCGTCTTGGCGCACTGGCCAAATTTCGGAGGGTGCAATTTAATCACTTCGGTAAGCCATCTATCTCCTCGATTCTCCACGTTATGCTGCTGTCCCATCGCCGTTTGCATGCGATCCACAACTTGAGCAAACTGGTTTATCTGGGCAACCACCTGCTGAAGCACTCCCGGCACGATAGGATCTGCATTATTATTTGCCGATCCCTGCTGTCCCCCAGAATGGGAATCCGTTCTACTAGCGGTTATCTCTGGGGTAGATACCGACTCTTCTTGCCTCGCGTTTCCACGTCCGCGTCCACGACCGCATCCGCGTCCACGACCTCCTCTCAACATACTGTAAATATAAATACTCAATATACAGGACAAACTTTCTCAAAGTACATCCATCAATGTTTACAAGACATGAATTAAATAAAAACGGTAGTGTTCGAGATTAGGAAACTTACAACCACGGTCCACACGACGATGCTGGCTCAGCAGTGATGTTACGAACGACCAATAATCAAATAATGTAAACAGACCCAACTAACCCGACTTCCAAGATATCCATGAATCTTAGCTCCGATACCATATTCTGTAACACCCCGAGATATTCGGAATAATTACAGCGCCGTAAACCCTTTAGATAAGGATTTACAAGGCTAAATTTAAAAGAAGTGTAAAAATAATCCAATCGAACAACTGAAGTTCAAATACAGATTTGATTCAACCGATCAAATGAGTTAACTTATACAACCATATCGAAATGACCTTATTAAATACAGACGTACTCGAGTACTAAACGAACCAAGAAGACAAATCACAATAACAATAACATCAACCACATCACTGAGCCATTTCATCGTCCTGTCGGTACTGTGGTTGCCTCCCCGCTCCTCGGCTACCTGAACATCAAAACAATGTCCACCCCCGAAGGGGTTAGCAAAACAATGCTAGTACAAGTATCATCATACAATAAATCATCAATGCATCATAAAACATGCAAAACGGACTTCCGCCACCGGAATCCAACGATGTGAATCCTCACGATTCCATCAACACAATACAGGGTAATCCAGCGATCCAGCGCCCTTGGTATAGATCCCCATGATGATCCCGTCGGACCAACGCATGGTGGAAAACCCGTCCAGCGATCCAAAGACCCTCAAAGATAGATCCCCATGATGATCCCATCGGACCAACGCATGGTGGACATTCGATCCAGCGCCCTCAGCATAGATCCTCATGATCCCCTCGGATCATTTATACTATAAATCAATCAACTATGCATACACATATGCATTTCAATATGTTCATCAATACGAACAAATATCAACGAATATCACGAGAATTTTCAGAAATACATTTCATATTCAACAATATGAACAAAACCACAAGCATGATCAAAGTTCTCAATATAAATCGAACTCGACATATGATACTTGCCTCGAAAATGGCAAGGATGAAACACCTCGATGATCTCAACACACTCGAAGGCCGCCTCCTTCGATCAATGTAACAAGCTCGAACCTTAACAAAAGGAATGATATACAAATCATCTCAAGTCGAATGATGGCCTAACAATTCGTTCTACGGCCCAAAAGTTCAAAATAAACAATCATGTCGATCATGAAGCGTGCGCTACGTATCCTACGTAACGGCGCTAAGCTCGCCATAGCGTACGCTATCGTGTAAGACTAGCGTGCGCTAGCCACGAACTGACAGTTTGAACCGGCTGATACATAACGCACGCTACGTACGTATTGTGCGTTAACTGAACCCCGATAGCGCACGTTAACTCACATATGTTAGCGTGCGCTAATCTTGCATGGCAGAATACTGCTAACGGAAAAACTGGGTTGAAAGGTGGTGAATCTCATGAACTCTATGGTGGTAATACAAATTACCCTCGGGCATATCATGCTAATAAGGTTTGTGGAAGTTTTATGATTATGAGATACAAATATACGGATAATTATCTCAACATCATAACTCATCCAAGATCTTCAAGAAATATTCTAAGTTCCGATTATTCCAAGTCCCAAAACATATGATTCCTTATGTAAAACATACGAACTAGGTAATTTTCATATACTGGTCGATTGGTTTTGAAGATACATAACATGCTTAGGAATCCACATACTAAAAGGCTCAATGGATCATACGATGAATAAGTGTCGAAACGTCGAAAATATTCTTCTAACACATGAGGTACGACTAATAACGAATCTTAACTGACTATATGAACATGATCAACATCCTTTACAACACTACTAGTATTGGTGAAGAATCACCTCCCTCAAGGTAGTGAAGAACACGGAGGAAAATGAAGCAATCCAACACCGAAAGCTTGAACACCAATCTCCAATGATATACGATCTTCAATCACGAACTAGGATGTTGATATGAAGTGTTTAGGATGAAGGAAGTTATGTTCTAAGTGTAAGAATTCGGGTAAAGGGATAAGAAAGAACTGAAATCACGAATAGGATGCTATCCTATTTATAAGAAATGGCTATTAGCGCGCGCTAGACCCTGCTCGTAGTGTGCGCTAACGGCTCACTGACTTAACTGTACTAAGCACTTAGCGTGCGCTACGCATATACCTGTAGCGTGCGCTAAGGCGTTGACTCGGCTTTTCCCGAAAGCCGTCCAGGTACATCCCGACACGATCCGACAGGGGTCCCCCGGCCAGATCTCACCTACCGCACGTCTCAATCAAATTGACCACGCATAGCGTGCGTTAATGACCCTCTGTAGCGTGCGCTATGAATCCACGTTAGCGCACGCTAAACATACCCGATAGCGTGCGCTACATGCGCAGAATTGCAATTTGTAAATCTCATACATGAAATCATACGCTCGACAACATCGGATTATAAAATACGGAGAATACTACTCAGATCAAGTACAACGATTTACAATATCACAAGTCAGAAATCTCGGGTATTACATTTCGCACATGCTGTGACCTGTTTCGAGTGTGGACAGGAAGGACATCGCGCAACATTTTGTGGAAATGCGACTCGATCTTTTGGTACTCGCACTCCTACACCGGTTCCGAAGGACACTAGTGTAAACCAGATGCAGCAAAGTGGTTTCCAGCAGCATAATGTTGGGAAAAGAGAGGCATCCAGCGCTGGGTCCGTTCCTCCGCATATTTACGAGATGAAGAAGTCAGACGATCAGAACACGGTTGTTGCATCAGGTACGATTCAGATCCTTTTGCAACCAGTTAGTGTCTTATTCGATTCAGGAGCTACGCATTCTTTCATATCTTTGAAATGTGTTAATCGTTTGAAAATCTCGTGCTTGTATGATTGTGAACCTTATGTTGTGGGATTACCGAGCGGAGAGAAACTTGTGGGAACCCTAGAAACTAGAGATTTTCCAGTGACTATAGGAGGGAGAGATTGGCTATCAAATCTTATTGTAGTCGACATCCTTGGTGACGATTTAATTCTCAGAGATGATTGGCTCAATCGTTATGGAGCTATTTTGAATTACTGAAAGAGAGTCATTTCTATCATTTTCGATAACGGGTCTGAACATTTATTTAAGGGGTGGAGACCGGGAAGCTCAGGAAAATTAATGAAAGCAATG
This sequence comes from Orobanche coerulescens, assembly GCA_033398695.1. Classification (NCBI taxonomy): domain Eukaryota; kingdom Viridiplantae; phylum Streptophyta; class Magnoliopsida; order Lamiales; family Orobanchaceae; genus Orobanche; species Orobanche coerulescens. The sequence continues at coordinate 123,072,150 of CM065815.1, forward strand.
AAAGCAGCGAGATTGCTAAAGCAGGGTTGTTACGGATTTTGGTGTTATGCCATGAAGAAAGAAGAAGGAGTAGAGCTCTCATCTATTCCAGTAGTGAATGAATTCTCAGATGTATTCCCTGGCGAACTACCTGGGTTACCTACGCAGAGAGAAGTGGAGTTCACTATCGAATTGGAGCCTGGAGCCGCTCCTATTTCTAGGGCACCATACCGTATGGCGTCAACCGAGATGTATGAACTTAAGAAGCAACTGGAGGAATTATTGCAGAAGGGTTACATTCAACCTAGCGTTTCTCCTTGGGGAGCACCCGTTCTCTTTGTCCGGAAGAAAGATGGATCCCTTCGATTATGTATTGATTACAGGGAGCTAAACAAGGTGACGATCAAGAATAAGTATCCTATACCTCGGATCGACGACTTGTTTGATCAACTGCAAGGGGCAAGGGTATTTTAGAAGATTGACTTACGATCAGGATACCATCAGTTGAGAATTAAGGAATCGGATATACCGAAATCTGCTTTCAGATCCTGGTACGGGCACTATGAATTCGTGGTGATGCCATTCGGACTTACCAATGCTCCTACAGTATTTATGCAATTGATGAATCGGGTATTCTTAGAATACCTAGATAAGTTTGTGGTCGTTTTCATTGACGACATCTTGATCTATTCGAAGAACACAGAGGAGCATGCCGAGCATTTGCCTGTGATTTTGAGCACCTTGAGAAATGAACAGCTTTATGCGAAGCTTTCCAAATGCGAGTTCTGGCTTAGGGAAGTAACCTTCCTTGGGCATGTAATATCAGCTGAAGGAGTTCAGGTGGACCCGAAGAAAGTCGAGGCAATCTTGGAATGGGAATCTCCTAATAATGTGAAAGAAGTCCGGAGTTTCTTGGGACTTGCGGGATACTATCGCCGTTTTGTAGAAGGATTTTCCAGAATCGCTCGTCCACTTACTCAGCTGTTGCAGAAAACCCAAAAATACGTGTGGAATGAGAAATGTCAGGTGGGTTTTGATGAACTTAAGAGAAGACTGACAACAACGCCTATACTAGCATTACCAAATGGAACGGATGGATTCATGGTATACAGCGACGCTTCAAATCAGGGACTGGGGTGTGTATTGATACAAAAAGATAAAGTGATTGCCTATGCCTCTCGACAGTTGAAACCGTAAGAAGTTAATTATCCGACTCATGATCTGGAGTTAGCCGCTGTAGTCTTTGCTCTAAAAATTTGGCGACATTACTTGTACGGCACTCGTTGTCACATCTTCACCGATCACAAGAGCCTCAAGTATATTTTCAGTCAGAAGGAATTAAATATGAGGCAGAGAAGGTGGCTGGAATTGATCAAGGATTATGATTTGGAAATCCTGTATCATCCAGGCAAAGCAAACATGGTAGCTGATGCACTGATCCGAAAACCTGTTTCTCTTCGAGTATTGGAAGCGTTTACATCCCAAACCAACATTCAACAAGAACTAATCCGTGAAGGAATTGAAGTGTGGTCGCAAGGAGTCTAAGGGCAATTGTGTGTGATGGAACTCACTTCGTCGTTGGTTGAAGAAGTCAAATCTAAGCCGTTGGATGATTCTCTGATTCGTCGATTGTGTGACGAAGTGAACAAAGGGAAGGCCCCAGGATTCGTGATACAGGATGATGGAGTTCTGAGATTTCAGAACCGACTTTGCGTTCCCAATGATGATACTTTGAGACGGACAATTCTAAAAGAAGCTCACAGCGTGCCCTACTCTATTCACCCGGGTAGCAGTAAGATGTATAAGGATTTAAAACAAAACTTTTTTGGTGGGGGAATATGAAGAAGGACGTAGCAGAATATGTTTCGAAGTGTTTAACTTATCAGCAGGTTAAGATTGAACATCAGAGACCTGCCGGAATGTTGAAGCCACTTCCGATCCCTGAGTGGAAGTGGGAGGATATATCGATGGACTTTCTCACCAGTATGCCAAAAACCAAGACAGGAATGAACATGATTTGGGTTATAGTTGATCTATTAACCAAGTCGGCTCACTTCCTAGGAATTAAAGATACTTGGGGACTCGAGAGATTGGCGCGAGTATTTATTGCAAAGATAGTCAGACTACATGGGACGCCGAAGACCATTATTTCAGATAGAGATGGTCGCTTCATGTCGCACTTCTGGAAGGCAGTTCACAGGGCCTTGGGTACCAAGCTAAACTTTAGCACGGCTTATCATCCTCAGACGGACGGTCAGTCCGAAAGGACTATACAAACAGTAGAAGACATGCTTAGAGCTTGTTCTTTGGATTGGTCAACTGATTGGGAAGTGCACTTGTCGTTGATTGAATTCACCTACAACAATAGTTGGCATGCTTCTATTAAGATGGCACCATTTGAAGCTTTGTACGGGAGGAGATGCCGATCACCCTTGTGCTGGGAGGATTCTTCGGACTTGATTGGGATGGAACCGGAATTGATAGTCCAGACTCAAGAGAAGATAGCCTTAATTCGGGAAAGACTGTTGACTACCCAGAGTCGACAAAAGTCTTACGCAGATGCGCGTCATCGCCCGCTAGAATTTGACATTGGGGACCACGTACTATTGAAGGTGTCTCCTACACGAGGAATTTTCCGTTTTGGGAGAAAGGGTAAGCTAAGTCCGAGATATATCGGACCATTCGAGATCCTCAAGAGAGTTGAGGATTTAGCATACAGGGTGGCCTTACCACCATCGATGAGTCATGTTCACAACGTGTTTCACGTATCCCATTTGTGGAAGTATGTACCAGATCCCAGTCATATTATTGATTTCGACGAGATCGAGATAGCTAATGATGGCACCTTCGAAGAGAGACCAATCAAGATACTCGAGAGTCGAGTCAAACAGTTGAGGAATAAACCGATCTCCTTGGTAAAAGTTCAGTGGTCTCGACATGGAGTCGAAGAAGCAACTTGGGAGACGGGGGAAAGTATGAAGTCGAGATGCCCGAAATTATTTTCGTTTTAAGTTTCGGGCCGAAACTTCTTTTTAGAGGGGTAGTATGTAATGCCCGGATAAATGGTGTATTTACCTTGTACTCGACCTTGTATTATTTTGACTTCATGACATTATAAATCGTAGATTGGTTTCCCGTATTTATGCCCTTATGTTTTTATATATCTTCAAACATTGCATGCATGATTCTGCACGTACTTACGTACGCTACGGACTTGCGCTTAACGTACGCTAAGTCTGCTGTGTAATGTACGTTATGTGTTGAGCTTAACGTACGTAAGCTCAGTCAAGTCAAGATCCGACAAGGGTCGGCGCGTGGGGATAGGATGAAGATTCGTGGAGATTGCCAGCATGAACCTGGACGTTTTTCCAGCTCATGCAAGTCAACGGCTTAGCGTACGCTAAGAGAGATTTTTAACATACGCTAAGGTCATATGTGTTACGTACGTAACACCCATAGCCTAACGTACGTAAGCATTTGCCATAAACAGTCCAGTGAGCTCTGGCCGAGCGTTAACGCACGCTAACGTTCGAGTATAACGTACGCTAACCAAGTTACGTACGTAATAGTCTGTGTTTAACGTACGTAATGGTTTAAAATCTATTTATAGAACCCGACCCTCACTTCATTTCCCCCTCTTGCCTTGGCCGATTTTTGTGTTCTTGAGACTATCCTTGACCTCATATCCCTCATATCATCATCTACATCCGATTTTGGGAAGCCTAGACTGTGTGAGTTGGTGATCAAGCTTCCGGTGAAGAGTTTATTGAAGATTTTCTTTATTCTTACATCTCTTAAGGTATGTTACGATTCACCAAGCTAGAGTTTACATTCTTAGCTATACTTTGAGCTTGTTTTGTAAATCATTGGACTAGTTAATGATCTTTTGAGTCCAGCACCATATTTTGGAGTTTAGAACCCGATTATACCTTGTCTTTCTTCCATTACTTAGAGTATTGATTTAGCCTCGGTGGATGAAAGCCTTAACATGAAGTATCCTTAATTCGTTGAAGTAAATAGCATGATTTCAGATTGGATTCTCTGAACCCTTTTTATGTTTCACGGGTGTAATTCATGTATGTATTCTCCATATTCTTGAGATTGATATATCGGCCAAGTTTTTGAACTCAAACCGGATCACCGTAGTATCGTTTTCCTTGCGTAATATTCGAGCATGCTTGTCATCTTGAATAACATTGGTGGTAAAATCATAATAGCCGATCATATGAGGATTTGGCATTTAATCCCTTATTAAAACACGAAACCTTCAATACCTTGTAAAACAGTGAACTTTTAAACATCGGTACTTCACCTTCGAAATGATCGTTCAACTCTCATGAAGTGCCTTATCGCTTCCGGTTCAGTTCTTATCTAACGTTCTAACCGTAAACCATCCTTATGTCACTACTTTACGATTCTAATATAAGTATTCGGTGATCGTACGTTAGTATCGAATGGTATGTTAAGTTCCTTGTATCTCTTTTTGAACAAGGTCCAAGCCTTGCATAGGGGTCGATCGAGGGACGGTGACATACGGACACGTGACATTTGTTGGAGTATTTCATTCTTGCCATTTTTGAGGCAAGTATCATATGTTGAGCTTGATTTATATTGAAACTTTGATCACGCATATGGTTTTGTTCATGTTGTCGAGTATGAGATTTATTTCTTTAATTTCTCATGGTATTTGTTGTTAATTCTTCGTATTGATGAACATATTGAAATGCATATATGTATGCATAATTGATTGGTTTATATTATAAATGATCCGAGAGGGTCATGAGGATCTATGTTCAGGGCGCTGGATCAAATGTCCACCATGCGTTGGTCCGACGGGATCATCATGGGGATCTATGCTGATGGCGCTGGATCCTTGGACGGGTTTTCCACCATGCGTTGGTCCGACGGGATCATCATGGGGATCTATGCTGAGGGTGCTGGATCGTTGGATTACCCTGTATGTATTGATGGAATCGTGAGAATTCGCATCATTGGATTCCAGTGACGGAAGTCGGTTTTGTATGTTTTATGATGTACTGATGATTTATGTATTGCGATACTTGTACTAGCATTGTTTTTCTAACCCCTTCGGGGGTGGACATTTGTTTTGATGTTCAGGTAGCCGAGGAACGGGGAAGCAGCCACAGTACCGATATGACGATGAAGTGGCTCAGTGATGTGGATTATGTTGTCTTATTGTCCGGTTATTTCAGTACTCGTGTACGTTTATGTTGTTGTTGTCTTGGGAACGTTTTGTAATAATGAATTTATTTGAATTGTCGAACGAGTTTGAATTCCCTTTTATTAATGACACTTTAGTATTATTTCCATTGTCTTCAAATTAGCCTTGTAAATTCTTATATAAAGGATTTACGGCACTGTAATTATTCTGAATATCTCGGGGTGTTACACTAACCGCCCCTCGATAGCGCGCGCTATCAAGCCGTAGCGTGCGCTACCTGAACATCAGCCGAGTCCAGAAACATTCTGCCCAGTACTGGACTGCCGGATTAGCGCGCGCTACCAGCCACTCTGCGTGCGCTAAGTCCGAAGGATAGCGTGCACTAGAACATATCTTAGCGTGCGCTAAGACGACTCTCCAGAGAGCAGAGGGCAAAAGCAGACTAATGCCACTGCTATGCCCAAGACACTAACGCACGCTACCAAACAAGCGTAGCGTGTGCTACCAAGGATACTAGCACGCGCTAACTAACATCCATAGCGTGCGCTGGTGCAAAACGACTCAAACACCCGAAACACATGAAACACGCTCGAAACAACGAACGGAAGCTCACAACATGAATAATAACATATGATAGATTTACGGCAACCCCAAAACGGAAGTTCCAAACAAAAATTACTAGGATCGGACCGAATGGCGACGGAAAAGCCAACAATAGCGGAAATGAATAAAATAAATCCGAAAATAAGTATTCCCGAAATACACATATGGTTACACACGAGCCACCTGAATAGGAAAAACACAAAATCGTGAGAGTATTAGGAAAAGAAAAATGTGGTAATTACACGAGCTTACTTATGTAATACCCGGTTGTAATTCAGTCATTATCATTCAGTGCTTATCATTCTATAATTGTCACTCAGTAATTTTCACTCATTAATGATCTTTTGTCACTCATATTCAATCATTGTATTCATCGTTCAGAGTAATTGTATCGTGTATCAATCGTCATTCATCATCAATCTAGTTGGAGAATCGTGCGATGTTTATCATTGTTGTCATTTTCATAGTGTGCTGTGTGTGAGTAGTAGCGCACGCTACATACTCTCCTTAGCATGCGCTAATTGAGTACGGGTAGCGCACGCCACCTCTCAACACTAGCGCACGCTAGTTTGTTCAAGCAGGCAGTCCAGTAGGCACTGGACTGCAGTTGGGTTATAAGTAGCGCACGCTACGAATGGTAAGTAGCGCGCTAGTAGGTCGGAGTAGCGCAGGCTATGCAGCCAGTATAGCACGCGCTAAGGACGGATCAGGCAGAGTCCAGTGGCTACTGGACTGCATTGGATAAATGCATAGCGCACGCTATGAGTGGTCTTAGCATACGCAAACTGTGTAGTAGCGCACGCTGAATATTGTGTGTAGCGCGCGCTACCGAGATCAGATCAGGGAGCAGAGGTTCTAGACTCCAGTACTGGGCATTAGATAATTCGTTAGTGCACGCTAACCATTGGTGTTAACGCACGCTTATTACATGGTTGTAGCGCACGCTACAAAAGGTACGTAGCGCACGCTACCGTTGCAAACAGAGGGTACTGGACTACCCAGTACACCCGTTAGCGCACGCTAAGCACAGGAGCTAGCGCACGCTAACTGATGCTGCTATAAATAGGACAGTTCGGTCCTTTCTTCATTATTTGTCATTTCTCTTCGTTTCTTCGACGGTTTTGGGCGATTCCGGGCGATTTGGAGAGTGTTCTTCGAGGTGTAATCATCAATCATCATCTTTAAGCTTACCATTCGGATTAATCATCATTTCATCATCCTCATCACATCAAATCAAGGTATTAATCTCTTGGATCTAGAATTTCGGATTTTTGGGTTTTTCCTCCTGATTTCTTCGTGTAAGCTTGGATTGTTGTTGGAATATGTTAGATATGAATTATCTACCTTGGATGAATGTATTCCTACGGAATTATTGTTGTATATTTCGGATTTCATGAACTTTGGGGTTGACTTCAATTTATTTTGGGGGTTTTCAATTAGATGTTGTCGTTAACTCGAGTTGTGGATTCCTATGGGATTATTGATATCATTGAAAGTGTTTTGATGGTTTGAAATACTCGTTTGGAGTTGGTTTTGATATATTAGGGACTTGGATATTATCGAAAGTTGTGTGGTTACTACGTATTCGTTAGAATGCCCCGATGAGTTTGATTATCGTTGTATTGACTTTTGAGTTAGTCGTGTTTCGTTGCTTGATACGTGTATTGAACGGTTGTTGGTAATTATTGTTATTCAAGGTTGTCCGAGCGACCGACATCTCATTGTAGGACGTTTGTTCGAGGAAGGACATTCTTCACCGGTTGTGTAAGTAAATTCTTACTCAGTTAAAAGGATATTCACTCCTTTCATTGTTGTTCATTCATAATCATAATTCATTCATAAAGTACTAACCGTATTGAAACTTGTAATTGTCACTTAATTACTTCATTCACGAGGAACGACGGTTCCAATCATTTCATTGAGCTGTCATTCATTTCACCATCATTTGATCTTGGTGAGTCATTATTTATTTTCGATGTCACTTTTGTTATATCGTGGCATTCCGGGTCATACTGGCGTGCCGATTGGTATGTGTAGGATTTTCATGTCGGGCACATTTAAGTCGTGTGTTGGTTGTTGGCCTCACATTGGACTGTGCACACGAGTCGATTGCTTCGTGAGACTGATTAGGTACAAGACCACACGTGTATTCGATCGATACTCGTTGGTGGCTTGTGCACAGACACATTTCCATCCCAGGCGTAGTGTGGCGCCATCCTTTGAGCCGTACTGTTAGTTGATTCATATAGCATGTTTGATTGCGTATGTTTTCAATAGGATTGTGTTTATTCAACTCTTGATGATTGTTGTTCTGTGTAACTGACCCCGTTGGGGGATATTGTTTTTCAGGTCATGGCAAGGCAAAAGCACGGGAAGAGCATGTTGACGGCGAGGAGTCCCAGTGATACTAGTAGGGGGCCCCAGTCTTTTCAGTCATTTATGTTTCCTTCATTTATTCCGCTGCAGATATTTCGTTTGAATACTCATTTTATTCAGTGTTGTATATTTTATCTTCATATAAAATATACATGTATTCTGTATTATCTTGGGTGTGTTGTATGAAACTCCTCATCGGAGTAATTAATATTGTAATGTGGTTCGGTACTACATTTACCATGTGTAATTCATTCATTTTCATTCGCCTTGTGGGTCCCAGTCGGGGGTCCACGGCACTATAATATCCGCCTAGTTTGGGGTGTTACAGAGTTGGTATCGGAGCGTGGTTTTGAATACTACCTTCCGAGTCATGTCTCATTTTAAATCATCATTCATCAGACTAGTATCATTGGACTTTCGCGTCACGTGTGACCTGTGCAAGAGCCGAGCCCTTCAGACCAAAGAACAGTAAGATTTCTTCATTTATCATTTTCATTGGTAATCAAGTTGATCATGTAAATTCATTAATCACTCAGTTCATTTCATTGTTCAGTTGTTGATCTTGAGGATCATATCATTAATCTTGTTAACTTGTTCAAGATATTCATTTCAAGAATTTCATTAGATAATCATGTCACTTCAGTTGATCACTCATGTAATCATTGTGTTTGAGCACGTATGCTCATTTTTATCATTTCATAACGTAATCATAATGTGATATTCATGCGAGATATATAAATTATCATATGACTTTCCACTTCAGTATGGAAAGAGATGGCAGAGGACGCGGGGGGAGAGGCCGTGGTGCAGGCCGAAACCCGAGAGCTCGTGTGAATACACGCGCGAATGCTAGGAATAATGCTAACTCATCAAGCAGTGACGCTGCCACTCATTCCCCTGGACGTGATCATTCACTATCGGGGAGTCGTACCCGGGACACAACTCAGTCATAAGGTGTTCGGGTTGACCCACTCGCTTTTATGCAGGGCATGATGGCCCAAATGACTCAGATGGCTCAACTAATGGAGACAATGCATAACTCAACTACTCAAAATCAACAGGCTCCTCCGACGCCACCTCAGAGGCAAGAGAGGGGTGTAAGCAGTATCATTGGTGATATTTCTCGCCAGCGACCACCTACCTTCGAGGGCTCATCTGAACCGACGGATATTGTTCATTGGCTTGAGCATTTCTAGAAGTTATTTGCTATGGTGGATTGCCCTGAAGGGCATAAAGTTTCAGTTGCGGCCTACTATCTTGGTAAGAGCGCTCATTCATGGTGGTTATTGTTGAAGCCCACCGACGGATCATGTACTTGGGATCAGTTCAAAACTCTCATGATGGAGAGATATTATCCGGCCCCACTCAGGGAGGCTAAGTTGTCGGAATTACTCACTCCCGACCTCTCAGCGGACGATGATGTTCTCGCCATCGCCGAAAAATTTCAGGAACTTCTTCCATTCGCGTCATCTATCATTCACTATGAGGCGGATAAGATCAAGTATTTCAGCAAGAGGCTGAAACCTCGTATGCGGCTACAGTTGCTTAATCATAATTGCACCACTCTGGCCGAATTCATCGAGAAAGCTCTTACTTACGAGCTTACTGCCAAGGAGATTGCTAAGCAACAACCTTCATCTGCCGACAAGAAGTCTAAGAACCGTAATCTGTCTGACGGCAGTCAGGCCACTTTCAAGAAACCACGTGCGGGATCTACCTTTTCTGAGCGACCTCCTATGGTGCCTAGACCCGCGGAATCTCAGTCACGAGCGGCCAGTTCGGCCATCACCTGTTTCAACTATGAAGAACAGGGTCATTTCAGCACCAAGTGTCCGAAACAGACTGTCACGTGCCACAACTGTGGGATTGCTGGGCATAGGGCCCGTTTTTGCCGAAGGGACTCTAAACCTACTCCGGCATCATCTCAGGCCCCAGGACATTCAGCGGTGCAGAATCAGGCCACTCAGTAAGTGTCTTTCAAGACGACAGGAGCTAATAAAGGCGGAGCCAAGAGCTATCAGACGGGAGCGTCCGGTTCGGGGTCCGGCAAGCCCTGAATTTATGAGATGAAGAAGACCGACGATCCCGAGGTACGGATGATCTCAGGTACACTCGATATTTTATCTCAACCTGTGTGTACCCTTTTTGATACTGGTGCATCGCATTCATTCATTTCCGAGTCATGTTTTAGTAGACTACGTCTGGGTAGTGCTACTAGTTGTGAGCCTTATGTCATTGGTCTACCTGACGGTAGAAGAATTATCGGAAATCGTGAGATTCAGGATTGTCCGATTCAGCTTCATGGCCGTGTTTGGTTAGCAGACTTAATTGTGGTGGATTTACTGAGAGACGACGTCATCTTGGGTATTGATTGCATGGATCGTCACGATGCCGTCATTAGTGTCCGTAAGCGTATGGTCACTATCATTTCAGACGATGGGGTCGAATGTGTATTTCAGGGAGGTAATCCCAGCTGTTCTGGGAGAGTCATTAACTTGATGAAAGCAGTGCGATTACTCAATCAGGGGTGTGTCGGTTATTGGTGCTATATGACCAAGACCGAGGAACCATCAGTAGCGTTGATGGATATTCCTGTGGTGAGAGAATATGTCGATGTATTCCCAGACGAGTTACCTGGTTTGCCTCCACAGAGAGATGTGGAATTCACGATTGAGTTGGAGCCCAGTACGTCCCCTATATCGAAGGCATCGTACCGGATGGCCCCGACCAAAATGCAGGAGTTGAAGAATCAATTAGAGGATTTGACCGAGAAGGGTTATATTCGACCGAGTGTGTCCCCGTGGGGAGCACCAGTGTTATTTGTCAAGAAGAAGAATGGTTCGTTCCGCTTGTGTATTGATTACCGGGGATTGAACCGGGTGACGATCAAGAATAAATATCCTCTACCCCGTATCGATGATCTTTTGGATCAACTTCATGGAGCTTCAGTATTTTCCAAGATCGACTTAAGATCTGGATATCATCAGTTGCGAATTCGAGAGTCGGATATCGCAAGGACGGCGTTCCGAACACGCTATGGTCATTATGAGTTTGTGGTTATGCCGTTTGGGTTGACTAATGCACCTGCGGTATTCATGGAGTTAATGAATCGGGTTTTCATCGACTATTTGGATCAGTTCGTGGTTGTCTTCATTGATGACATTTTGATTTATTCTCATGACCGGGAGGAACACGAGTTTCACCTTCATCAAGTGCTCGACATGTTGAGACGAGAGCAACTTTTTGGAAAGTTTCCCAAATGTGAGTTCTAGATGTCCGAAGTGACGTTTCTCGGACATGTAATTTCATCAGACGGAGTTCGTGTCGACCCTCAAAAGACGGAGGCTATTCGAGATTGGCTACCTCCGAAGAATGTTAAGGAAATCCGAAGTTTCCTCGGATTAGCGGGTTATTATCGACGATTTGTGGAGGGATTTTCTAAAATTGCTCAGCCCATGATGAACCTTTTATGGAAGGATAAGAAATACACGTGGTCCGACGCGTGTCAACAGAGTTTTGAGGAACTCAAGAGCCGGTTAACTTCAGCACCTGTCCTTTCTTTACCGCAAGGGACGGAAGGATTTGTAGTTTATAATGATGCGTCCGGACAGGGTCTAGGATGTGTACTAATGCAGAATGGGAAAGTTATTGCTTATGCTTCACGGCAATTGAGACCTTACGAGGTTAATTATCCGACCCATGACCTGGAGTTAGCAGCCGTGGTATTTGCATTGAAGATTTGGCGGCATTATCTTTATGGCATTACCTGTCAGATATTCACCGATCATAAGAGTTTAAAGTATATATTTACTCAGAAGGAGTTAAATATGCGACAGAGACGGTGGTTGGAACTAATCAAAGATTATGACATCGAGATCCTTTACCACCCGGGCAAGGCAAACGTTGTCGCCGACGCCTTGAGTCATAAGTCCGTTCAGGAGCAGATGCTTGCTCAATTAACAGTTCAAAAGGAACTTCAGCAGGAATTTCTCAGACCCAAGATCGAGGTCTGGTTACAGCGAGTACAAGGGCAACTTTGTACGTTGGAGATTTCATCGCCACTTGAGGAGGCGTTCAGGGAAAATCAGGGTTCGGACCCATTTTTGTTACGCATTCGAGAGGATGTGACTCAGGGGAAAGCCCCCGGGTTTGTGGTCCACGAGGATAGACTTTTGCGTTTTAAGAATCGGTTGTGCGTACCGGCGAATGACGAGTTGAAAAACTCGATTTTGAGAGAAGCTCATGTTACCCCTTATTCCGTTCATCCAGGGTCTAGCAAGATGTATAAAGACTTGAAACAAAATTACTGGTGGAGTAATATGAAGCGAGAAGTCGCGGAATTTGTTTCAAGATGTTTGACCTGTCAGCAAGTCAAGATAGAACATCAGCGACCGGAGGGTATGCTGAAACCTCTCCCTATCCCAGAGTGGAAGTGGGAGGATATTTCAATGGACTTCATCACGAGTTTGCCGACGAGTCGTCGTGGCATGAATACAATCTGGGTAATTGTGGATCGCTTAACTAAATCAGCTCATTTCCTTGAGATTAAGGATATGTGGGGTCCCGAGAGACTTGCCCAGTTATTTATCAAAGAGATAGTGAGATTGCACGGTACTCCTAAAAGTATCGTTTCCGATCGTGACGGACAATTCGTGTCTCATTTTTGGAAATCAGTTCATCATGCTATGGGAACTCAGCTTAATCTCAGTACAGCTTTTCATCCCCAGTCCGACGGACAATCAGAGAGGACTATTCAGACTTTGGAGGACATGTTGAGGGCATGTGTCCTCGATTGGAAAGATGATTGGGAAGACCAACTACCGTTGATCGAGTTCACGTACAATAATAGTTGGCATTCTTCGATTAAGATAGCACCTTACGAGGCCTTGTACGGTCGTCGTTGTCGATCTCCTTTGTGTTGGGATGACTTATCAGAATCAATCGGCACTGAGCCCGATATGCTTATAGCCGCCCGTGAGAAGGTAGCTTTGATCAAGAGTCATTTGTTGATTACTCAGAGTCGACAGAAATCTTATGCAGATAATCGTCGTCGACCATTAGAGTTCGAGACAGGTGACCATGTTTTGGTCAAGGTTTCCCCGAGTCGTGGTATCTTCCGTTTTGGGAAGAGGGGGAAGTTAAGTCCGAGATTTATTAGGCCATTTGAGATTTTGGATCGAGTAGGCGAGTTAGCTTATCGATTGGCCCTACCTCCGGCGTTGAGCCGAATTCATAATGTGTTTCACGTCTCTCAGTTACGGAAGTATGTTGCCGACCCGAGTCACATACTTCAATTCGACGAAATCGAGATCTCCGATGATCATTCATATGAGGAGCGTCCTATACGAGTTTTAGAGCGGCGAATCAAACAGTTGAGGAACAAGACGATTCCTTTGGTTAAAATTCAGTGGTCTAGACACGGAGTCGAAGAGGCTACTTCGGAAACCGAGGATAGTATGTGGGAGAGTTATGCCGAGTTGTTTGACCCTTAGTTCGGGGATGAAACTCTTTTAAAGAGGGGTGTATGTAATACCCGGTTGTAATTCAGTCATTATCATTCAGTGCTTATCATTCTGCAATTGTCACTTAGTAATTTTCACTCATTAATGATCTTTTGTCACTCATATTCAATCATTGTATTCATCGTTCAGAGTAATTGTATCGTGTATCAATCGTCATTCATCATCAATCTAGTTGGAGAATCGTCCGATGTTTATCATCGTTGTCATTTTCATAGTGTGCTGTGTGTGAGTAGTAGCGCACGCTACATACTCTCTTTAGCGTGCGCTAATTGAGTACGGGTAGCGCACGCCACCTCTCAACACTAACGCATGCTAGTTTGTTCAAGCAGACAGTCCAATAGGCACTGGACTGCAGTTGGGTTATAAGTAGCGCACGCTACGAATGGTAAGTAGCTCGCGCTAGTAGGTCGGAGTAGCGCACGCTATGCAACCGGTATAGCGTGCGCTAAGGACGGATCAGGCAGAGTCCAGTGGCTACTGGACTGCATTGGATAAATGCATAGCGCACGCTATTAGTGGTCTTAGCGTATGCAAATGGTGTAGTAGCGCGCGCTACCGAGATCAGATCAGGGAGCAGGAGGTTCTGGACTCCAGTACTGGCCATCAGATAATTCGTTAGCGCACGCTAACCATTGGTGTTAATGCACGCTAATTACATGGTTGTAGCCACGCTACAAAAGGTACGTAGCGCACGCTACCGTTGCAAACAGAGGGTACTGGACTACTCAGTACACCCGTTAGCGCACGCTAAGCACAGGAGCTAGCGCACGCTAACTGATGCTGCTATAAATAGGACAGTTCAGTCTTTTCTTCATCATTTGTCATTTCTCTTCGTTTCTTCGACGGTTTTGGGCGATTCCGAGCGATTTGGAGTGTTCTTCGAGTGTAATTATCAATCATCATCTTCAAGCATACCATTCGGATTAATCATCATTTCATCATCCTCATCACATCAAATCAAGGTATTAATCTCTTGGATCTAGAATTTCGGATTTTTGGGTTTTTCCTCCTGATTTCTTCGTGTAAGCTTGGATTGTTGTTGGAATATGTTAGATATGGATTATCTACCTTGGATGAATGTATTCTTACGGAATTATTGTTGTATATTTCGGATTTCATGAACTTTGGGGTTGACTTCAATTTATTTTGGGGGTTTTCGATTAGATGTTGTCGTTAACTCGAGTTGTGGATTCATATGGGATTATTGATATCATTGAAAGTGTTTTGATGGTTTGAAATACTCGTTTGGAGTTGGTTTTGATATATTAGGGACTTGGATATTATCGAAAGTTGTGTGGTTACTACGTATGCGTTAGAATGCCCCGATGAGTTTGATTATCGTTGTATCGACTTTTGAGTTAGTCGTGTTTCGTTGCTTGATACGTGTATTGAACGGTTGTTGGTAATTATTGTTATTCAAGGTTGTTCGAGCGACCGACATCTCATTGTAGGACATTTGTTCGAGGAAGGACATTCTTCACCGGTTGTGTAAGTAAATTTTTACTCAGTTAAAAGGATATTCACTCCTTTCGTTGTTGTTCATTCATAATCATAATTCATTCATAAAGTACTAACCATATTGAAACTTGTAATTGTCACTTAATTACTTCATTCACGAGGAACGACAGTTCCAATCATTTTATTGAGCTGTCATTCATTTCACCATGATTTCATCTTGGTGAGTCATTATTTATTTTCGATGTCACTTTTGTTATATCGTGGCATTCCGGGTCATACTGGCGTGCCGGTTGGTATGTGTAGGATTTTCATGTCGGGCACATTTAAGTCGTGTGTTGGTTGTTGGCCTCACATTGGACTATGCACACGAGTCGATTGCTTCGTGAGACTGATTAGGTACAAGACCACACGTGTATTCGATCGATACTCGTTGGTGGCTTGTGCATGGACACATTTCCATCCCGGGCGTAGTGTGGCGCCATCCTTTGAGCCGTACTGTTAGTTGATTCATATAGTGTAACACCCCGAGATATTCGGAATAATTACAGCGCCGTAAACCCTTTATGTAAGGATTTACAAGGCTAATTTAAAAGAATTGTAAATATAATCCAATCGTACAACTGAAGTTCAAATACAAATTTGATTCAACCGATCAAATGAGTTAACTTATACAACCATATCGAAATGACATTATTAAAACAGACGTACTCGAGTACTAAATGAACCAAGAAGACAAATCACAATAACAATAAACATCAACCACATCACTGAGCCATTTCATCGTCTCCGTTTGTGGTTGCTTCCCCGCTCCTCGGCTACCTGAACATCAAAACAATGTCCACCCCCGAAGGGGTTAGCAAAACAATGCTAGTACAAGTATCATAATACATAAATCATCAATGCATCATAAAACATGCAAAACGGACTTCCGTCACCGGAATCCAACGATGCGAATCCTCACGATTCCATCAACACAGTACAGGGTAATCCAGCGATCCAGCGCCCTTGATATAGATCCCCATGATGATCCCGTCGGACCAACGCATGGTGGAAAACCCGTCCAGCGATCCAGCGCCCTCAGCATAGATCCCCATGATGATCCTGTAACACCCCAAAAGGCAGATATTACAGTGCCATGAATCCCACACTGGGACCCACTAGGCGATATTCAAAACAGATTAAACAAATATTATTTGTGATACCGAACCACAATGAATAGTCATTACTCCGATTAGGAGTTTATCAAAATATGGCCAACGGCCTTATAATACACAGGATCCGAAAAACAAGTATAAACCATATGGAGATGGAAAATACTTCAAATGTCAAATACAACCAGATAGCAATTTAAATGAAACAGGAAATAACATAACACGGTTTAACATAACCGGACAACAAAAGGTGTGGGGCCCCCGAACTAGTATCCTTCGAACCCTTTGCCGTCGACATGCTCTTCCCGTGCCTTGCCTTTGCCTCGACCTAAAATACAATACAAGTATTTCGCCCAACACAGGGTCAGATATACATGATAATCAATTCTTCTGACATTATACAATTCACATATATAGATCTCAAGAAAATCATTCCGACTATTAATCATACCCCTCGGGCGTATGAAATAATCAGTCACAAATCATCGAACACATCCAATACTATGGATGATTAATAATATGGCTCAAGATGGACATCACAGTACGACCGATCCGGAAATGTGTCCGTGTACATGTCCGCCCCGTATACGGAATCCAGAATATACGTGGGACGATGTACCTAATTAGCCTCACGAAACTACGTCCCGTGTGCACAGTCCAATGCAGAATAATATCCACGCATGACTATATATGTGCCTGGCTAAAAATCCTACACAATGACTAATCGGAACGCAGATATGATTCCGGATATGTCACGATACAACATGACATCGAATTCAATAAATCACACATCCGATTAAGAATCCAGAAAAACTCACCGAAGTGAAAATAAGACCAACGAGATCAACGATTCAAAGCGACGTACTTGGGAATGCAACCCCATGAAGAAAACGGGATAACGTCAAGGACAATATCAAATCACGACAAACATTACATGAACAATTCATACATATGAAATATATAACCATCACAAGGATCTAATCATCATTATAACCAAGCAAGATAACTTGCCTCAATTCCGTAAGCGAAAGATAGTCGTTCTCCAAATGATCAAACGGACGGTATCCTCGGTTAAACGCTCAATCGAACAAGCAACCTTGAATGAAACGTAATTCATTCAATAACATATTCACATAATATTAATCTCAATTCGTAGGAAACGACGCCCGCAACCTACTCGAATAATTCATTCCACCCTAATGAATATCTTAACGATTAATGAAAGGTTTCAATACATCTAATTCATCTTCCAAAATCGGATTACCATACCAAAAGTGTCCTGTAATCCTCTAGTTATTCTATGAACAAAACATCTTCAATTCGCCAATAAAATTGGTTTAATCAAATTCTTATGTTCTACTATTATAAAAGGATAGTCATAATGAATTTGATACTCAATCTACCATGACAGGATCATCCATAAACAGCATCATCTTCTTAAGAACACTATCTATTTAGCATGATGATGAATCACATTCTAAGTTATCAACACATTAGATTAATGAAAAGTTATTGTTGTAATTATCAAGACTCTTATCATTCTTCAAAGACTTGTGAAGCTGAACCATAATGATTGTTAAAGCTTCTAAGATTTCTGAACAAGATCATCTAATCCTATCTTTAACATTATCAAGTTCTTCCCGAGGTAATTACATACCTAAAATGGTGTTTAAACACTCTATGATATCAAGTTCTTGATTAAATCCAGCTATGATGAAGCTAACCGATCCAACAATGTTCTACTGAGCTAAATTCGTCCAGTAAGATGAGTAATGATAACTACAAACATGGTTACCATCACTACAACATCAAGAACTCATCTAATCTAAACCCTCATTTATCATATTCATCAAGAAGTGTTAAAAAGGTTGGATTAAAACTATGTTTTACTTGCTTAATCTAACTCTAGGTGAAGTATAATTCGTCATTAACATCAACATAAGAAAATAATGCAGAGAAGAAAGCACACCTACCTCCAGAAATGAAGAACAACTACAATGCTATGAGAGAAAATACTCCAAGCTCAAAAACAACTCCAAATCTCCAAGGAAATGAGCTCCACTCCAAGATTCAAGGCTTAGAAACAAGTTGGTGAAGGTTGATATCGTTTTGGGAGTGCAGAGGGACGAGAAATGGAGAGAGGATCGGTTTAGAGTTGTGAAGAAATGAAAAACAGGCTGGTCCTATAAATAGACTGGACATACTTAGCACACGCTATCGGAACAGTTTAGCGTACGCTAATGCACTTATGTACGCTAACCGGTCGATATTACGTACGTAAGCGGCTTACAGAGGCTACTGTCTTGAATTTTCGCAGGTCGTTAGCGCACGCTAATGAGAAATGTGTTACGCATGCTAATAAAAGTTGATTCCAGCCGACATGACAGCTCAGACCTTGTTCACATGCATGCTAACGGCTAAGGAGTTCACGTGCTGAAGTCAACTGATGCCAGATTCCCTCTTTGCGTACGCAACAGAGGAAACCTTACGCACGCTAAGGCATAGGATTAGCGTACGTTAATCGTACTGTGTAGCGTACGCTACATAAACAGAAAAATTCAAAAATGCAACTCTCTAATTAACATCGAATCATCACATATGAAATGAAATAACAACGATATGAAATTCAAATCTATAATACCTCTACATAATACTAAATGCAACGATTCATGATAATCCGATTATCCGAATAATACAATGACAGGTAAAAAAATGAAAAGTTACAGTCGGATATTACATACTCCCCCCCTTAAAAAGAGTTTCGTCCTCGAAACTAAGGGGTAAATAACTCGGGGGTATCTCGCTCGCATACTATCCTCGGTCTCCCACGTAGCCTCCTTGACTCCGTGTCGTGACCACTGAACTTTCAGTAGGGGAATCGTCTTGTTCCGCAACTGCTTGATCCTCCTCTCGAGTATCCGTACAGGACGCTCCTCGTACGAATGATCCTCTGCTAATTCAATCTCTTCGAATTGAAGTACATGGCTCGGATCAGCAACATATTTCCTCAACTGGGAGACATGAAACACATTGTGAATCTTACTCAAGGTCGGAGGCAAGGCTAGTCGATAGGCCAGATCACCTACACGCTCCAGAACCTCAAACGGCCCAATGTACCTTGGGCTCAGCTTGCCCCTCTTCCCGAAACGAAAAACACCTTGGGTAGGAGACACCTTCATTAACACATGGTCACCAACCTCGAACTCAAGCGGTCGTCGACGGTGGTCAGCATAAGACTTTTGTCGACTTTGAGCCGTTAACAACCGACTCCTAATCAAAGTGATGGTCTCACGGGCGGCTAACAACATATTGGGTTCCGTACCCAGAGATTCTGACAGTTCGTCCCAACACAAAGGGGACCTACAGCGACGGCCATACAATGCCTCATACGGTTCCATCTGAATCGAAGCGTGCCAACTATTATTATAAGTGAATTCCACCAAAGGCAGCTGGGCTTCCCAATCGTTCTTCCAATCAAGAGCACATGCTCTCAACATATCCTCTAGAGTCTGGATGGTTCTCTCCGACTGACCATCGGTCTCTGGATGAAAAGCCGTACTGAAATTCATCTGCGTGCCCATCGCACGATGAACTGCCTTCCAGAAGTGTGACACAAATCGCCCGTCACGGTCTGATACAATGCTCTTGGGGGTACCGTGTAGTCTCACAATTTCCTTAATAAACAGCTGGGCCAATCTCTCGGGGCCCCATGTGTCCTTAATCTCCAAGAAGTGGGCTGATTTGGTCAGACGGTCCACAATCACCCAAATCGTATTCATTCCTCGACGACTCGTCGGCAAGCTAGTGACAAAATCCATAGATATGTCCTCCCATTTCCACTCAGGAATCGGGAGCGGTTTCAGCATTCCTGCGGGTATTTGGTGCTCAATCTTAACTTTCTTGTGAGTTAAGCACCTCGAAACGAATTCGGCAACCTCACGTTTCATATTCCCCCACCAATAATTCTGCTTCAAATCCTTATACATCTTGCTAGAGCCCGGGTGAATAGAGTACGGGGTAGCATGGGCTTCTCTCATGATAGAGTTCCTCAACTCTACATCAGCGGGTACACAAACTCGATTTCTAAAACGTATCAATCCATCCTCGTGGATTACGAATCCAGGGGCTTTCCCCTGAGTTACTTCATCCCGAACTCGAGATAAGAATGGGTCCGTAATTTGTTTCGACTTGATCATATCATCAAGAGACGAAGAAATCTCAAGGGTGCAAAGTTGTCCCTGAACATGCTGTAACCAAACTTCAAGTTCTGACCTCATAAGGTCCAACTGCAACTCTCTTTGTGCTGTCAAACGGCTCAGCATCTGCTCCTGCACGGTTTTACGGCTCAATGCGTCGGCAACCACATTTGCTTTACCCGGATGATAAAGGATCTCGATATCATAGTCCTTGATTAATTCTAGCCACCTTCTCTGCCTCATGTTCAACTCCTTCTGAGTAAAAATGTACTTTAGGCTCTTGTGGTCTGTAAATATCTGGCAGGTAACTCCATAAAGATAGTGACGCCAGATTTTCAAAGCAAACACCACGGCTGCTAACTCCAAGTCATGGGTCGGATAGTTAACTTCATAGGGTCTCAATTGTCTCGATGCATAGGCAATCACTTTCCCTTCCTGCATTAATACACATCCCAGACCCTGTCTCGACGCGTCACTATACACCACAAATCCTTTCGTTCCTTTTGGTAAGACCAAAACAGGTGCCGAAATCAATCGACTCTTGATCTCTTCAAAACTTTGTTGACATGTGTCTGACCACAAATACTTCTTGTCCTTTCGCAGTAAGTTAGTCATTGGTTGCGCAATTTTAGAGAATCCTTCTATGAATCGTCGGTAGTAACCTGCTAGGCCGAGGAAACTACGAACTTCCTTCACGTTCTTCGGTGGTATCCAATCTCGAATGGCTTCCGTCTTTTGTGGGTCCACTCTCACCCCTTCGGCTGATATCACATGCCCGAGAAAGACAACCTCAGGCATCCAGAATTCACACTTAGAAAATTTCCCATAAAGTTGTTCCCGCCTCAATGTATCGAGAACCTGGTGAAGGTGACGCTCGTGCTCTTCGTGGTTGCGAGAGTAAATCAGAATGTCGTCAATAAAAATGACTACAAAGCGATCCAGATAGTTAATAAAAACTCGATTCATCAACTCCATGAACACTGCCGGTGGATTAGTCAGTCCAAAGGCATCACCACGAACTCATAATGCCCATAGCGAGTACGGAATGCTGTCTTCGAAATGTCAGACTCTCGAATCCTCAACTGATGATAACCAGATCTCAAGTCGATCTTAGAAAACACGGCAGCTCCCTGAAGTTGGTCCAATAAATCATCAATACGAGGCAAGGGATACTTGTTCTTGATGGTTACCCTGTTCAGCTCACGGTAATCAATACATAAGCGTAGAGATCCATCTTTCTTCCGTACAAATAACACTGGTGCTCCCCAAGGGGACGTACTAGGTCGAATATAGCCTTTGTCAGACAATTCCTCAAGCTGGTTCTTCAATTTTTGCATCTCAGTCGAAGCCATACGGTACGGTGCTTTTGAGAGCGGGGACGTACCTGGTTCTAACTCAATAATAAACTCCATGTCACGATGAGGAGGTAAGCCTGGCAACTCGTTGGGAAATACATCTGGGTAGTCTCGGACTACCGGAATGTCGGCCAATTCAACTGGTCGATCTGCTGTTTTGGTCATGTAGCACCAATAACCAATACACCCTTGATTAAGCAGTTTCACTGCTTTCATAGCGCTGATGACTCTCCCAGAACGACTGGGATTATCACCTCGAAAAATACACTTGAATCCATCATCGGAAGTGACGGTAACCATCCGCTTGCGGACACTGAGTATTGCATCATGACGATCCATCCAATCGATACCCAAGATTATATCGTCCTTAGGTAGATCGACTACAATCAGATTTGACAACCACTCACGGTCGTTCAAACGAATCGGACAGTCCTGGACTTCACGATTCCCAATAATTCTTCTACCATCAGGTAGGCCAATCACGTAGGGCTCACAATCGATAACATGGTCTAGAGGCAAACGACTTAAACAAGAAGAAGATATAAAGGAGTGTGAAGCACCGGTATCAAACAGAACACATACAGGTTGGGAGTGGATCTCGAGTATACCTGAAATCATGCTGGCCTCGGGATCGTCAGCTTTCTTCATCTCGTATATCCTGGGTTTCACAGTTCCGGCACCAGGTGTACCACTTTGATTCCCACGGCCCATTCCCCTATTCGCCCCGGTGGTCTGATAGGAAGCGGACGGAGGCGTCCGGTTCTGGACAGAGGATTGAACTGGAGTATGAGACGCTACTGGATCATGTCCGGGTCCACTCCTGCAAAAACGAGCACGGTGACCATTCTTCCCACAAGTATGGCACGTGATGGCAGGCTTTGGGCAATTGAAGTTGATATGCCCCTGGCCCCCACAGTTATGACACACCACGGAAGAGGGAACCGCTCGAGAGTGCGATCCGGCGGGCTTTGCCGCCATGGGTGGTTGATCAGAAGGGTTTGGCAATGACTGGGGCTTCCTGAATGTCCCCCGATTACTCTCAGTCTGGTTCTGGTTCTTGGACCTTTTATTGTTGGACTGTGGTTGTTTCTTGGAAATCTCCTTCGCGGTGAGTTCGTACTCCAGAGCCTTCTCGATGAACTCCGGTAAGGTAGTACAGTGGTGATTCAACAGCTGCATTCTCATTCGGGGTTTAAGCTTCTTGAGAAAGTATTTGATCTTATCAGCCTCTGATCGGATAATTGTCGTGGCAAAAGGAAGGAGTGCCTGGAATTTCTCAGCAACAGATAATACATCATCATCTTGAGGCCTGGGTTCAATAGTTCCTGAGTTTGGCCTCACGGAGTGGCCTGGATAGTAACGGTCTAGCATGAGGTTTTAAATTCCTCCCAAGTGTAAACACCATCAGTGGCCTTCTTGAAAGCCACCAGTGTGAGCGCCTTTGCCAAGGTAATACGCGGCTACCAAACGCGATTCTCTTCCGGCGATCCACCATCCGAAAAAGTTTATCAAAATGCTCGATCCAATGCACAATATCGGCGAGTTCGGAGGAGCCTTCAAAAGTCGGTGGTCGGCGAGAGATGTCGGCGATAATCCGACTCACGGGTCCGCCAATCACGGGAGGAGGATGAGCCCCTGGCCGGCGATGGCGGCCTCTCGCATAGCTTCCATTAGTTGACCCATCAGGGTCATAAGTGTCATCATGCCCTGCATTACGACGTAAGGATCGACACGCGCATCCCCGCGCCCACTGTGGTGCGATTGTTCCCTAGAAGGTGAACCACTGTCTGCGGAACTCTGATCCGCATTCGCGCGTCTGTTGGCTCGAGGTATCGGGATTCGGCCCCTTCCGCGGCCTCGCCCCCTCTGCCACGACCTCTCAGATTTCTTTCCATACTGAAAGAATCAATCATAATGATAACCATAAGTACAGTTCAAGATACAAAAATTCATGCTAAGTTAATAGCAACAAGGAATCACATATTCAAGGAAAACGGTTATCGATACCACAAATGTCGCACCGAATATCATATCGGTGTCAAGCCGAACAATTTCAATTGTATAATCAATTCAGCATTTACCTCGGATTATCAATCAAATAAATCCTGTAACAATAACATGATCAACAAGGAGACCCATACTGATATCAATATCATGCCAGTAATTAAATCATGGCTCATAAAGTACATACCGTATTTGGCTCGTAGGGTCAGGCGCTTGCACAGGTCACACGTGACACGAAGGTCTCTTGATACTAGTTCATTTCTCAATGACTCATAAAAAAAAAGAAACAACTCTCTGATACCATCTTCTGTAACACCCGAAAAGGCAGATATTACAGTGCCGTGAATCCCACACTGGGACCCACCAGGCGATATTCAAAACAGATTAAACAAATATTATTTGTGATACCGAACCACAATGAATAGTCATTACTCCGATTAGGAGTTTATCAAACTATGGCCAACGGCCTTATAATACACAGGATCCGAAAAACAAGTATAAACCATATGGAGATGGAAAATACTTCAAATGTCAAATACAACCAGATAGCAATTTAAATGAAACAGGAAATAACATAACACGGTTTAACATAACCGGACAACAAAAGGTGTGGGGCCCCCGAACTAGTATCCTTCGAACCCTTCGCCGTCGACATGCTCTTCTCGTGCCTTGCCTTTGCCTCGACCTAAAATACAATACAAGTATTTCGCCCAACACAGGGTCAGATATACATGATAATCAATTCTTCTGACATTATACAATTCACATATATAGATCTCAAGAAAATCATTCCGACTATTAATCATACCCCTCGGGCGTATGAAATAATCAGTCACAAATCATCGAACACATCCAATTCTATGGATGATTAATAATATGGCTCAAGATGGACATCACAGTACGACCGATCCGGAAATGTGTCCGTGTACATGTCCGCCCCGTATACGGAATCCAGAATATACGTGGGACGATGTACCTAATTAGCCTCACGAAACTACGTCCCGTGTGCACAGTCCAATGCAGAATAATATCCACGCATGACTATATATGTGCCTGGCTAAAAATCCTACACAATGACCAATCGGAATGCAGATATGATTCCGGATATGTCACGATACAACATGACATCGAATTCAATAAATCACACATCCGATTAAGAATCCAGAAAAACTCACCGAAGTGAAAATAAGACCAACGAGATCAACGATTCAAAGCGACGTACTTGGGAATGCAACCCCATGAAGAAAACGGGATAACGTCAAGGACAATGTCAAATCACGACAAACATTACATGAACAATTCATACATATGAAATATATAACCATCACAAGGATCTAATCATCATTATAACCAAGCAAGATAACTTGCCTCAATTCCGTAAGCGAAAGATAGTCGTTCTCCAAATGATCAAACGGACGGTATCCTCGGTTAAACGCTCAATCGAACAAGCAACCTTGAATGAAACGTAATTCATTCAATAACATATTCACATAATATTAATCTTAATTCGTAGGAAATGACGCCCGCAACCTACTCGAATAATTCATTCCACCCTAATGAATATCTTAACGATTAATGAAAGGTTTCAATACATCTAATTCATCTTCCAAAATTGGATTACCATACCAAAAGTGTCCTGTAATCCTCTAGTTATTCTATGAACAAAACATCTTCAATTCGCCAATAAAATTGGTTTAATCAAATTCTTATGTTCTACTATTATAAAAGGATAGTCATAATGAATTTGATACTCAATCTACCATGACAGGATCATCTATAAACAACATCATCTTCTTAAGAACACTATCTATTTAGCATGATGATGAATCACATTCTAAGTTATCAACACATTAGATTAATGAAAAGTTATTGTTGTAATTATCAAGACTCTTATCATTCTTCAAAGACTTGTGAAGCTGAACCATAATGATTATTAAAGCTTCTAAGATTTCTGAACAAGATCATCTAATCCTATCTTTAACATTATCAAGTTCTTCCCAAGGTAATTACATACCTAAAATGGTGTTTAAACACTCTATGATATCAAGTTCTTGATTAAATCCAGCTATGATGAAGCTAACCGATCCAACAATGTTCTACTGAGCTAAATTCGTCCAGTAAGATGAGTAATGATAACTACAAACATGGTTACCATCACTACAACATCAAGAACTCATCTAATCTAAACCCTCATTTATCATATTCATCAAGAAGTGTTAAAAAGGTTGGATTAAAACTATGTTTTACTTGCTTAATCTAACTCTAGGTGAAGTATAATTCGTCATTAACATCAACATAAGAAAATAATGCAGAGAAGAAAGCACACCTACCTCCAGAAATGAAGAACAACTACAATGCTATGAGAGAAAATACTCCAAGCTCAAAAACAACTCCAAATCTCCAAGGAAATGAGCTTCACTCCAAGATTCAAGGCTTAGAAACAAGTTGGTGAAGGTTGATATCGTTTTGGGAGTGCATAGGGACGAGAAATGGAGAGAGGATCGGTTTAGAGTTGTGAAGAAATGAAAAACAGGCTGGTCCTATAAATAGACTGGACATACTTAGCGCACGCTATCGGAACAGTTTAGCTTACGCTAATGCACTTATGTACGCTAACCGGTCGATATTACGTACGTAAGCGGCTTACAGAGGCTACTGTCTTGAATTTTCGCAGGTCGTTAGCGCACGCTAATGAGAAATGTGTTACGCACGCTAATAAAAGTTGATTCCAACCGACATGACAGCTCAGACCTTGTTCACATGCATGCTAACGGCTAAAGAGTTCACGTGCTGAAGTCAACTGATGCCAGATTCCCTCTTAGCGTACGCAACAGAGGAAACCTTACGCACGCTAAGGCACAGGATTAGCGTACGTTAATCGTACTGTGTAGCGTACGCTACATAAACAGAAAAATTCGAAAATGCAACTCTCTAATTAACATCGAATCATCACATATGAAATGAAATAACAATGATATGAAATTCAAATCTATAATACCTCAACATAATACTAAATGCAACGATTCATGATAATCCGATTATCCGAATAATACAATGACAGGTAAAAAAAATGAAAAGTTACAGTCGGATATTACAGATCCCATCGGACCAACGCATGGTGGACATTCGATCCAGCGCCCTCAGCATAGATCCTCATGATCCCCTCGGATCATTTATACCATAAATCAATCAATTATGCACACATATATGCATTTCAATATGTTCATCAATACGAACAATTAACAACAAATACCACGAGAAATTACAGAAATACATCTCATATTCGACAACATGAACAAAACCATAAGCATGATCAAAGTTTCAATATAAATCGAACTCGACATATGATACTTGCATCGAAAATGGCAAGAATGGAAATACTCCAACAAATGACACGCGTCCGTATGCCACCGCCCCTCGATCGTCCCCTATGCAAGGCTCGGACCTAAGAAATAATAAAGAATTCCTCTCAAGTCGTACGAACGTCTAATAATCCGGTTTACGACCGCAAGCTCAAAAAAAATGAATTCTGCCTGAACTACTTAGCGCGCGCTACGTACTATACGTAACGTGCGCTAAGCTACCCTAACGCACGCAAATGACCGGGTTTAGCGTCGCTAGCCGTAATCTTGTGACCTTCTCACGAGCGACCGCCTGCTGATGATATAACGTACGTTACGTATCCAACGTAGCGCACGTTACTCGTTCCCGATAGCGCACGTTAATATATACATCTTAGCGTGCGCTAATCGTGCATGGCAGTCACTACTGGGTAAAACTTAAGCTAAAGGTGATGAAAACTCATGAAATTCTCAGTGTTAATACATGCCAACTCCATGCATATCATGCTAATACGGTTTATGAAAGACCTTTATGGATTAAATGACTACGAGACACAAAGATACGTATCATCATTACTACACCATAATTCATCTTGATCTTCAATAAAATATTCTAAGTTCCGTTCATTCCAAGTCCCAAAACATATGATTCCTTACGTAAAACATACGAACTAGGTAATCTTCATATACTGGTCATGATTGGTTTGAAGATACATAATATGCTTAGGAGTCCACATACTAAAAAGGTTCAATGGATCATACGATGAATAAGTGCCGAAACGTCGAAAATATCCTTCTAACACATGATGTTCGACTATTAACGAATCTAACTGACTAGATAAACATGATCAAACGTCCTTTAGAACACTACTAATATTGGTGAAGAATCACCTACCTCAAAGTAGTGAAGAACAAGGAGGAAATCGAAGCAATCCAACGTCGAAGGCTTGAACACCAATCCTCAATGATCTACAATCTTTAACACGAGCTAGGATGCTGATATGAAGTGTTTAGGATGTAGAGAGTAATACTCTAAGTATAAGGATTCGGATGTGGGAAGAGAAAAGACTGAAAATACGAAAAGGATGTTGTCCTATTTATAGAAAATGGTTATTAGCGCGCGCTAGTCCATACTCTTAGCGTGCGCTAACGGCTTACTGACTTCACTGTACTCAGCACTTAGCATGCGTTATTCTCATATCAGTAGCGTGCGCTAAGGCGTTGACTTGGCTTTTCCCGAAAGCCGTCCAGGTTCATCCCGACATAATCCGACTAAGATCCCCGACCTGATCTCACCTACCACACGTCTCAACCATATTGACCACGTATAGCGTGCGCTAATGTTCCTTTGTAGCGTGCGCTATGGATCCATGTTAGCGTATGCTACACATAGACGATAGCGTGCGCTACATGCGCAGAATCACAATCTTAAATCACATTCATGAAATCATACGCTCAACAACACCGGACTATGAGATACGGAGAATAATACTCAGATTAAAGTGCAACAATTACAATATCACAAGTTCCAAATACATATCAGAAATCTCGGGTATTACATATAGCATGTTTGATTGCGTATGTTTTCAATAGGATTGTGTTTATTCAACTCTTGAGGATTGTTGTTCTGTGTAACTGACCCCGTTGGGGGAT
The DNA here is from genome assembly GCA_033398695.1 of Orobanche coerulescens. NCBI lineage: Eukaryota > Viridiplantae > Streptophyta > Magnoliopsida > Lamiales > Orobanchaceae > Orobanche > Orobanche coerulescens. Next base: position 123,100,970 of record CM065815.1, read on the forward strand.
ATTGTTTTTCAGGTCATGGCAAGGCAAAAGCACGGGAAGAGCACGTTGATGGAGAGGAGTCCCAGTGATACTAGTAGGGGCCCCAGTCTTTTCAGTCATTTATGTTTCCTTCATTTATTCCGCTGCAGATATTCCATTTGAATACTCATTTTATTCAGTATTGTATATTTTATCTTCATATAAAATATACATGTATTCTGTATTATCTTGGGTGTGTTGTATGAAACTCCTCATCGGAGTAATTAATGTTGTAATGTGATTCGGTACTACATTTACCCTGTGTAATTCATTCATTTTCATTCGCCTGGTGGGTCCCAGTCGGGGGCCCACGGCACTGTAATATCCGCCTAGTTTGGGGTGTTACAACTTACGTTATGGGCATAAACCTAACGTAAGCTAGATGATTAACGTACGTAAGGTGCAAGACCTTTCGTATGTAAGAGCCATTCATACCCCTCTGCCCGAAATCCTAAACACGATAACGTACGCAACGGATGATGCATTACGTACGTAAAGAAGCATCACTAATGTATGCTACAGATGATGGTAACGTACGTTATCTATCTGGCAGTATGGAACAGCTGCCAGAAGTTTGGTTCGAAAAGGACCGCGGAACACGACGGACACGAATTACTATGGTCGAGCAAGACGAGTAGTATAATAATCAAAACATGAGTTAAGCTCTAAACAAACACATAGTTCTGACAACCCGAAGGTTGGAAAAGATGATACGAAGGCAAACACCCATAAATTTTAGAAAATTACGAAATGGCCCGAACGACCGAAATATCACGATACGACGACAAATAACCAAATCTAAGCTCATAATACGTCTAACAAAGTTAAACAAACTTACGGGATACACAAAGCGACAGTTTCGAATGAGATTCACAATAATCGAACTCAAGTACGGAAAAGTCGCTAAGAAGCACGGAGCTCAACAAAACGACATCAAAATGAACTCGGATGACAAAAGTGCAGAATTAATCATTATTAGAAAGACGAAATGGTCACAAGCGAGCCGTTAAAACGGACTCCTGTCAAAAAAGAAATTTACCAAAAATCGAAATTGCGGATAGTACAATGTTCATGCTATAACGTAAGTAATGCGATAGGTGTTTCGAGGCAGTAGCCTCTGGAGGATTATTACGTATGTAACAACCTTTGTGTAGCATACGTAAAGAGACTAATGTACGTTAGCTTCATGCTATAACGTACGTAATGGTTATGTAGTTTATATAAAGACAGCTCCTGTATTTCATTTTGCACGACCCAACCTTGATATTTTCTTCAACAGATCACCCCTCTGCCTCCCTAGATCGAACTTCCACCTTTCCATCGTATCTTGGAGCTTGCATATCGGATTGAAGCTTATTGACTGAAAGTTTGGAGTGTGTTCTTCATAGTATTGGTGTTCTTCTTCTTTTTCTTGAGGTTAGTTATCTTAAACCTTGCTGATTTCATTTTGATGATGATTCTTGCTTATGATATTTAACTAACCTAGTATAATATGTAAATTATCAAGACTATAAACAATTAAGCAAGGTATGTTGGTAGATACATGGGTTCTAAGGTAACATGAAGATGTTCTTGATGATTAAATGATAATAATAATGTTTTTAAGAATCATACTCAGCCTGCTGGATTGATTAATATTATTGGGGTGATGATGATAACAAGTTTTGATATAGTTAAGTTAAAATCAATGGGTTGATGACATAGGATGTGTTAGAACATTATGTTAAGTATTAACCAATATCTTGGGAATAAATTGATGAATATGAAGATTGGGATGATGTTCGTATGATTCAGAAACTCTAAATGTTATAACTATATTTTTGAAATGGCTTAGAAAAGTCTTTGGGAGATGATAAATGATTATGAAGATCACAACTATAACTTTTATATATTCAAGTTTAATCGAATGTATTGATGACTTAAGAATTTGTTAATCATCGTATTCATAGGTTGATAGTGTTCTTAGGAAGATTATGATGATTATTGGTGAGAATGCCATTATAGAATGAGTGGTTGAATTCATTCACAACGATCCTTATGTAATAGATGATTAATGTGGGTGAACCCTAAGAACTTGGTAAAACCGGTTTTTAAAGATGAATTTTGGTATTATAATTCGTAAATAAAGCGATAGAATGTTCATTAGGATAGGATGAACTATTCAGGGAGGATTACGGGTGTCATTTCCTACGAATTGATTTCATTATTGTATGAATGTGTTGTTGAATGAGTTATGTTTCATTCAAGGTTGCTTGTTTGAGTGAGTATTACTAGTCAAGGATATTGTCTGTTCGTTCGTTTGAACAAGGACTATTTGTCTACGGAATTGAGGCAAGTTATCTTGCTTGGTTATAATGATTATTGAGTTCTTGTGAACGTTATACATTTTGTGTGTATGAAATGCTTTATGAATCTATGATTCGTAATGTGACATAGTTTTCTATCATGATACCGTTTCGTTGTGGGATTGTATTCCCAAGTTCATCACCTTTGTATCGTTGTTCTCGTTGATCATTTTGTCATTTCGGTAAGTTTCTCGATTCTTGATTGAATGTGTAATCTATTGAGTTTCGTTGTCATGTTGTATCGTGACATATCTAGAATCATATCTGCATGCCAATTGGTTATGTGCATGATTTTTAGCCAGGCACATATGGCTATACGTTGATGTTTACGTATTGGACTATGCACATGAGACGTAGTTCGTGAGGCTGATAAGGTACATTATCCCATGTATATTCTGGATTCCGTATATGGGGTGGACATGTGCACAAATACATTTCCGGATCGGGCGTAATGTGATGTCCATCTTGAACCATGTTGATTGGTCATTCATATTCCATGTATGATTGGGGTATGTTCAATAGTTGGGTTGTTTCCATGACATCATATATATATAAATTGTATAATGTCTTGAGAATTATTATCATGTATATCTGCTATCTGTAGAGTAACTTTTACTTGTTAAACAACATGCTCTCAAACACTCGTTTATCGAGATTTTTGAAGAATGGAAAACCCTTAAATCTGCTACATTTTGTCAACTGCAAGCCTTTATTGAAGGGAGTAGCTGGGAGTATCCCCATAGTACATATGATCTACTCATTAATTTTTGCAATGAGTCTGATCTAATTTTGCTACTTCAGGAGGGCTGGTTCATGTCCCATTTCAAAACCAACATGGACCAGCTCCTCCATATAATAATGGGAAGTGTTTTTGATGGTACCCTCAATGAAGATGGAGAAGTAGTTGAAAAGGAAATTAGAATTGAAGAAATAGTAGAAGAAGAAGAAGTAGAAGTTGAAGAAGAAGAAAAAATATTAGTTGAAAAAGATGAAGAAGAAGAGAAGGAAGAAGAGAAAAAGGAAGAGGAGGAGGAAGTAGAAAAGACAGAGGAGTTGGCAGAAGAAGATGAAGAGGAAGGAGAAGAAGTTGAAAAAGAAAATGATGATGATGATGGTGCTGATGATGATGATAAAAAGGGTGATGAGGAAGAGAAGAAAGATGATGATGAAGAGGAAGAAGAGAGAGAAGAGAAAGAGAAAGAAGAAAGAGAAGAGAAAGAGGAAGAAGAGAAAAAGAGAAATAGGCTGAAGAACAAGAAGGCAAAAATGAAACCAGAGCAGAAGAGGCTGGGGCTCCTGCCCGTTACACCAGCCTAGATGGAGATTTTGATGACAGGTCGGGGACCCCAGAGCAGACCCCACCTGATCAACCGCCTGCAGATAGGAGTCTGCAGACAGGGAGGTCCACTGCAAATCTACCTGCAGGCACAAAAAGCGTCGGTGAGAACTCTCCTTAGCCATCACCCATCTCCCCTGTGATGACTGAGCTGATCCACAGCATTGTCAAAGAATCCTTTGAAGAGCTGCTTACCACAAAAATCTCACCTGACCTGCAGTCCATAAATGCAAAAAATGACACCCCACTGCAGAGGAATGCTCCTCAACCTCCTCCTCCCAACAACTCCAGAATGCCACTTGGCATGTCTGACTGGATGCATTGAGTAGAGTAGCAATTAACTATCCTGGTTGATGCTGGCAAAAAGGGGGAAGGAAAACAGGGGAAGTAAGAGAAATGCAGGTTCAGGAGCTTAGAACGAAGAAAAGGCAAGATGTTCCATTAATTGAGGTTGGGACATCAAGTCAGAAGAGGAAAGAAGTCACTGATCCTGAAGATCAGCCTGCAGAGAAGAAGAGGAGGTTAAGGCAAGGAACAGAGCCTATATTAGAATGGGAAGGCAAAGAGCTATGGTTTATTGAGGATTTCCTACCTGCCGAAGCCGGTCAAATGTGGGGAACTGCAAAGAAATAATTCGATGAAAAATATTACATCTGGGAATTACTCCAGGAGAAAAACTGCTACCCACGGCAGATATTTATCAACTTTATGGAATCTTCATGGCCAACTCTCTGGGCCATCCTAGTAAAACATGCAGATGCACAGAATGCCTATCCTATGATTCCTCCCTTCAGAGCTGAAGAACCTCCCACTTTGCAAAACAATGAATTAGATGAGCTAGCTTTACAGGGCGAGATAAGGAAGCTATGTAAAGAACATAAATTCTCATCCAAAGAAGATCAAGGTTTTGCCGCCCTTGTTGTTAGGAGGAAATATGGTCTTGCACCCATCAAGAAAGGACCAATTGGTGCAAAGCTCTTTAGGCCTCCCAAACAAACTGTCCGCGGAGGAAGGGGCAGATAGGATTTGCTTTACTTTTTTTTTTGAATCAATTTTCTGTATTTGTTTGTTCATTCAAAGCTGATGTACTTGTAAAACAAACTCAGAAAAATTTAATATAAATAGTTATTTGAATGACAACCTCTAGTTGTCTCAAAACAAGACTGATTTTAGTTTGTGTCTTGCACTTATGTGCAGGCCTGTTCTTCATTTGAATAAGTTGCTTAAGTTTTGCCATCATCAAAATAGGGGGAATTTGTTAGGAATATTTTAGATTTTGATGATGTCATATTTATATATTCAAATGTATGTTTATTTCTTGGCGAAATGTAAGGAAGAACCAAATGAGTATCTTCCATAGGCCAAAATGTGTTAAGTTATACACTTGGCAAAATGTAAAGAAGAACCAAATGAGTATCTTCTATAGGCCATATAATTTAGGCTTTAAAAATCGGTCAAGAATAGATAAGTATCTATCAGCCGAGTCTTGGTCAACTCAACTGATCAGACAAGGTTGACTACAGGCGAGCTGTATCAGACAACTCTTATCAGAGAAGTTCTGGTCAAACAATCAGCGAAGTTGGACCAGACTGCATTCAAGAAGAAAAGTCAAGTCATATGAAGTCTGACCATCAGATCAGTCAAGTCATCTGAAGTCTGACCATCAGATCAGTCAAGTTCAATTAGGTCAGAAGACTACAGACAAGTCGGCTCATCAGAGAAGTCGACATCAGAGAAGGTTGACTGCACATCAGACTAGTTGACCACAGAGAGATCAATTAAGTGATCAGCCAAGTACTCCAGTCCACGTCAGCATGCGTTGAATAGTCCATACTTACGGAAAGTCACATGCGGGTGATTTGAGATAGACTGGAGAGATTCCCAGAAAGGATATGATTTAAATAAATCATCCAGACCCACCACTGGAGACTTTAAGCATATTATATTCAAACGATTCGGCGCCATCACATGGAAGCCTTCACAACGGTCGGAATTGGATTAAAATATGGGAATCCAGCATTGCAACGTTTAGAAAGAAAAACAAAGAAGTCTATTTCTCCACGGACGGATTTGTTACAGATTTGCAACGGCTATGAAGAAATGTTACGACAAGAAAACAATCCGAATAACAACTCATTACTGGATTTACCCACACAGGGGTCAAGATACAATATATCAGAAGACTGGACACAATAATAGAATAACATCATACTAAACGCTAACTCTTGATTAGTATCGCGGTTCGCCTTCTTCCATACCATCCTCGTGATTGCTCCAAAGAACTAAGCATACCTGAAATGCATGAGACACATTCCCCAATTTAAGGGGTTAGCATTTGAATGGCTAGTACAAGTATTCAGGTCATACAACATATATCCCACAAATATCAGTTATATTAAAATGACGAAAACCGTGAAAGAAGTTCCCTTGAGGTTTGAACGTCTACTTATAATTTTTTTTCATTTTTTATTATATGTTATGTCGTCTTGTGTTATTCATTGAATGTATTTATTATAGTTTTACGTTGAGTGTATCCTCTCGTTTGCATGATGGGAATTGTATTTGTTTTAATTCTTCCAATATGTAAAATTGAGACCGAGATGTACATTTGGTAGTCGACGATCTTTTTAGATCGGAGGATTGTTTTAGTGGATTTCAATATAATTGTAGATGTGTTGGGTCATTTATTAATTTCTTTACCCACTGCAAGTTGGGCCACTAAGTCAATTAATCCCGCAAGGGATGAGATAGTTTCAAGTATTTGGAGTAACCGACTCACCCTATTCATCTTACCCTCATTCTATCTCTCTTTGTATTCACACATAATCTGCTTCACGATGGATATGACGAGTCGAAGCGCCTGTGAAGACAAAGAGAACAGAGAACACTATTCGCGAGTGAATAATTTCATATGTGCAGTGATTTGCAGACGCTATCTATGGAAATCCAACTCTTATATCGATGTAAAATTTCTACAGCATGTTCCCAACACCTAGACGTTTATTCCGGATGGTGGACATTGTATTCGGACTTCTACTATGTGCGTTCTAAGCGAATATTCGAGAGGCTTCTGTTTTCTGGATCTGTGTAGGAAAGTCTTGGTATTTTGAAGATTCCGAAGATTTTGTTGGAAATATTGGAAAAAATAGAGAAAATGGGCTGTTTTGAACAGCCCACTTGAGAGGCAATTTTGAGTGGAATCGACTACGAGTTAAAGTCGGGACTTAGTTGGAATACGTGTACTCCGTACGAGATTTCCAAAACATGTAAGAACACTTAAAATGATTGAGGTATGAATAAGATATAATGTTTCAAAGTGAACCATTTAGAAATGGGTTTGGGATGTTATCACACATTGAAAAAAGAAGGGAAAAATTGTGAGTATATAAGGAGATGTGGACAAACTCTTCTTCAAAAGTGATACATGAGTGGATGTGTGACTAGGCGCCCCTCGCGCGCGCACACACGCGTGCGCCGCCGCCGTCCGTCCGGATCGGTTCGGTTTGGTTCGGTCGAAGGGCGATTTGGGCGAAATGTCTCGGCGTTATCTTCTTACTGCAATTTTATTTGAAAAAAATTCATTTTGCTGAAACACCTCAATTATAAATTTCAAATTTTTCGATTCTGGATAAATATCAATTTAGATAATTATCGAATTAGATAGATTAGGATAAGTATCAAGATACCAATCCTAATCGGTTTAGAGTTTCTCCAATACATATCCTCCTCCAGCCTACACCTATAAATACCCGGCTTGAGGGGTTCGATTTTTTCACTTCAGACGTACGACTTTCGAGAGCCTTTTTCCGGCAGATTTTCCTTCCTCGTTTCTCTTATTAAGGTCGGTGACAGATACGATCTATTCTTGTTATTTGAAGGTGCAAGGGATCATTGATTGATGCATGGATCGTTGTTTTATCACGGGAGCGGCGTCACACATCGTGGTGAGGCGAATTTGCTTTAAGGAGACAGATATTACGGACTCAACGGTGACTTAGTTTGTTTTTGGGATCAGCAAATTTCTCGTTAACTATGATTTTTGCAGGGCATAATTAAATTATATCTTCGATATATACTGTTTTTGTTTTTCAAGTATTCGTTTTTCAAAATGTATTCAACAATATTAAAGCAATTTTTTTTGGTTTACTTGATTAAAACAGATCGATTTTCAAAAGATTAAGATAATGAATTCTCAAAACCCAACACTATCTACGGACGTTCTGGAGGTGCGCCTCAGAAAATCGTATCGGGTTCAGCGACTGGAGGTGCGCCTCTGATAACTGGATCGGGTTCAGCAAACCACTCAGCTTCGATTCCGATTAGTAATTCGGTTTCGGTTCCGGTCAACCATGCGGACAAACTAGAGAAATTCAATGGGTAGAATTTCAAGAGATGGCAGCAGAAGATGATGTTCTATTAGACCACTCTAGGCTTGTCTCGATTCCTCAAGGAGGACGCGCCAAAATATGATGAAGACAGTGACTATTGATGGCCATTGACGCTTGGAAAACTTCTGGCTATCTATGTCGGAACTATGTGATGAATGGCCTTGCCGATTCACTATACAACGTGTACAGCAGTGCTAAATCAGCCAAGGCATTATGGAACTCACTAGATCATAAGTACAAGATCGAGGATGCCGGTGCCAAGAAGTGGATTGTTGGGCGGTTTCTCGACTACAAGATGGTGGATTTCAAGACTGTAGTCAGTCACAATAGTTACAAGTGATCATCCATGAAATCCATGCTGAAGGAATGATCATTAGCGAATCCTTCCAAGTGGCTGCTGTGACTGAAAAACTGCCCTCGACTTGGAAAGACTTCAAGAATTATCTCAAGCCCAAGCGCAAGGAGATGAGCATGGAAGATCTGATTGTTAGACTTCGCATAGAGGAAGACAACAGAGGATCAGAGAAGAAGGTAAATGCTGTTGTGGCAAAGGCCAATGTTGTGGAAACGGGACAGATATCCAAGAAAGGCAACAATGGAAATAGAACCAAGTTGGGACCTAAAGGAGAATTGGTAAAAAGAAAGAGAAATTTCTTGGTAAATGCTACAACTGTGAAAAGATGGGACATAGGGCGACTGACTGTAGGCTGCTAAAGAAACTAAAGAAAAAGGATGGTAATGCAGCACATCTCATTACCGAACAAGTGGAAAATATGGACTTATCTGCTATGATCTCCGAAGTGAACTTAGTTGGCTCAAATACCAAGGAGTTGTGGATTGACACTCGAGCAACTAGGCATATATGTGCCACCAAGTCAATGTTCTCCTCATTGGTAGAAACTGGTGCCGGTAAAATACTGTATATGGGAAATTTTGCAACCTCAACTATCTTGGGCGAAGGCACGGTGATCTTGAAGATGACGTCTGGAAAGGAAGTGACTCTTAAACGTGTGTTATATGTGCCTGGCATTCGTAGGAATCTTATTTCTGGTTCCTTGTTGATGAAGCATGGCTTTAGATTAGTTTTTTAGTCTGATAAAGTTATTTTGTCAAAAAGTGGTGTGTTTATAGGCAAGGGCTATGAGTGTGATGGGCTGGTTAAGCTCAATGTAATGACTGTGAAAAATAATAAAATGAAGAATTCTTCTGCTTACTTTCTTGAGTCTCCTAATTTATGGCATGCTAGATTAGGACACATTAATTTTAATGCAATGCGTAGACTAATTGCATTAGATCACATACCAAAGTTTAAAATTGATTTAAACCACAAGTGTGAAACTTGTGTAGAGGCAAAATCAACTCGATCTCCATTCCGACAAGTGGAAAGAAACACCAAACATTTGGAATTAATACATAGTGACCTATGTGATTTGAAGTTTGTTCAAACTAGAGGTGGAAAAAATATTGTATTACTTTCGTGGATGATTGTACTAAATATTGCTATGTATATTTGCTTAAAATCAAAGACGAAGCTATAGAGAAGTTCATTCTTTATAAAACGGAAGTTGAGAATCAATTGAATGCAAAGATAAAAGTTTTGAGGAGTGACTGTGGAGGTGACTACGTGGAATATTTTGGCGAATATTGTTCACAACATGGGATTATTTATGAAGTCACTGCCCCATATGCACCACAGTCAAATGGCGTGGCGGAATGTAAGAATCGCACTCTGAAACAGATGATGAATGCGATATTACTAAATTCAGGTCTGCCACAAAATATGTGGGGAGAAGGCATCGTAACGGCGAATTAACTCTTAAACAAGATATGTCGTAAGAACGGGGACAAAACTCCGTATGAATTGTGGAAAGGAGTCCAGCCTTCCTACAATTACCTGAAAGTGTGGTGGTGTCTAGCAAAGGTGCTAATACCTACTCCTAAGAAAGTCAAAATAGGCCCAACACGGTTGACTGCATTTTCATTGGATATGCACACAACAGCAATGCTTACCGATTTCTTGTGCATGAATCCAAAGTGCCTGAGATTCACAAGAATACAATTATGGAATTAAGAAATGCATCATTCATTGAGAATATCTTTCCTTGTAAGACTGCAAGTGAACCCCTTATCTCATCCGAACAGACTTCTGAACTAATGGATGAAGATACTGAAGACCAAAGAATGGATAATGAGGACGAACCTAGAAGGAGCAAGTGCCAAAGGACGGAGAAATCTTATGGACCAGATTTCATCACCTACTTACTCGAAAAGGCACCTCAGACTTACAAAGAAGGTGTAAGCTCGACGGATGGACCTCTATGGAAGGAGGCTATCAAAGAAGAGATTGATTCTATATTACAGAATCATACTTGGAACTAGTGGAATTACTTCCTAAGTGTAAACCATTAGGAAATAAGTAGATTTTCAAGAAGAAATTGAAAGATGGAGCAGTTGATAAATATAAGGCTAGGCTCATAGCGAAGGGATATAACCAACGTGAAGGCCTAGACTAATTTGATACTTACTCTCTCGTGACGAGAGTAACTTCCATTAGGATGATACTTGTTATCGCCGCATTAGGAGGTTTAGAAGTTCATCAAATGGATGTTAAGACTGCCTTTCTTCATGGGGACTTACAAGAGGAAATCTATATGGAACAACCCGAGGGGTTCTCTGCTCCTGGACAAGAAAGGTGTTAGATTATTTTATTCCATACATTCATTAATAGAGTTTTGATGATTAAGTTGATAAACAAAACAAAACAACAAAGAGGCGAAGCAAAACATCGGAGGAGACGAAGACGCAAAAAGCTGCCCAAACTGCATGGATAACGCACGCTATATATATATATATATATATATATTTCATAGCGTACGCAATGTTTGCAATATAACGTACGTAAGAATATTGATATAATGTACGTAATATGGTGTTTCGGTATTCAAACAAGAAGAACGTTGAAGATGACGTCCTGGCATAGATCAGCAAGCAACGGATATGTTGACAAATGAATAACGTACGTAATGGGGAGTTGCTAACGTACGTAATGATCAAGATAGAAGCCACTGAACTGTTTTGTGGAGAGGATAACGTACGTAACATTTAGAAGTTAACGTATTTTTTATCCAAAGAACTCCAGAGCTCTTTGGAAGTCTTGATTTGACTGTACACGTTGTACAGAGAATCAATCAACCCATTCAATATTTGTTACGGCACATAAAGTCGTCATTATACCACTGATCGTAGGCAAAACGCTTTGTACGATCACTTTCCGTCTCACTGACCACAGGAGGATCATCCTTGAGATAAATAGCAATTCCCAAGGTAGTGAGATAAAACAGCATCTTTTGCTGCCATCTCTTGAAATCAACACCCGAGAACTTCTCGGGTTTATCAGCCTGAACTGCAATGGTAGGTGCAACAACTTTGGCAACGGCAGCATTAGCATCGGTTGCCATTGGAAATTACAGAAAATTAAAAAATGTCTTACGATTGTTGGGTCTCTGAATTCCCAACAATGTAATTACAATAAAAATTACAAAGAAAGGCAACCTGTTACAATCTTAATAAATTAAAAAGCTGAATTAAAATTACAACTTTAGCAGAGGCGAGATAACTCTTTCCGTAAGACAATTTTGCCCCCGTATAAGAGCAGACGGCTCGAGCAATATGTCCCAAGATACAAGCTGCTATATGTTTGAGTTATGTGCTCTCCAAAACTCGGAACTCAAAAACGTTCAAGTCTTTGAAGCTGCACGAAACAAGAGGGAAATATGCTGCAATATGTGGTATGCTTGTATTTTTTCTATGTTCTGATTGTATGAAATGAAATGCATAAGACCCCCTTTTATAGGGTCCAATTGCACTTCAGGTGGGGAGTTACTACATATTAAAGTGCCATTAATTCTCTTTAATCATTCAGCTGAAGGGTTACCTCCATAAATAGTCTCATTTAATTCGGACGTTACATTATGGAGTGTGAGAGTCATAATCCAGAAGCTAAGTTCTCAACCTGCCTCATTTCAGACGAGACCAAATTTCAGATGGGTTCTGCCCCAAATATCAGATCAGATAGGTTCAGCCCCAAATATCAGATCAGATAGGTTCAACACCAAATATCATATCAGATGGGTTTTCAGGTTTTATACTTGGTTAACTCTTCACCATTTTAAATAAATGGCCAATTCTGATCATTTATTTCTCACTCACTGGAAATCGGTTTTGAGAAAAATAAAATCCTACGTTTATCTCTTCGAAACGTAGATTCACAATTTAATATTTAATTCCCAAGAATTAAATATTTTATTATCATTATATTGGTTTAAATTGAGTCAAAACTCATTTTTCTAAAATCAATTTCCGACATTAATTAGCAAATCAATCTCATAATATTAATATTACATAAAAAATATATATTTTCAATGTTTTTTTTAAGAAAATACTGTGATGGCTCAATATTGGATCACAACATCCCAAACCATGGGTTTTGGATCACGATTTTGGTCATGGTCTTACAAGCGCGAGAAAAGTTGACATGGTGCGGGCGTACTCAATCGCTTTTTGATTTGGCCCAAGTGTTCCAAGTACAGTAGTTTTTCGAACCATCAAATTTATAAAACTAACGAAATTTTAATTAAGTGATAAGTTAATAATTACCAATTTATATATTAATTAATATTGTTCAACGCAAATTAAATGAGACAAATAATGTATCAAATGTGTTTACATAATTATTGAATGATGAAGAAATAAATGAGAGTGTTGCATGAACTAATAAATATGATGAACCTGATGATAAAATTTCTACAATGGAGCTCCCTTTACGACACGAGGCTCAGGGCCGACTCTAGGATTTCAGAGGTCCTAGACAATTTTTGCATTCATATAATTTTTTTGAGAAAATTTAATAAAATTAATAAAATCCAAAAAAATAATATAGAAAAAAAAATCTGTTACAATATAGCAAATCTAAGAAGTTATTACTCTTCTTGTTTTTTTGTGCGCGAACTCTTTAATTAAATCACTGTAATCAAGTTTAGCTGACATTTTCTTCTCGATAGACAACATAGCCAAACCATTCAACCTCTGTTGTGACATAGTTGATCGAAGATAATTCTTTATTAACTTCAGCTTGGAAAAACTTCTTTCGGCACTAGCAACTGTAACAGGTATAGTCAATAATATGTGATAAGCAATCCAAGTATTTGGAAAAGCAAAACATGTATTTTTGATATACTCCAACACTTCAATTGGTCTAATTATCCTGTATGGTAAACACTTCTCAATAGTTGCAATTCTGAAAATAAGTCAAGTCCATCAATATGAAATAATCCCCATATTTAAAAAAAACCAAGAGTAGTACATGCACACTTCATGCTCTCATCATCTATAGCTTTTAACTTACTCAAGTTAAATAAATACCCAAAAAATCTTCATATTTTTTTAATTGCTCAAATCTTGTCACGAGTGAAGAAAGGGCAATATCAATTATTGTTATAAAACAATTGACTCGAAAAGATTCTTCAGCCACTTGGATTGGTTCATCTCTAGTATTCTCATCTAAAAACCTTTTTTCTAGACGAACACGAGTTTCACGAAAAGTAGGTTCAACCCCCATTTCAACGGCCCTTTTTGTAGCTTCACTTTTTGCAATTTCAAAACCATTATCTCTGTACTCTTCCAGAAAAAGAATAAGACCTTGCAAAAGATTAATACATGCCTCAATATTCATATCCTTACTTTGGAGAATCTTGCTAACTTTATTCACTTTCTGCAAAAATTCGAACCAAATAACTATACCAACAAGAAAATCAAATCTTTGAAGTTCATAATTTGCCAAATAACTAGCATCACTTGTTGTGGTCGCATCAACGCTATGTTCTACTAGATGATATAGTGCATCTCTTATTTGAGGAGCTTGAAATCTTATTGCCTTTACACTAGCAACTCGACTTTCCCAACGTGTATCCGACCATAGCTTTAATGTAAGCCCTTTCCCATTCCGATCCTTCACATAAGTTTTAAGAACCTCCCATCTTTTTGTCGAACCAGAAAATAATTTGTATATATCACTCCAAAAAATGATTTAGCTTGAACAGAACTCATGCCCATATCACAAAGAACAAGATTAAGAGAATGACAACTACATGGAGAGTAAAATGCTCTAGGATACTCTTTCAATACTCTACTACTTACACCTTTGTATTGTCCCTTCATATTAGAACTATTGTCATAACCTTGCCCTCTTATGTCATTAAGATCAAATTTCAAAATTGCAAGAGCATCTTTAAGTTTAAAGAAAAGTGAATCTCCCGTCATTTCAACAACTATCAAAAATCCAGTAAAAAACTCTTCCACGGTTATTGGATTCATAGAAACATTAATACATCTCTATATAAGAGACATTTGATCTTCATGACTAACATCTGGAGTACAATCAAGAATGACAAAAAAATATTTTGCTTCTTTAACCGTGATAAGAAATTTTCTCTTAATTTCGCTTGCCAACAAAACTATCAACTCATTCTGAATATTATGACCAGGATAATGAACACGACAGATTTCTTTCTTTCGAATACGCCTAAGATGCTCTTCCATTATCAGATCAAAATCAGCAATCATTCGAATTATACTCAAAAAAATTCCACTATTAGGATCATCAAGTTTCTCATTACTCCCACAGAACGCCAAATTATTACTAGCAAGAGTTTTAACAACACACATAATTCTCTTTAAAACTTCTCCCCAAAACATTTTCTCTTTCTCAATGGCCTTTTCATTGGAAGAATCAATGGTCATTTTTTTTCTCAACCTTGTTTCCGCCTCCATTCAGTCTGTTAAACAATTAAGGTGATCATTACTCTTTTCGTGCTCATTAAGCCTAGAATAAATGTTTTTCCAGTCATTATATCCAATAATTGTCGTGGTTAAAGCACTTGACATGACATTTTCTCTTTTGAACAACACACAACAAAAGCGAAACACCTTATCATTCTTCCGGGAGTATACTAGCCATGGCCTATCAAGTCTTTCCCCATTCCGTAAAGGTCTAGTGTAGTATTTTACTAAAGCTTCTATTTTGTCCATTAACTGGATACACTTCATCTGCAACTCCTACTGGACCCTTCTCAACTAAGAAATCAATTTGTCTTTGAGGCATATTTTTCTCCCAATTTCCCGGATCAAATAAATCATTCAAATCTTCTTCGTTCACATCCAAGTTTACATTCAAAGGCTCATCAGCAATAACCACATTCTAAACAATATCAATAGAATCTTCATCATCATTAACAGGATTTAAGTTCTCAACCAAAGTTTCGTCAACATTCACCGAGTTCAAATTTGCATTATTCACATACATATTCTCAACCAAAGCTTCATCAGCATTCACCGAGTACAAATTGGCATTATTCACACACATATTCTCAACCAAAGCTTCATCAACATTCACCAAGTTCAAATTGACATTATTCACACACATATTCTCAACCAGAGCTTCATCAACATTCACCGAGTTCAAATTTGCATCATTCACATGCATATTCTCAACTATGTTTTCATCAATAGTTGCACTCTCAGCTAAATTTGGCAGTATATTGGTAGGTTTTACACACCTATTCATGGATCCCATTAGAGATTGTGTAAGCTTATCTTATCTTTCTTTCTTTTTTATCTTGGAACTTCCTGACTCAAATTTTTTTTTGCCTGTCATAATATTTGGTGACGATAATTATAAATATTGACAAACAATTCCTAGAAATAAAAAAATTTCTATGATTAAATTCAAGAACTTTAAGAATTTCAATTTCAAATAGAAAATTACGTAAGCTTTATCGAATTGTAGTTTACAAACCTTTGTGTAGTGGATTGACTGGAAATAATAAAAATTGAGCCAACAGAGAAGGGAGGAATAATGGTCGACTGACGGCCGCGACCAAAAAGAGAATAAGATAAGAACGTGCCCTTTAGCCCTAATTAGTTATCTCTACAGTTAATGAATGCGGCATCAATTGACTAAGGAATTTGTTGAATTACATTATGTAGCCCTAAATCTCTTTGCTGCTAGACTATTGGAAGAGAATAAATCAAAGAAAGTGGCGGGCCCAAGCAATTATTTAGGGCTAAAATAATATAATTTAGGAAGAGATAGGTGTAACGCCCCCAAATCCAACTGGGTCATTACAGTGCCATGGACCCCACACCAGGAGATTCACCAGGCGAACACGACCAAAATACAACAAACTGACCAAAAGGGGAATCTCAGTCCCTACTATGACATCTGACATAATTTTCCGATATGGAATTTCAACGACAAAAGTGGGCCTACATGGCCAAAATAAAAATACAACAACATCCATGAGCCTTGCTCGGATAGTACAAAATGACAACGACTGAACAAAACTGGAGTACTCCAAACTGTCAGACTGACATGAACACCAAAACATCTCGGACTAGTATTGCTCGAATACCTCGTCGCCATCGTCATGCCCCTATGTCTCAACTCTCTCCTCGCAAGCACCTAAAATATGTAAACATGTTCCGCCCCACGGGGTCAGTCATCCAGATAATGAATATCAAATACATGTACAACATGATATGCATCCAAAGGCAGAATAAAATGGTACAACAATAGTAATACGAGATGCTCACAAACCAAAGTAAGAATCAAGCATTCGTGAAACACTATGTCCGTGGCATACGATCGGTACCTGCTCAACAGGTTAGAACACAAGTGCCCAACGGCGAATCATCAATATAGAACACAACCATGAACTACCCGAAGGTAAACCAAACCAGAACTGAAATAAATACGAATCACAATGCTAGAAGGCTCCAACGGAAATACCAATACATCACAATGGCCTGAAAACCACTCGGTAAAAGGCGCCACAATATCACATGATGGTGCGAAAACCACTCGATCAAAGCGCGATCATCACAATGGCCCGAAGCCAAACAACCCGAAGCTGTATCATCTGAGGGCCGAAGCCACGGCACGAAGCCGTATCACAATAAGGGATGAAGCCACGGCACGAAGCCGTATCACAATGGGGGCCGATGCCACAGCACGAAGCCATATCACAATGAGGCCATCCAATGACCGTGACCTGCTGAATTGCAGGTGCTGGGAAACCAACTGCGAAGGTTCAAGCCCACGACTTACCCATAATGAGATCACCCAGTGACCGTGACCTACTAAACTGTAGGTGTTGGGAAACCGTCCTCGGCGGTCCCAATTCAAATACCTCGACTGCCTTAGGAATGGCCAATCGAATATACAATGATACAACGGATGGAAATTATCTTCGACAATCCCAATTCAATACATTGATTACCTTAGAACGGTCAATCGATAACAACGACACAACAGATGGGAATTACCTTCGATAATCCCAACTCAATACATCGATTACCTTAGAACGGTCAATCGATAAACAACGACACAACGGATGGGAATTATCTTCGATAATCCCAATTCAATACGTCGATTACCTTAGAATGTCCAATCGATAAACAACGACACAACGGATGGGAATTATCTTCGATAATACCAATTCAATACCTCGATTGCCTTAGAATGGCCAATCGATATACAACGAAACGATTAGAACAGATGCCCTGGTGCCCTTAATTGGTTACCGACGACGGAGATGATAATCGAACACGTCAATCCCTTCACTCGGTCAATCACATCAGCAATAGCAAAATACCAATATCAATAACAATGATCATAACAACGTCTTAAACCGACATCAATATCTACAACAACAACCGATACATCGATACCGCGAACCGGCTATCGACAATAACATCAACAACGAGTATCTCAAAGCCCTGAACGGCTTTTATCGGACAATAACAACATTTGGCATAATTTTCCGAAGGGTGTCGTATCAAACAACCCCCAAGATATCAACAAAATCATAGAGAGACCAAGTCTCGAAATGATACAACACATTCATACACATACATGATAACATTAATCTCATTGACTAGTACAAGTATAAAACTTGCCTCAAACCGAAGGCGAGAAAGTCCTTCCACGATCACGTCCTCCCACGAAACGACGAACGATGTCTCCCGATAGTTACAAGCACTCGAACAACCTTGAATGAAATACAATTCATTCAATAACACAAAATCAAAAGAAAACAACACCAAAGACGATCCCGATTCAATCCCGAATCAGTTAAACTCCACAAACGAATACCATAGTTCTCAACTATGAATTCTAACATCCTCTAACACCTCAATGATCGATATGATCAAACGTTCTTAACACTTGCTAAAAAAATTCAACAAGAATCACTTAAGAACATCATCAAATTGGTCTTCCTACAATGATAATATCATCAATATTATCACTACCACCTCAAGAACATCGTCAACACAACAAACATGATGTCTAAACAATAATCAATCACCAATTCATCATGAATTCAGATAAATCAACAATATTAAATCAACCATTGCAAGATTATGATAATCATTACATAATTCATCATAATCCTATCTCAAAATGGTTATAATCTTACAAACAACAACATCAATCATATCAAGACTATGTTAATCATATAACAATCTTAACATAATCCTTCCTAGACATGATTAAAACCTCCAAACATCCCAAAACATCAAGAACAACTCCTCATCAAGAAACAATCGTCATGTTCTTCATCACAAGTTGTAAAAACTCATCAAATCAAGATATACTCCAACATTCACCAATTATACGAGGAAAACAACAACAACAACAACAACAACAATATACTGAAAATCACTTGTAGAACAAGAGATTAAGAGAAATTACCAATGAAGAACAAGAATAACTCTCTAAACCCCAAAGGAGCACCAACAAGCTTCCAACTCCAAGCTCCAAATCAAGTTACGATGATCAAAAACATGTTGGAAGAGGCTAAATATCAAGAACAAGTCCAGATGGATGGTACTAGAGAGATAAAGGAAGTTTTGGTTCGTGAAGAAATGAAATACGAAACCAAGATATATAAACTGACAAGCTCATTATGTACGCTATACACCAAGCATAACGTACGTAAGGGCCATTATGTACGCTACACCAACAACTTAGCATATGTAATGCTAGTCCAGAACTAACTGACCAAAAACATGAAGACCCTAACGTACGTAAACAATAACAATTTACGTGCGTTAATAAGCTGCACGGATAACGTACGTAAGGCTCACACCCTAACGTACGTAAGGATCCGTTGACTGCAATAGTGAGATCTGATCGAAAGATGCCCGGGACCCACCGTCCGAAAGTCGAGTCTGAGGAAGGTTCCCTCTACCTACCACTCATTACGTACGTAGAATGAATAGGATAACGCACGTAATGCCGAGGTTCTAACGTACGTTAAGCACATAAGCTAACGTACGTTAGCTCAACAAAGTGAACAACTAAGTTGTTCCAACAAATATCAACCCGAAATGAACGAACACAATCCAACACACCTCAACAAACACGAGTGATATAATACAACGACATTTGTACAATTCCAGATGAATATGTACAACTCCATGATAACTGAAAAATTACGAGGATATTACATACCCCCTTAAAAAGAGTTTCGTCCCGAAACTCGGGCGCCTAAATCGAGTACGAACTATCCATCAGGATATGAAAATAACGTCTCCAGGAATACTCCATACTGCGAACCACTCCGCTAGAGTAATCGGGCCAACCCCATGGGTCCCCGCGTCTCCTCTGCCCGAACACGGTGAAAACTAAGAAATAAAAACACTCAACCCAGTGCGAGATCAGTCGAATCATGACTCTTCTGCTAGAGACCAGTCACAAAGTCATACCAACCACATGACTCGTAACACCGGCGTACACACCCCGCAGGAGCTGCCCATTGTACATGTCTACAATCATCAGTGTACACTTTCCCGTTCTCATCGGCATCGGACGTCCATGCAAACACTGACTCGGGCCACACAAAGATAATAACCACACAGACATAGTCCTCGGGACCATATCTATCGCACGCCCAAGTCCTCATGAATTGACGTCTCGAAACACAATGAATAGTTACCCAGATTATCACAAAATCTCGGGTACAATACCAAAAGGAAAGAAACACACATCAACGACCTCAAATCTCAAGATTCTCAGAAGCTGTCATTACAAGATAGATCAATAATAAATGGTTCACAACCACAATACTACAATGCATATTAAGTTCAACATCAATCCAAAAACAAGGAATATACAAATCAAGGCTACATCTCAAACGTACCCAACATCGATATCCCTCAGATCATCGATATCCTCAATCTTAATGACTCGAGGAAGATCCAAATCTGACCTCGCTCCTCCTCCTCAGTTGTCCTTTCCTCTGGCTTCAGAAGCCTGATAGGACCCCTTGGATGAAGTACGGATTGGAGTAACAAAATCTCTCGAGGCGCGTGAGCTCTCTCGAGACCTACTGGCACTAGAACTCCTGCAGTATTTCTGAAGGTGTCCCTGCCGCCCACACAGAAAACAAACAATAGCTGGCACAGTACAATGAATGCTAACATGCCCCACTGAATCACAGTTAAAACAAACAATAGCCGAACTCGTTGCCTGAGAAGAAGATGCTTTCCCAGCAAGAAGATGACTAGAAGATGACCTATTGGACGTTGGAGCCCGATGTCCCTCTGAACGAACCGGACTCCTAGTCCTCCCACCAGAAGAAGCTGAAAGGTGCTTCCGAGCAAGCTCCTTGATCAAAAGCTCTGCTCCAAGAGCCTTCTCAATGAATTCACCAAGTAAATTACAATTATGGTTGAACAACTGCATCCTCAGTTTCGGGTTTAGACTCTTGCTAAAATACTTGATCTTATCCGCTTCAGTACGGATAACAGACGAAGCAAACTGAAGAAGTCCCTGAAACTCCTTAGCAATAACAATAACACCCTCGTCTTCGACGGATTCGGAGTTCAACACCTCTGAAAACTTGGCTTCACGAAGTGGATCCGGATAATACCTCTCTAACATGAGAGTCTTGAACTCGCTCCAAACATAGTCACGATCGGTGGGCTTCACAAAAAGCCCCCATGAATAAGCACCCTTACTCAAATAGTAAGCCGCTACTGCCACCTTACTCTCTTCCGGACACTGAACCATGTCAAAGAGTTTATCAAAATGTTCAAGCCAATGAACAATGTCAGCTGGTTCCGACGAACCCTCAAAAGTAGGCGGCCTCTGACGAGAGATGTCGCCGACAATCTGACTCACTCTCCCGGCCTGTCTATAAAACTGCACATGGGATCCCTGCTGCGGTGGACCACGAACCACTGAGGTTTGCATGGTTTCCATTATCTGCGTCATGTGAGTCATCTGGGCCATCATGCCCCTCATAAGCAAGAAAGGGTCGATGTGTTCACTCTCAGTGTAATACCCGCAATTTTGATTTCCAGTAATTTTCTTTTTTTGGCGGAAGTCCGTTTTGACGACTCTCTCATGACCGTTTCGTCATTTTGAGAATATTTAATTCTGCACTTTTTGACGTCCGAGTTCGTTTCGGTATCGTTTTGTTGAGTTTCGTGTTCTTAAGCGGTTTTTCCGTACTTGAGTTCGATTCTTGCGAATCTCGTCCGAAACTGTTGTTTCGAGTTTCTCGTAAGTTCATTTAATATTATTATTCATTTTGCGAGCTTTGGTTTGGTGTTTCGATCGTGTATCATGTACTTCGGACATTTTGGGCCATTTTCGTAATTTCCCAAAGTTTGGGGTAATTACTTCCGTTGTCGAATTTCGACACTTCGGGTGGTCGGAATCGTGTGTTCTCTTAGTGTTCGAATTATTCTTTGTGAGTACTTCATAACCGCATCTTCGATTCGTATTCAGGTTCGGGTTTCAGGGTCGTCCGGGCCGTCGGAGTTGGCCACGGCCGAGTCATGGCCGCACGTGTTGGGGCAAAGGCCACACCTGGGCGAGTTATGGCCATAAGGGTCCGGAAGTTACGGCCGTAAGGCCTGTTACGTACGTTAGCCCTGGCCGGTTACGTACATAACACTGCCGGCAGAATTGGGCAGTTAGTTCGGTCATGGCTGGTTACGGCCGTAAGCCATGGCCGATTACGTACGTTGTTAGGCGTATTTTTATACGCTTATTTAGCATTATTTAGTATTATTTTGGCGAGTAAAATTGCATAAATGATCTTTTAATGTTTTATTCTCGCATGTTTGACAGAAGATTGGAGTCTGGAAGCTAAAACGAGGCGAAACGGGCGAAAACAGCGAATTTTAGCCGTGGGCCGCGGCACAAGGCAAGTGGGACGCGGCACAGGAAGGCAACCAGCGGGCACCAGAGTAGACTGTACTCTGTGCCGCGGCACAGTCCAGGTGAGCCGCGGCCCAGACGTAACACCCAGCGCCCAGGTTTTAAATTACACGCCATGTGCCGCGGCACAGATTAAGTGAGCCGCGGCACACAAGGCGGTTTTGGTGTGCTCCGCGCGAATTTGGGCCGTTTTGAAGCCAGTTCTTGACCTACTCACACGGACGCGATTTGGAGACTGTTGAGAGCTATAAATAAGGGTTTAAGACCCTAATTAATCATCTTGGAGGCTTGGGAAAAAATAAGGAACACAGAAGATTATCGCAGACGAGAGAAGCAGAAGAGATCAAAGGCGGAGGGCGGAAGCCAGAAGAACGGAGGAATCCGAGCTCTTCATCTGCGTTTGATTTTCATGCTTTTAATTATTAATTCTGTATTTTCATTATTTAACATGTCAGGCTAAGACCCTTGATCTAGGATTTTGATGAAACCTATGTTTTGACGGATTTGCTTGGGATTTTCTATTTAATTCCCTTTTTGTTGAGTTTTCCCAATTGTGTTTAATGCTTTCAATTATTTGGCCAATAGTTGTATTGTTTTAATCATTCAACTCGAATCGGGAGAGGAGAGTTGGTGAGGAACTACTGGTGAGGACCGTTTTATCTTGTGAGATAGGAATATACTCATAGGGACTACGTGGCCTTTTGGAGATTTTATGCTTTTTGCCTATTGACGAATTAATTCACCTAGGGATAGAGTGCGTTATTCGCCTTTAGAAAAATCTATTGACCTCGGGAGAGGCGGTAGAGTATATTAGCAATCTTCGCCTTCAATAAATTGGGAAAATCATTAACTTCAGATAATCGAGAGTAAATTCGGATAAACCGAGGTGGATTCAGAATCCTAGACTTATTCATCATTTGATTCTCTTTCTTCAAGCTATCGTTTTTACTGTTTAGTCTTTTATTAATTCTTTTAGTAATTAATTGCAAACCAAGTTCGATTGTTCAAAGAAAACTAGAATACATAAAAATCGGTAGTTAGTGATTCAGTCCTCGTGGGAACGATACTCACTCATCATTTTATTACTTGTATACGATAACGTGCACTTGCGTTAAAGAAATATCGCAACATACGTAAGGCGGCCGGTAGACTGCCTATGTAAGGCCCAGCAGACGTCTTTTTCACCCATTTTCTCACTCGTTTCCTTCCCTTACGCGGCTGGAGGTTTCATTAACATGGAGGCATGTTGTTAGGCAATGAATCCATGAAATCCTGGAGTTCATATCATCGATTATCCATCCTATAACATCATTTGATCGAGCGAATCATGTCAGATTTTCTAGAAATCTAGTTTTGGGGAATTTAGGTATTTTGTTTGATTTCGTCCGTTTAATCCGATTTAACTTAGGATTATGATGGATTGATGATTATTTAGATGTATTATATCATTTGCCATATTATTCCATGGTCGGATCATATAGATTCGTTGTTTTGGTCGAGTTCTTAATCGACGCCTTGAAGGTGTCCGGTAGAATTTCATAGAGGGATTTTCGGATGTTCTACGATTATTCTTTCTCGTATGATCGTTGATTTATTAATTATATGATGTTAGGGTCGAGCTTCTTGCGAGGAACCCGTGTTGAACTCTTCCGTTCGTTGTCATCTTCCTTTTCGATAGCATCGAGCGTTTCGAAGCTTCCCGGTTGAGCTGTGTTCGTCGGAATACTTGCGTGCCGATTTCGAGGCAAGTACCTTGTCCATACAAATTCTCGTTTTGTGGATATGATAAATGGCGATCGTCTATATGTGTTTTGTTTGGTCGTTTGAATTGAAATACAAAGTTTCGGTTTAGTCTCGTCAAAGGCTCAATTTCAAAACCGTGTGTATTTTGTGATTGTTATGTTTCGTAAATGATTAAGTGATACCTATGAATACACGTAAGTGTTGTTGTTGTACTTTGATAATATATATACATATATTATCTCATTTCGGGACGTTGTGATTTGACAATTATGTCGTGCTTTGTGTTTGTTGACTTTGGATGAATTGTTTGAATATCCTTGGTGTGACATGTTAATTGTGTGAACGCATTCCACTCACCTTGGGAGTATCCGACGGGATCACGAAGGGAGTCCAATGGTATAGCCCTGGATTCACGAGTGGGTGTGATTATGATTTGTGAATGTATTTCGCTCACCTTGGGTAGGTCCGACGGGATCTCGAAGGGAGTCCAATGGTATTGTAATATCCGTAATATTTCTATTTTTGGCAGTTTCCATTTTTGGTGTATGTCTATTTTTATCGACTCGCTTGTAACCGTTTCGACATTTTGAATCTATTTTGTTCTTGGAGTTTTTCCATTTGGACGAGTTTTGATGATGTTTTCACGTAATTTCATTTTATGACATGTTTTGCCGTATGAACGTTCGATTCTTGTAAAACTCGTTCGTTTCCGTTGTTTCTTGGTTTGTGCAAGTTCGTATGGTTGAGTTGGTCATGTGGAGACTTTCGGTTTGTAAATCCGACGTCGTTTCGTGATTTTCGGGCACTTGGGCCATTTTTGTAATTTCCTAATAGTTTAAGGAATCTCATTTTCGTTGTCGCATTACGGACCCTTCGGTGGTCGGAATTATATTTTTCTTCAGCGCTTAGCTCCGTCGTCTTGTATGCTTCGCGTTCATGTTCCTGGATTCTGGTTTCGTCGTGTGTATCGTGTATCGTACCCTCGGCCAGCTTTATGGCGATATGACATCGGCAGATCTTGAATCTTGTGTAGGTAGCGCACGCTACCCCTGTTGCCTTGCGTGCGCTACCGAAGAACAGTTAGCGTACGCTAACCCTTATTATTAGCGTACGCTAATGAATGGTGGCAGTAGCCACTGGACTGTCGTGGCCCCGTTAGCGCACGCTACATATGGTAGTTAGCGTGCGCTAACTTCACAATTATATAAGCCCGGCGATTTTGAGCGTGATTTCATTCTTTTCCCTTCGTTTCTTCGACGTGCGACCTCAGAGGCGATTTCCATCAGTTCCGATCGGCGTTCTATTCACATTCCATCACCGTAGAGTTGTGCTAACATATTATCATCAGCATAATCGTCA
The DNA here is from genome assembly GCA_033398695.1 of Orobanche coerulescens. NCBI lineage: Eukaryota > Viridiplantae > Streptophyta > Magnoliopsida > Lamiales > Orobanchaceae > Orobanche > Orobanche coerulescens. Next base: position 123,126,449 of record CM065815.1, read on the forward strand.
TCCATCATCCGAAATCAAGGTAATTTCGTCTAGAACCCTAACTCGTCAAATTTGGGGATTTTTCCGGGTTTTACTAATTGGAACCGAATTATTCCAGTATGTTATGATATTCTTCACCGATGGTGATTGTTGAATGATTCCAAATCCAAATTCCTTGATTTTAATCCGCGAATTATCGATACGGGGAGATTTTGCGTAAACCCTCGCCCGTATCAATTGATCGCCTATTGTCGTATATTGTAACCGGGGTTATGGGTGTATTCCAATAGAGTATTGTTGTCCGTTGGGACTGAACTGTGTTGATCCTTCGTTTAGGAACCGTCGTTTTCAACCCGGACCGTTCGTAGTCGTGTTTCATCTCCGTTTCTTCAAGAATGTCTCAAAGGCAAGTACTTTACATTTGTTTACATGTTCTAGTATTTGAATTATGGCTATATGTGGTTGTTGAGGGAAGATATGTGTATGTTCACCTAGGGACGGTCCGACAGGGCCTCTAGGGATACGTATTGCCGTGAGTGTGCGTATCGTGAACTGTGGTTAGCCACCCAGGGATGTCCGACGGGACTCTGCGGGGTACGGTGGCCGTGAGTCTCGTGCCAACGGTTAACTTTGAATTATGATTTGTCGGAGATAATGTGTTTTGTGTTTGTACTGCATAAATATTCCGGAATATAAAATGTTTTCTAAAATGACTTTTGGCGCATATATTCATCTGATTAGAATGTAGTTCAAATGGATTGTACTTGCACTAGCAGTTGTCGCTAACCCCTTAAATGGGGGAAATACTTTTTTTGTATTTCAGGTATTGATCGTGGGGACAAACGAGCACTAGAGCCGTATGAGGATGATGGGCGAGCATGATACTGTCCAGAAATTTATTATTGATGTTCTATCTGTCGAATATTTTGATATCTTGTTTTGGGGATGTTGTTTTATAAAAACTGGTTTAAGTACTCGAGTACTTCTTTTTACAAAATTGTTAATGTTGTGTTCCTGTTTGGGAAGTGGATTAATGTTGGATTTTATTGTCGGATTGTAATCTTATTTGAATTGTCGTACTACCGATGATTGTTGTCGTTGTCGAATGTCTTGTTTGGTATGTTAGCCTGGTGGATTCCACAGTGTGGGGTCCACGGCGCTGTAATATGCCCTGAATGTCTTGGGCGTGTTACAGGTATAGCCCTGGATTCACGAGTTGGTGTGTATATCATTTTGTGAACGCATTCCACTCACCTTTGGAGGGTCCGACGGGATCACGAATGGAGTCCAATAGTATAGCCCTGGATTCATGAGTGGGTGTGTTTATGATTTGTGAATTGTTGCTGCTTTTATTTGTGAAAACAAAACCTTTGGGCTGTGACCCCTGTCGATTTTGGAAAGAGAAGGATTTGATAATCCTAAATGGTTTTACGTTGAAAACTCCCGTGGGCATTTTAAAAGGTTTTATAAATTGTCCTCTTGATTTACGATCTTTCGGTTTTAGAATGTTTTACCCAAACTCTTGCCTCGGGAAGTACTTTTCGTTATGTCTGGAACTTTGAGGATTTCTGGTTATTGTTATTCGTGGAATGTGAATTGTATGGCTCGTATTTCTGTTTTATACTTGCACTAGCAAAATAGTGGAGTTTTGCTAACCCCCGAGTATTCGGGGGGTGAATGTCTGTTTTTGCATTCAGGTTGGGAGCATAACACAGGGTCGGCACGAAGGATGATAAAAGATGATCGATACTAATCACATGAGGACCCGTACATTGTTCTTTTGGTTCAGTTGTATTTCTTTTCCGCTGCAGTATTTTTCCCCGTTGTACGGGAGTTTATTGTATTTTGACCCCTGCGTGGGCATGTATTGGAATTGAGTTGTATGTTATTATTGAAAGACCAAATCGGTCTACTGAGTCATTGTAGCCTTAAAGGCATTGTTGAGTTGTTCAATGTCGTTACCAGCCTGGTAGATCCTTGAGGAAAGGTTCTACGGCGTGTAATATCCCTGAGCGGATTGGGGGTGTTACAAAAATGGTATCGGAGCCTTTGGTTGTGGAAACCTAGGCTGTAGGGTCAAGTTGTGTCTGTTGAGTTTTGGTCTCGTCGGATTTGGTCTGACTGAGTCATGTCGCGACGCGTCGTTCGAGTTTGTTGGTCGTGATTAGTATCGTGGGGCGATCATCATCTTCGTGCGACCTGTGGATGTAAGTCTTCCTTCTTTGTGTTGTGCCTCGTGTGACACGAGCTATTTTTATGATTATTTGTTAAGTGATGGAATTCCTTCTGTGGATTTTGATTTCGTGATATGTGGGTATTCGACTCTCATATTTTATTTATATAAGGAGCGGTGTCGCTGCTAATGTATTTTCTAACGGTATTTTATCCGCTGCGTGAGTTCTTTCAAAATGACTTCCAGTATTTTGCAAACTGATTCCCTAAATCGAGTTTTGGCAATTTGGCCTTGAATGTTTTATGACGATTTGATAAAGGATTTTGTGAGTTTTGGGCATTCTGGCATATTGAATTTTTGAAAACCTTGAGTATCTTAGAAAATAAATTTCGAGACGTATATTTTAAAATAAATTATTTTCTCGTGGTACTTTCAAGGTGCCACAGTATGATTCAAAAAAATTTTCCAATCGAGGACCAAAATATTTTGAGACATTTTCAATTATTTAGAAACATATTTGCTTAGACCCGAGGGTCGAATATTCTGAAAGTTTTTTTTTTCTAAAGAGAAGTCTCCTCATTTTTATCAAATGCAAGATGGTTTTTCAAAGTCTCGATAACGATGTTGTACTACTTTTTGTAAGGTGATACTCAAGATCAACTAGTGTTTCCAAAATCATTTTTTTTCAAAGGTGGTTTTCATTTTTAAAACCTTTCGTTCCTGTGTGCGGTCCGGTAATATTTGTATGATGTTCGCACTTTCATTAGGGTGTTAACCCCCGAGTTATGATTGAATTAGTGATGCGAGCCGCCACACATTTGTTATGCTAGCCCTCTGTCAGAGGTGTAATGTGGAAATTAATGTTGTCGCCTCGTAGTGAATTGCGTGTTGTCGCACATGTGTGAGCTGTTAAAGCTTGGGTTTGTACGTTTGTGTACATGTGTGATTGTTCATGATGTTTGTAATTATGTGCTGGTTATCGTTCGGTCCGTTGAGGTTGCCGAACGATACTGTCGTTGCTGTGGTGTTTGTGTGTGTATTACTTTACGATGGTAATCGTTGTATATGATATGTGTTATGATTCTCTGTTGTGCTGAGTTGGCATCTCCGCTATGTTGTTTTCGGACGTTATGCCCCATTGTATCTAGCATTTGTATTTTCGGTATGCAGAGCCGAGGTGTTTCAACCGTGTTGTGCCGGGGCATGCACGTGTAAATTGTCCTTCTCGTCAGTAACGCACTTCAAGTGCGGACTTGAGGGACACATAATTTAGTTTTGCGAATTGGCCACCGAGACTTTCGGAGTTTCGCGCTTCAGCACAGATATCAGGATCGGCTCTGAGAGGCCCATGAGAGATTTTTCTGTCGGTTGCTTTTTGTCTTGTTACCTTGTTTCCGTTGTTGTGAGTTGCGGGGACGACATTTCTTTTATAAGAGGTCGGATGTAATACCCGTACTATTTTTGACTTCTGCAGTTTCTCCTTCTAAATTCTATCGGCTTGCGTGTGTTCGTTGATACTTTTTGAACTCGTTTGATGTCTCGGTTGTCATCGTTCGAACGGGTTGTGACCTTGTTTCAGATCGATCTGTTTATCGTTGTGACTTTTCCGAGTTCGGTTCGATTCTTGTGAACCTTGTTCGAAAGTAACATCTTTTACTTTCTACCAGTTATTTTAATGTCTTGAGTTGAAGTGTGAACTTTGGAGTCATTGTTCGACCATTGTCATTCGATCATTGTTGTTTGATCGTTGTTACCCGATCATTGCTTTTTGATCATTATTGTTCGATCATTGTTATTTGATCGTTGTTGCTCAATCATTGTTTTTCGATCGTTGTTGTTCGATCATTGTTTTTCGATCGTTATTGTTCCATCATTGTTATTTGATCGTTGTTGTCCGATCATTGATGTTCGATCGTTGTTGTTCGATAGTTGTTGTTCGGTCGTTGTTGTTCGATCGTTGTTGTTCGATCGGGGTTGTCTGACTGTTTTTGCTTGATCTCGTTTCGCGATTGTTGAGCGTTCATGCTCCTTCTTAATTTCTTGAAGTTCGGGAAATTAGTCTTCTTTTCGATCTTCCAACCCTTGGGCTGTGGAATTCTATATTTGTGCAGCGATTAGCTCGCGTTTTAATTAACGTACTATTGGGTTGGTCAATCGTATTGATTTTCGTTCGTTGTGTTTTGCTATTATTCGGGTGTAGCGATTTGGATGGTAGCAGTTGTGTGCTGCATGTGAGTCGTCGCGGGTTGTCAGCAACAGATATCGTGTATTGTCTGAGTTTGTTTTATGTTGTTCGTTCTATGTTTTAAGTTTCGGGACGAAACTTCTTTTAAGGAGGGTAGTATGTAATACCCGCAATTTTGATTTCCGGTAATTTTATTTTTTTTGGATGAAGTCCGTTTTGACAATTCTTTCATGACTGTTTCGTCATTTTGAGAATATTTAATTCTGCACTTTTTGACGTCCGAGTTCGTTTCGGTATCGTTTTGTTGAGTTTCGTGTTGTTAAGCGGCTTTTCCGTACTTGAGTTCGATTCTTGCGAATCTCGTCTGAAATTGTTGTTTCGAGTTTCTCGTAAGTTCATTTAATGTTATTATTCATGTTGCGAGCTTTGGTTTGGTGTTTCGATCGCGTATCGTGTATTTCGGACATTTTGGGCCATTTTCGTAATTTCCCAAAGTTTGGGGTAATTACTTCCGTTGTCGAATTTCGACACTTAGGGTGGTCGGAATCGTGCGTTCTCTTAGTGCTCGAATTAGTTTTTGTGAGTACTTAGTAACCGTATCTTCGATTCGTATTCAGGTTCGGGTTTCGGGGTCGTCCGGGATGTCGGAGTTGGCCACGGCCGAGTCATGGCCGCATGTGTTGGGGCTAGGCCACACCAAGCCGAGTTACGGCCGTAAGGGTCCGGCAGTTACGGCCGTAAGGCCTGTTACGTACGTAAGCCCTGGCCGGTTACGTACGTAACACTGCCGGCAGAATTGGGCAGTTACTTCGGCCATGACCGGTTTCGGCCGTAAGCCATGGCCGATTACATACGTAAGGCGACCGACAGACTGCCTATATAAGGCCCAGCATACGGGTTTTTCACCCATTTTCTCCCTCGTTTCCTTCCCTTCCGCGGCTGTAGGTTTCATGAACATGGAGGAATGTTGTTAGGCAATGAATCCATGAAATCCTGGAGTTCATATCATCGATTATCCATCCTATAACATCCTTTGATCGAGCGAATCAGGTCAGATTTTCTAGAAATCTAGTTTTGGGGAATTTAGGTATTTTGTTTGATTTCGTCCGTTTAATCCGATTCAACTTAGGATTATGATGGATTGATGATTATTTAGATGTATTATATCATTTCCCTTATTATTCCATGGTCGGATCATATAGATTCGTCGTTTTGGTCGAGTTCTTAATCGACGCCTTGAAGGTGTCCGGTAGAATGTCATAGAGGGGTTTTCGGACGTTCTACGATTATTCTTCCTCGTATGATCGTTGATTTATTAATTATATGATGTTAGGGTCGAGCTTCTTGCGAGGAACCCGTGTTGAACCCTTCTGTTCGTTGTCATCTTCCTTTTCGATAGCATCGAGAGTTTCGAAGCTTCCCGATTGAGCCGTGTTCGTCGGAATACTTGCGTGCCGATTTCGTGGCAAGTACTTTGTCCATACAAATTCTCGTTTTGTGGATATGATAATTGGCGATCGTCTATATATGTTTTGTTTGGTCGTTTGAATTGAACTTCCAAAGTTTCGGTTTAGTCTCGTCAAAGGCTCAATTTCAAAACCGTGTGTATTTTGTGATTGTTATGTTTCGTAAATGATTAAGTGATCCCTATGAATACACGTAAGTGTTGTTGTTGTGCTTTGATAATATATATACATATATTATCTCATTTCGAGACGTTGTGATTTGACAATTATGTCGTGCTTTGTGTTTGTTGACTTTGGATGAATTGTTTGAATATCCTTGGTGTGACATGTTAATTGTGTGAACGCATTACACTCACCTTGGGAGGGTCCGCGGGAATACGAAGGGAGTCCAATGGTATAGCCCTGGATTCACGAGTGGGTGTGATTATGATTTGTGAATGTATTTAGCTCACCTTGGGAAGGTCCGACGGGATCTCGAAGGGAGTCCAATGGTATAGCCCTGGATTCATGAGTTGGTGTGTATATCATTTTGTGAACGCATTCCACTCACCTTGGGAGGGTCCAACGGGATCACGAAGGGAGTCCAATGGTATAGCCCTGGATTCACGAGTGGGTGTGTTTATGATTTGTGAATTGTTGCTGCTTTTATTTGTGAAAACAAAACCTTTGGGATATGACCCATGTCGATTTTGGAAAGAGAAGGATTTGATAATCCTAAATGGTTTTACGTTGAAAACTCCTGTGGGCATTTTAAAAGGATTTATAAATTGTCCTCTCGATTTACGATCTTTAGGTTTTGGAATGTTTTACCCAAACTCTTGCCTCGGGAAGTACTTTTCGTTATGTCTGGATCTTTAAGGATTACTTGTTATTGTTACTCGTGGAATGTGAATTGTATGGCTCGTATTTCTATTTTATACTTGCACTAGCAAAACAGTGGAGTTTTGCTAACCCCCCGAGTATTCGGGGGGTGGATGTCTGTTTTTGCATTCAGGTTTTGGGAGCATAACACAGGGTCGGCACGAAGGATGATGAAAGATGATCGATACTAATCACATGAGGCCCCATACATTGTTCTTTTGGTTCTGTTGTATTTCTTTTCCGCTGCAGTATTTTTCCCCATTCTATGGGAGTTTATTGTATTTGGACCCCTGCGTGGGCATGTATTGGAATTGAGTTGTATGTTATTATTGAAAGACTAAATCGGTCTACGGAGTCATTGTAGCCTTAAAGGCATTGTTGAGTTGTTCAATGTCGTTACCAGCCTGGTAGATCCTTGAGGGAAGGTTCTACAGCGTGTAATATCCCTGAGCGGATTGGGGGTGTTACAAAAATGGTATTGGAGCCTTTGGTTGTGGAAACCTAGGCTGTCGGGTCAAGTTGTGTCTGTTGAGTTTTGGTCTCGTCGGATTTGGTCTGACTGAGTCGTGTCACGACGCATCGTCCGAGTTTGTTGGTCGTGATTAGTATCGTGGGGCGATCATCATCTTCGTGCGACCTGTGGATGTAAGTCTTCCTTCTTTGTGTTGTGCCTCGTGTGACACGAGCCATTTTTATGATTATTCGTTAAGTGATGGAATCCTTATGTGGATTTTGATTTCGTGATATGTGGGTATTCGACTCTCATATTTTATTTATATAAGGAGCGGTGTCGCTGCTAATGTATTTTCGAATGGTATTTTATCCGCTGCGTGAATTCTTTCAAAATGACTTCCAGTATTTTGCAAACTGAGTTTTATTTCGTAAAACCGATTCCCTAAATCGAGTTTTGGCATTTTGGCCTTGAATGTTTTATGACGGTTTGATAAAGGATTTTGTGAGTTTTGGGCATTCTGGCCTATTGAATTTTTGAAAACCTTGAGTATTTTAGAAAATAAATTTCGAGACGTACATTTTAAAATGAATTATTTTCTCGTGGTACTTTCAAGGTGCCACAGTATAATTAAAAAAAAATTCCAGTCGAGGACCAAAATATTTTGAGACATTTTCAATTATTTAGAAACACATTTGCTTAGACCCGAGGGTCGAATATTCTGAAAGTTTTTTTTTCTAAAGAAAAGTGTCCTCATTTTTATCAAATGCAAGATGGTTTTTCAAAGTCTCGATAACGATGTTGTACTACTTTTTGTAAGGTGATACTCAAGATCAACTAGTATTTCCAAAATTATTTTTTTTCAAAGGTGGTTTTCATTTTTAAAACCTTTCGTTCCTGTGTGCGGTCCGGTAATATTTGTATGATGTTTGCACTTTCATTAGGGTGTTAACCCCCGAGCTATGATTGAATTGGTGATGCGAGCCGCCACACATTTGTTATGCTAGCCCTCTGTCAGAGGTGTAATGTGGAATTTAATGTTGTCGCCTCGTAGTGAATTGCGTGTTGCCGCACATGTGTGAGCTGTTAAAGCTTGGGTTTGTACGTTTGTGTACATGTGTGATTGTTCATGATGTTTGTAATTATGTGCTGGTTATCGTTCGGGCCGTTGAGGTTGCCGAAAGATACAGTCGTTGCTGTGGTGTTTGTGTGTGTATTACTTTACGATGGTAATCGTTGTATATGATATGTGTTATGATTCTCTATTGTGCTGAGTTGGCATCTCCGCTATGTTGTTTTACGACGTTATGCCCCATTGTATCTAGCATTTGTATTTTCGGTATGCAGAGCCGAGGTGTTTCAACCGTATTGTGTTGGGGCATGCACGTGTAAATTGTCCTTCTCGTCAGTAACGCATTTCAAGTGCGGACTTGAGGGACACATAATTTAGTTTTGCGAATTGGCTAATGAGACTTTCGGAGTTTCACGCTTCAGCATAGATATCAGGATCGGCTCTGAGAGGCCCATGGGAGATTTTTCTGTCGGTTGCTTTTGTGTTTTCACCTTGTTTCCGTTGTTGTGAGTTGCGGGGACGACATTTCCTTTATAAGAGGTCGGATGTAATACCCGTACTATTTTTGACTTCTGCAGTTTCTCCTTCTAAATTCTATCGACTTGCATGTGTTCGTTGATACTTTTTGAACTTGTTTGATGTCTCGGTTGTCATCGTTCGAACGGGTTGTGACCTTGTTTCAGATCGATCTTTTTATCGTTGTGACTTTTCCGAGTTCGGTTCGATTCTTGTGAACCTTGTTCGAAAGTAACATCTTTTATTTTCTACCAGTTATTTTAATGTCTTCAGTTGAAGTGTGAACTTCGGAGTCATTGTTCGACCGTTGTCATTCGATCATTGTTGCTTGATTGTTGTTACCTGATCATTGCTTTTTGATCATTGTTGTTCGATCATTGTTATTTGATCGTTGTTGCTCGATCATTGTTTTTCGATCGTTGTTGTTCGATCATTGTTTTTCGATCGTTGTTGTTCCATCATTATTATTTGATCGTTGTTGTCCGATCATTGATGTTCGATCATTGTTATTCGATAGTTGTCGTTCGGTCGTTGTTGTTCGATCGGGGTTGTGTGACTGTTGTTGCTTGATCTCGTTTCGCGATTGTTGAGCATTCAGACTCCTTCTTAATTTCTTGAAGTTAGGGAAATTAGTCTTGTTTTCGATCTTCCAATCCTTGGGCTGTGGATTCTATATTTGTTCAGCGATTAGCTCGCGTTTTAATTGACGTACTATTGGGTTGGCCAATCGTATTGATTTTCGTTCGTTGTGTTTTGCTATTGTTCGGGTGTAGCGATTTGGATGGTAGCAGCTGTGTGCTGCATGTGAGTCGTCGCGGGTTGACAACAACAGATATCGTGTATTGTCTGAGTTTGTTTTATGTTGTTCGTTCTATGTTTTAAGTTTCAGGACGAAACTTCTTTTAAGGAGGGTAGTATGTAATACCCGCAATTTTGATTTTCGGTAATTTAATTTTTTTTTGCGGAAGTCCATTTTGACAACTCTCTAATGACCGTTTCGTCATTTTAAGAATATTTAATTCCGCACTTTTTGAAGTCCGAGTTCGTTTCGGTATCGTTTTGTTGAGTTTCGTGTTCTTAAGCGGCTTTTCCGTATTTGAGTTCGATTCTTGCGAATCTCGTCCGAAACTGTTGTTTCGAGTTTCTCGTAAGTTCATTTAATGTTATTATTCATGTTGCGAGCTTTGGTTTGGTGTTTCGATCGCATATCGTATATTTCGGACATTTTGGGCCATTTTCGTAATTTCCCAAAGTTTGGGGTAATTACTTCCGTTGTCGAATTTCGACACTTCGGGTGGTCGGAATCGTGTGTTCTCTTAGTGATCGAATTCGTCTTTGTGAGTACTTCGTAACCGTATCTTCTATTCATATTCAGGTTCGGGTTTCGGGGTCGTCCGGGATGTCAGAGTTGGCCACGACCGAGTCATAGCCGCACGTGTTGGGGCCAGGCCACACCTGGCCGAGTTACGGCCGTAAGGGTCCGGCAGTTACGGCCGTAAGGCCTGTTACGTACGTAAGCCTTGTCCGGTTACGTATGTAACACTGCCGGCAGAATTGGGCAGTTAGTTCGGCCATGGCCGGTTACGGCCGTAAGGCGGCCGGCAGACAGCCTATATAAGGCCCAACAGACGGGTTTTTCACCCATTTTCTCACTCGTTCCCTTCCCTTCCGCGGCTGGAGGTTTCATGAACATAGAGGCATGTTGTTAGGCAATGAATCCATGAAATCTTGAAGTTCATATCATCGATTATCCATCCTATAACATCCTTTGATCGAGCGAATCAGGTCAGATTTTCTAGAAATCTAGTTTTGGGGAATTTAGGTATTTTGTTTGATTTCGTCCGTTTAATCCGATCAACTTAGGATTATGATGGATTGATGATTATTTAGATGTATTATATTATTTCCCTTATTATTCCATGGTCGGATATATAGATTCGTCGTTTTGGTCAAGTTCTTAATCGACGCCTTGAAGGTGTCCGGTAGAATGTCATAGAGGGGTTTTCGGACGTTCTACGATTATTCTTCCTCGTATGATCGTTGATTTATTAATTATATGATGTTAGGGTCGAGCTTCTTGCGAGGAACCCGTGTTGAACCCTTCCGTTCGTTGTCATCTTTCTTTTCGATAGCATCGAGCGTTTCGATGCTTCCCGATTGAGCCGTGTTCGTCGGAATACTTGCGTGCCGACTTTTAGGCAAGTACCTTATCCATAAAAATTCTCGTTTTGTGGATATGATAATTGGCGATCGTCTATATGTGTTTTGTTTGGTCGTTTGAAATGAACTTCCAAAGTTTTGGTTTAGTCTCGTCAAAGGCTCAATTTCAAAACCGTGTGTATTTTGTGATTGTTATGTTTCGTAAATGATTAAGTGATCCCTATGAATACACGTAAGTGTTGTTGTTGTGCTTAGATAATATATATACATATATTATCTCATTTCGGGACGTTGTGATTTGACAATTATGTCGTGCTTTGTGTTTGTTGACTTTGGATGAATTGTTTGAATATCCTTGGTGTCACATGTTAATTGTGTGAACGCATTCCACTCACCTTGGGAGGGTCCGCGGGATCACGAAGGGAGTCCAATGGTATAGCCCTGGATTCACGAGTGGGTTTGATTATGATTTGTGAATGTATTTCGCTCACCTTGGGTAGGTCCGACGGGATCTCGAAGGGAGTCCAATGGTATAGCCTTGGATTCACGAGTTGGTGTGTATATCATTTTGTGAACGCATTCCACTCACCTTGGGAGGGTCCAACGGGATCACGAAGGGAGTCCAATGGTATAGCCCTGGATTCACGAGTGGGTGTGTTTATGATTTGTGAATTGTCGCTGCTTTTATTTGTGAAAACAAAACCTTTGGGCTGTGACCCCTGTCGATTTTGGAAAGAGAAGGATTTGATAATCCTAAATGGTTTTACGTTGAAAACTCTTGTGGGCATTTTAAAAGGTTTTATAAATTGTCCTCTCGATTTACGATCTTTCGGTTTTAGAATGTTTTACCCAAACTCTTGCCTCGGGAAGTACTTTTCGTTATGTCTGGATCTTTGAGGATTACTGGTTATTGTTATTCGTGGAATGTGAATTGTATGGCTCGTATTTATGTTTTATACTTGCACTAGCAAAACAATGGAGTTTTGCTAACCCCCGAGTATTCGGGGGGTGGATGTCTGTTTTTGCATTCAGGTTTTGGGAGCATAACACAGGGTCGACACGAAGGATGATGAAAGATGATCGATACTAGTCACATGAGGCCCCGTACATTGTTCTTTTGGTTCAGTTGTATTTCTTTTCTGCTGCAGTATTTTTCCCCGTTGTACAGGAGTTTATTGTATTTTGACCCCTGCGTGGGCATGTATTGGAATTGAGTTGTATGTTATTATTGAAAGACCAAATCGTTCTACAGAGTCATTGTAGCCTTAAAGGCATTGTTGAGTTGTTCAGTGTCGTTACCAGCCTGGTAGATCCTTGAGGAAAGGTTCTACGGCGTGTAATATCCCTTAGCGGATTGGGGGTGTTACAAAAATGGTATCGGAGCCTTTGGTTGTGGAAACCTAGGTTGTAGGGTCATGTTGTGTCTGTTGAGTTTTGGTCTCGTCGGATTTGGTCTGACTGAGTCGTGTCACGACGCATCGTCCAAGTTTGTTGGTCGTGATTAGTATCGTGGGGCGATCATCATCTTCGTGCGACCTGTGGATGCAAGTCTTCCTTCTTTGTGTTGTGCCTCGTGTGACACGAGCTATTTTTATGATTATTCGTTAAGTGATGGAATCCTTTTGTGGATTTTGATTTCGTGATATGTGGGTATTCGACTCTCATATTTTATTTATATAAGGAGTGGTGTCGTTGCTAATGTATTTTCGAACGGTATTTCAACCGCTGCATGAGTTCTTTCAAAATGACTTCCAGTATTTTGCAAACTGAGTTTTATTTCATAAAACCGATTCCCTAAATCGAGTTTTGGCATTTTGGCCTTGAATGTTTTATGACGATTTGATAAAAGATTTTGTGAGTTTTGGGCATTCTAGCCTATTGAATTTTTGAAAACCTTGACTATCTTAGAAAATAAATTTCGAGACGTACATTTTAAAATGAATTATTTTCTCGTAGTACTTTCAAGGTGCCACAGTATAATTCAAAAAAAAAATTTAGTCGAGGACCAAAATATTTTGAGACATTTTCAATTATTTAGAAACACATTTGCTTAGACCCGAGGGTCGAATATTCTGAAAGTTTTTTTTCTAAAGAAAAGTGTCCTCATTCTTATCAAATGCAAGATGGTTTTTCAAAGTCTCGTTAACGATGTTGTAAAACTTTTTGTAAGGTGATACTCAAGATCAACTAGTGTTTCCAAAATCATTTTTTTTGAAAGGTGGTTTTCATTTTTAAAACCTTTCGTTCCTGTGTGCGGTCCGGTAATATTTGTATGATGTTCGCACTTTCGTTAGGGTGTTAACCCCCGAGCTATGATTGAATTGGTGATGCGAGCATTGAGTCGTTCGCCACGCATTTGTTATGCTAGCCCTCTGTCAGAGGTGTAATGTGGAATTTAATGTTGTCGCCTCGTAGTGAATTGCATGTTGTCGCACATGTGTGAGCTGTTAAAGCTTGGGTTTGTATGTTTGTGTACATGTGTGATTGTTTCATGATGTTTGTAATTATGTGCTGGTTATCGTTCGGGCCGTTGAGGTTGCCGAACGATACTGTCGTTGTTGTGGTATTTGTATGTGTATTACTTTACGATGGTAATCGTTGTATATGATATGTGTTATGATTCTCTGTTGTGCTGAGTTGGCATCTCCGCTATGTTGTTTTGCGACGTTATGCCCCATTGTATCTAGCATTTGTATTTTCGGTATGCCGAGCCGAGGTGTTTCAACAGTGTTATGCCGGGGCATGGACGTGTAAATTGTCCTTCTCGTCAGTAACGCATTTCAAGTGTGTTGTTGCCCAAAATATTTATCCGAAGATTAAATACTGCTGGAGACGGACAACAAACAACAATTTGCGGGAGCACTTCCGAGAGAAGATAAATAATACAAGATTTGCCGGGTTTGTTAGGCCCGGGCTTGAATGCTCTCGCGAGATGATATTAATACAAATATTCGTGGATACAAGTATTAATGAGAGAAATCTAAATACAATGAGTGTAAAAAGACTCTGTTAATCCGGCTCTTGAGCGAAGCTCGGTGTTCTTCGTCCCCGCCGATCGTCTGCCTGATGAGAGAGGCCGGGAGAAGTAAGACCGAATGATAGCTGTTGCCAAGAGTTGGAGATAGCCAAGTGCTGGGTATTGATTCTGTCTAGTGTGCTGAAATCGCGATAATGCCAGAGAGAAAATACAAATGCAGGGGGCCTTGTATATATAGTGGCAGCCGAGTCCTGTCTCAAGGGCGATCGCCTTCCGGCCATTATAATAATGGGGCGATCGTCTGCCGGCCAATATTATAATGGGGCGATCACCCGGGCTGTCGGGCTAAATTCCAAGGAAGAGGCTGGCAGTCTGTCTAAAGTCCAAAGCTACAGCAGGCAACCAGCTGGGCGGTCCAATGAGGGGCCAGCACGCGTCCGGAGTCAGTCACATGCGGCCCTACTGACAACTTTCGGTGGCTTGTCGGCTGGTGGAAAGATCCTGCCAGGCTGTGGTCAATGGACCGAGATTCGCGGATCTTGTCTCCGCTCTTGCACGTGGTGCTAGTCTCGAGGCTCGGCCTCTGCCGACTGGATGGCCATCGGCCATGATCGACATGAGGCGGTCGTCTCTAGCTGGTCATCAGAGGGTCGTCATCGGCCAGTCGCTGAGGGTTGGCATCGGTCGGTCACCAAGGGTCGGTCGGCAGATGCCGAGAGAGGATCGTCCGCTAGTCGGTCGCCAGGAGTCGGTCGCCGAGTACCGAGAGGCGATCGTATCTGAGGTCGATCGCTCGGCACCGGGACTTGTCCTGGGACCTTCGGTTGGCCGATTTAGCTTGTCCGCTGGGTAAAGGCTCGGCCGCCTGGTCGCTGGTCGGCAGTTCTGCCTAGGCTGCTCGGCAGTGGCTCGGTCGCCCGATCTCCGAGGCGATCGCCGGTCGGAGAGTGTTAATTCTTGACACAACAATTGCCCCCCAGCTTGCTCCTATGTTGAAGACATGGGGCGAGGTGGTTCTTGCTGGCGATCGTGTAAGGATGAGGACGGGCGATCTTTGCTGAGCTGACTTAGGATTCGGACTTGGGCTATCATGGTCGATTGGCTAGCTATCTTTCGGTCTTGTACCTGCAAAAACAACATTGGCCGATCCCCCTCGGAAACTTGGTGGTTTCGCTTGTTTGAGGAATCGTGCACAGTCGCGGATATCGATGGACCGACTCCATGACCGTGTCTTGGTGCGCGAAGACATTGAGTGTCTCGTGACTCATTTTATTATGAGGGTCCTCTGTTAGGCTACGCCTCGCCTCGTATTTAAACGAAGGGCATGCGGTCTCGGTCTAGAGGAGTCCTTGCGCGGGGCAGCGTCGGATGAATCAACTCCACGCCCGCGGCTTGTTAGCTCTGCTTCCACCTCGGCCAGCCATGGAGATGGCCGACCTCGACGGTGTACGTTGAGATGGGGGTAATGGCACGTGTCCACTGATTAATGTTGGAGAGCCCTTATACTACGCCGGCCTCGTATTTAAACGAAGGGCGGGCGATCTCGGCCGAAAGGGACCTTGCATGGCCGAAGCAGCCGGTTCCATCGACTGCCAGGACCATGGCTTTACGATGTACGGTGGAGGCGATCTTATGCCTTAGTCCGTCATGTTAGATGCTGGACTGTAGATGGCGATCGTGTCCTCCGGGTTGCTGATGATGTAGCGTGATGATCGGCGATCGGGCCAGAAGACTGGCGATCGTCGCTCGGCAGCCGATCGCTTCATTTGTAGGTCGATATCGGCGATCGGGCGGGAGTTAGTCCCTCATTTAAAATGGACTGTAGGCGGTGAGCGAGTCCTCCGGCTCTGCTGGATAGTAGCGATCGGGCTGGGAGACTGGAGGTCGTCGCGCGGGCGCCGATCGCTCTACTCCTAGGCTAAGAAGAAGCCTTTGCCTAGCCAGGAAATCTGCGGCTCTAGCCCGGAAGGCTGCGTAGGTCGTCGGTTGGGTCTTCGTGAGATGCCTGAACATAGGCGAAAAACCCTGAAAACCTCCTAGGACCGCGTAGAGGGCGGTCTCATCGTTTACGGGCTCGCCGTTGAGGATGATCACGTCTACCCGGTCGATGTAGTCCGAGTCGGACTCCTCTTCTCCCTGCTTGATTTGCATCATGCGAAGGCGACCTTCTGGCCGGGCGACCCTGGTGGCGAAGTATTCCGTGAAGACGTGCGCCAGCTCG
The DNA here is from genome assembly GCA_033398695.1 of Orobanche coerulescens. Taxonomy (NCBI): domain Eukaryota; kingdom Viridiplantae; phylum Streptophyta; class Magnoliopsida; order Lamiales; family Orobanchaceae; genus Orobanche; species Orobanche coerulescens. The sequence goes on from CM065815.1 coordinate 123,142,510, forward strand.
TTAAAGGAGCCAATGGACCGAGGTGGCAATGAGGTGTACCACCGGTGGGCGAGGTCGTCCAGTGTCAGAGGGAACATTCGGCACCTGGTCGCGTCAGATGCCCCACACCCGGTCATGTAGATGTTGAACTTGTGCAGGTGTGTTTGGGGGTCCGATCGCCCCTCGTACACGGGTGTCTGAGGAGGAGCGATCTTGTGCTGCACCGGGGCGAGCTCGATGTCGATCGCGAGCGGCTCGCTTGGCTCGGCGATCGTCTTCATGGCGCCTGCCCTGGATTGCAAGAGCGCCTTCATGTCGTCGATCTGACGTTGCATCGCAACCATCGCCGTGGCTCGGTCGCTTGACGATCGGCTTTGGGAGCGGGAGCCGAGGCGATCGTGTACCGATCTCCGGACTCCGCTGCTGCCGACCTCGGCAATTTGGCGAGGGGGAGCCAGACGGCTGGGTTGCCTTCTGGGAGCCGGGTAGGCCGAGCTCCTGGTGACGGACTCAAACTCCGTCGTCTCGTAGCTGGGGCCGGACTGCCGGCCGCTGAGTCGGGTCACCGCCTGTGCGATCGAAGACGAGGTGCCCAGGCCGCGAGCGCCTCTTCTTGCGGGCGAGAGCTTCTGGCGATCGCTCGGCGATGCGCCTTGAGCTTCCGCTTGGACTTCCGGCGGGAGGCCGAGGGGTGATAGCAGGAGGCGCGTCGAGAGCACTCCGTCGCTCTGTAGGACGGCCATGACCTCGTCGATCTGTTCCTTGGTTCGGAGCTGATCGAGCGAGAGGCTCGGCCGCCGCCCGTGGATGGGATCGAGCGTCTCGATCGCGGGCTGCCTTCCACCATCGGGCGGCGCTGACCGACGGAACGGGGGTCCGGCCGGGCTGTCCGGCTTTCTTCGACGCGGAGGCGGAAGACATGATTTCTGAAGGATTTCTTTGAAGTGCAGTGAGTGTCACTTCAAGTATCTGCCCCGAGAACAGTAAGTGTTCTTCGGGACGGTAGGTATAAAAATTTGAGGGTTAGATGACCCCTTATTCTAGCGCCAATTGTTGTTGCCCAAAATATTTATCCGAAGATTAAATACTGCTGGAGACGGACAACAAACAACAATTTGCGGGAGCACTTCCGAGAGAAGATAAATAATACAAGATTTGCCGGGTTTGTTAGGCCCGGGCTTGAATGCTCTCGCGAGATGATATTAATACAAATATTCGTGGATACAAGTATTAATGAGAGAAATCTAAATACAATGAGTGTAAAAAGACTCTGTTAATCCGGCTCTTGAGCGAAGCTCGGTGTTCTTCGTCCCCGCCGATCGTCTGCCTGATGAGAGAGGCCGGGAGAAGTAAGACCGAATGATAGCTGTTGCCAAGAGTTGGAGATAGCCAAGTGCTGGGTATTGATTCTGTCTAGTGTGCTGAAATCGCGATAATGCCAGAGAGAAAATACAAATGCAGGGGGCCTTGTATATATAGTGGCAGCCGAGTCCTGTCCTCTGGCGGGCGATCGCCTTCCGGCCATTATAATAATGGGGCGATCGTCTGCCGGCCAATATTATAATGGGGCGATCACCCGGGCTGTCGGGCTAAATTCCAAGGAAGAGGCTGGCAGTCTGTCTAAAGTCCAAAGCTACAGCAGGCAGCCAGCTGGGCGGTCCAATGAGGGGCCAGCACGCGTCCGGAGTCAGTCACATGCGGCCCTACTGACAACTTTTGGCGGCTTGTCGGCTGGTGGAAAGATCCTGCCAGGCTGTGGTCAATGGCCCGAGATTCGCGAATCTTGTCTCGGCTCTTGCACGTGGTGCTAGTCTCGAGGCTCGGCCTCTGCCGACTGGATGGCCATCGGCCCTGATCGACATGAGGCGGTCGTCTCTAGCTGGTCATCAGAGGGTCGTCATCGGCCAGTCGCTGAGGGTTGGCATCGGTCGGTCACCAAGGGTCGGTCGGCAGATACCGAGAGAGGATCGTCCGCTAGTCGGTCGCCAGGAGTCGGTCGCCGAGTACCGAGAGGCGATCGTATCTGAGGTCGATCGCTCGGCACCGGGACTTGTCCTGGGACCTTCGGTTGGCCAATTTAGCTTGTCCGCTGGGTAAAGGCTCGGTCGCCTGGTCGCTGGTCGGCAGTTCTGCCTAGGCTGCTCGGCAGTGGCTCGGTCGCCCGTCAGAGAGTGTTAATTCTTGACACAACAAAGTGCGGACTTGAGGGACACATAATTTAGTTTTGTGAATTGGCTACCGAGACTTTTGGAGTTTCGCGCTTCAGCACATATATCAGGATCGGCTCTGAGAGGCCCATGGGAGATTTTTCTGTCGGTTACTTTTTGTGTTGTTACCTTGTTTCCGTTGTTGTGAGTTGCGGGGACGACATTTCTTTTATAAGAGGTCGGATGTAATACCCGTACTATTTTTGACTTCTGCAGTTTCTCCTTCTAAATTCTATCAACATGCGCATGTTCGTTTTGATACTTTTTGAACTTGTTTGATGTCTCGGTTGTCATCGTTCGAATGGGTTGTGACCTTGTTTCAGATCGATCTGTTTATCGTTGTGACTTTTCCGAGTTCGGTTCGATTCTTTTGAACCTTGTTCGAAAGTAACATCTTTTACTTTCTACCAGTTATTTTAATGTCTTGAGTTGAAGTGTGAACTTCGGAGTCATTGTTCAACCGTTGTCATTCGATCATTGTTGTTTGATCATTGTTACCCGATCATTGCTTTTTGATCATTGTTGTTCGATCATTGTTATTTTATCGTTGTTGCTCGATCATTGTTTTTCGATCGTTGTTGTTCCATTATTGTTATTTGATCGTTGTTGTTGTAACACCCCAAACTAGGCGGATATTACAGTGCCGTGAATCCCCGACTGGGACCCACCAGGCGAATGAAAATGAATGAATTACACAAGATAAATGTAGTACCGAACTACATTACAACAATAATTACTCCGATGAGGAGTTTTGTTACAACACACCAGGATAATACCGAATACTAGTGTATTTTATATGAAGATAAAATACACAACACTGAATGAAACGGAGTATTCAAATGAAAGTCTGCAGTGGAAAATAAAGGACAATAACATGAATAACTGAAAGATCGGGGCCCCCCCTACTAGTATCACTAGGACTCCTCGACATCAACATGCTATTCCCGTGCGTTTGCCTTGCCATGACCTGAAAAACAAAATCCCCCGAACGGGGTCAGTTACAAAGAACAACAATCCTCAAGAGTTGAAATTACACAATCATGAATTAACTGAAGTGATGAAATATTCTTAATTATGAATTACGCTGAAGAGGAGCATCATAGTACGCCCGTAATGTCCTGTGCAAGTGTACAAGACGAATGTCCGGACACACCCGTCCTTATACCTAATTAGTCTCACGGAGGTAAGCGTTACCGTGTGCACGGTCCGATGTATCGGTGAACCCAATACATGACCATCATGTGCCCGACTAAAAATTCCACAACCACACCCGCCACGCAATATGAACCCTAAGGTCATATGAACGAGAATGACCGTAATGAATATCAATGAATAAATAATAATCGACAAAGTCAAGAATGACTCACCGAGATGAGGGTAATAATGAAATGAATGATAGCTCAACGAAAAGATTGGAACCGCTGCTCCTTATGATCAAGTGATTAATTGACATTAACAAGTTTTAATATGATTAATACAATGATGAATGAGTTATGATTATGAATGATCAACAACAAAAGGTATGAATATCCTTTTAACCGAGTAAGAATTAACTTACACAATACCGATGCGAGAATGTCCGTCCCACGAACAACGCCCTAAATGAAATGCCGGTCGCTCGAACAACCTTGAATAACAATAAGTACCGACAATCGCTCAATACACGTATCAAGCAAAAACGATCATAATCGATCCAAACGTCGATACAACAATATTCGAACTCGAGTATATCGAAACCAACTCCAAGATGAGTATTTCAAACCATCAAAACACTTTCAATGATATCAATAACCCATTAGGAATCCATAATTCATGATTACAACAACATCAATCGGAAAATCCCCAATTAACAAGTCAACCCCAAGGTTTCTTGAAATAATTCCGAAAATAACCATTAAATCCATAGGAATATATTTATCCAAGGTAGATAATCCATATCTAACATATTCCAATGATAATCCAAGCTTACACGAAGGAATCGGAAGGAAAACCCAAAAATCCAAAATTCTAGATCCAAGAAATTAATACCTTTGATTCGGTGTTTTGGAGATGATGAAGTGATGATTAATCCAACTCAAAGACTTGAAGATGATGATTGATGATTACACCTTGAAGAACACTCTCTAAATTGCCCAAATCGCCAAGAACCGACGGGAGGAAGAGAAAAAGATGACAAATGACGAAGTCTGACTAAACTGTCCAATTTATAGCCAGTCCAGGTTAGCGTGCGCTAGCCCTTGTGCGTAGCGTGCGCTAACGAGTAATTTGGGTAGTCCAGTACCCACTGTCCGAACACGGTAGCGCGCGCTACGTACCTTTTTGTAGCGTGCGCTACAGTCATATCATTAGCGCGCGCTAATGCTCATAGTTAGCGTGCGCTAACGAATAATTTGATGCCCAGTACTTGAATCCAGAAATTATCAGTCCTCTGATCTGACCTCGATAGCGTGCGCTACGACCAACAAGTAGCGTGCGCTACAATACCGCTTGCGTACGCTAAAAACCACTCCTAGCGTGCGCTATGAATAAATTCAATTCACCAAAGAGTCACCGGATTCAACCTAATCCGACCTTAGCGCTACACCAAATATTAGCGTGCGCTACTATCACCCACTAGCGCGCGCTACTTACCATTCGTAGCGTGCGTTTATAACTCACTGCGGTCAGTACCTTCCGGATGCGGCAATGTGTTAACCTTAGCGTGCGCTAATGCTGAGTGGTAGCGTGCGCTACCTGTACTCAATTAGCGTACGCTAAAGAGAGTACGTAGCGTGCGCTACTCCTCACGCACAACCCACAATGAAAATGACGATGATGATAAACACGGCACGAAACTTCAATCAGATTAGTGATGAATGACGATTGATACACGATACAATTACTCTGAATGATGAATACCATGACTGAATCTGAGTGACAAATGATCAATAATGAGTCAAAATTACTGAGTGACAATTACTGAATGATGAATACTGAATAATGACTGAATTACAACCGGGTATTACATACACCCCCCCTTAAAAGAGTTTCGTCCCCGAAACTAAGGGTAAACAACTCGGGATATGAACTATCCATCACGATCTGCAAACAATAATGTCCAAATAGTTCTCGGGACTAAATCAATCGCACGCCCAAGTCCCCAAGTCCTGACGTCTCGGATCACAATGAACGATTTCCCAATTTATCACGAAGTCTCGGTACGATACCAAAAGGAATGCATCAAACGATCTCAAAATCTCAAGATTCTCAAATACGATCATTATAAGATAGATCAACAATAAATGATCCACAACTACGACACCTTAAAACGGATTGAGTTATAGTCATCTGAAAGGCAAGGCTATATATCAAATGTACCCAACATCGATATCCTCCATACCATCGATCTCCTCGATCACAACGATTCAACGAAGACCCAAATCTGAACTCACCGCTTAATATGACCCCGAAAGGTTACCAAAACGAGAGTGACTATGATGAATGATAAATGATTAGAAATCCGACAAGGATCAAGAATAACTCGCCGAGGTGAACTAATAACGAAATGAGTGATAACTCGAATGAAATTATTGGAACCATTGTTCCCCGTGAAGCGAATGATTGGTTGATAAATATAAGTCTAAACGGGATTGATATATGATGAATGACCTAAGCGAATAGTTGAACGGCGACGAAATGAATGATTATCCTATTACCGAGCAAGAATTAACTTGCTCAACACCGGTGATGAATGTCCTGTTGCAACACTGTTAAAGCATACAACAGTTGAACTCGTCGTCTGAGATGAAGATGCTCTCCCAGCACGAATACGACTAGAACGATCTCTTGGACGTCGGAGTCCGATGTCCCTCTGAACTCCTTCCATACCGAGGCAGGAAAGTCACGTGATAGTTACAGATCTCGTATGAAAATTGCATTATGATTCCAAGACGGAATGATAACAATGAGCATACACGCTCTAACAAAATGAATGCATTAATAATGCAATAAAACGATCGTCGACATGACGCCGCGATATGAGAAGATCGCATGAAAAATCAAGTGAGGTGACAAGCCTATCTGATGAAATTCCTGAAATGATTACCTTGAACAAGTTCACAAGGTTGAAAAATTTGATTCACAAGATCAACAACTGAACCGTGAGATGGGCTGGATGGTTAATGAATTAATCGAACAATGAGATTGACTCCGTGATGAATGAATTAATTGAACAATGAGATTAACTGAGTGATGAATGAATTGGTGAACAATGAGGTTAATCGAGTGATGAATGAATTGGTGAACAATGAGATTAATCGAGTGATGAATGAATTGGTGAACAATGAGGTTAATCGAGTGATGAATGAATCGATGAACAATGAGATTAATCGAGTGATGAATGAATTGGTGAACAATGAGGTTAATCGAGTGATGAATGAATTGATGAACAATTTTAGAAAATCCTTCCACAAATGGCCGATAGTAATCGGCTAATCCGAGAAAGCTTGATTTCTTAACATTTCTGAGGTAACCAATCTTGGGTAGCCTCCGTCTACTGAGGATCAACCCGCACTCCATCTGATGAAATTACCTATCCGAGAAAAGTCACTTCGGACATCCAGAAATCACCTTTGGAAAAACTTTCCATAAAGTTGCTCCCGTCTTAACACGTCGAGAACCTGAAGAAGATGGACCTCGCGTTCCTCTCGGTCACGAGAAGATCAAAATGTCGTCTATGAAGACAACAACAAACTGATCCAAAAGTCGATGAAAACCAGATTCATTAAATCCATGAATACCGCAGGTGCATTAATCAACCCAACCGGCATAACCGCAAACTCATAATGACCATCGAGGGTTCGAAATGCCGTCCTCGTGATATCCGACTCTCGAATCCATCGATGATATCCGGATCTTAAGTCGATCTTGGAAAATACGAAGCTCCCGAAGTTGATCCAAAAGATCATCGATACGGGTAGAGGATATTTATCCTTGATCATCATCTGTTCGACTCTTGGTAATAATACACACACGAACGAACCATACCTCTCCTTGACAGATAACACTGGTGCTCCCCACGGGGGCGCACTCGGTTGGAGATAACCTTCCTCGCACAATTACTCAAGTTGAGTCTCCAACTTCTGCATTTCGGTCGGGGCCATCCGATATGGTACCTTTGATAACGGGGGCGTACTGGGCTCCAACTCACTCGTGAATTCCACAACTCTGTGTGAAGGCAACCAAGTAACCCCTTGGGGAAATACATCGTCAATCGATGTCAATGATACCACGAATGATTGAACACCTCGATTGTCTAAGAACGGCCAAAAGGTGACAATGATATAATGAATGATTAAGTAACTCGATTGCCCATGAACGACCAATCGATGAAAATGATAGAATGAATGATTGAATAACTCGATTGCCTATGAACGGCCAATCGATGACAATGATATAAGGAATGATTGAATATCTCGATTGCCCATGAACGGCCAATCGATGACAATGATATAATGAATGATTGAATATCTCGATTGCCCATGAACGGCCAATCGATGACAATGATATAATGAATGATTGAATATCTCGATTGCCCATGAACGGCCAATCGATGACAATGATATAATGAATGATTGAATATCTCGATTGCCCATGAACGGCCAATCGATGACAATGATATAATGAATGATTGAATATCTCGATTGTGGAATTCCTCTGCTTCCGTCATATTAAAAAATTCCTCTGGAACAACGGGGATCACCTCCCTGAAGCACACATTCGACATCCAACGACGGAAATGATAGTGCCCATATGCTTACGAACATTGAAAATGATATCGTGACAATCCATCTAAGTGACACTCAATATTATATCGTCCTTAGATAAGTTCACCACGATTAGGTCCACTAACCAATCGCGGTCATTAAGCTTACCTTGGTATAATTTCCGAAAATCTTCCCTCGCTGTGTACACCGATGGTATGAGGTCCACAAGCAATATGATTAACCGAATTAAGTCTATTCAATCATGACTTGAAAATGAATGAATGCGGTGCACCAGTATCAAAAGGTACACACAGGTTGAAATAAAGTTGCGAGTATACCTGAGATCGTTCGGGCCACCGGATCGTCGATTCTCTTCATCACATGAATCCGGGACCTGCCGGCCCCCGAACCGGACGCTCCCGTCTGATAAATATGAGCTCCACCTTTGATTGCTTCCATTGTCTTAAACGACGCTGACAAAGCGATCGATTACGAATCGCCGATTGTTTGGGGCACGAGATGCCGCGAGTGACTTAGAGTCCTTTCGGCAAAAACGGGCCTTATGCCCAATTCCCACAATTATGACATGTGATAGACGGCGTCGTACACCTAGTCTCGAAATGGCCCGCGCCCCACGGTGAAACAGATGATGGCCGAATCGGCCGCCGGACCGAGATCCCGCAGATTAGGCGCCGTAGGAGGTCGCTCGAAAACGTTAGGACCCGCACGAGGTTTCTTGGAGGTTGACCACCGCCTTCGGACCGATTACGCCGTTGATTTCTTGTAGACAGATGAAGGTTGTTGCTCCGCAATTTCCTTAGCGGCAGGCTTATACGTGAGAGTCCTCTCGATTAATTCGGCGAGAGGCGCAATGATGATTAAGCAATTGCATATGGGTCATCATGACTGCATAAAAGTGAGTGGATCAACCCGAACATCTTGATCGAGCCGAGTCTGGGTACGATTTCCCGATAGCAGTGATTATTTCCCGAGTTTCGGCCGCACCGCCTCTCCCCGTGCATCTTCCGACATCTCTCTCCATCCGAAGTAGGAAGGTCGCATAATGATTATATACCCCGCATGAATATCACGTTATGATTATGTCATGAGATGATGAAAATGAGCATATGCGCTCTAACACAGTGATTACATGAATGATTAATCGAGGTGACATGATTATCGATGAAATTCTTGAAATGAGTACCTTGAATAAGTCAACAAGATTAATAACATGATCTTCCAGATCAATAACTGAGTAATGAAATGAATTGAGTAGTTAATGAGTTAACATGATCGTCCTGATCATCAATTGAGTAATGAATGAATTGAGTGATTAATGAGTTAACATGATCGTCCTGATCATAATGAATGATGATGTTTGAGGATTGTTAATTGATGAATGATGAATGAATGATTATTGCCAGAAATTATACCATGGCGTTAGAAATCTTACAGTTCTTGGTCTGATTGGCTCGGCATTTGCACAGGTCACACGTGACGCGAAAGTCCAATGATACTAGTCCGATGACGATGATTTCAAATGAGACATGACTTGGAGGCTAGTATTCAAAACCACGCTCTGATACCAACTCTGTAACACCCCAAACTAGGCGGATATTACAGTGCCGTGAATCCCCGACTGGGACCCACCAGGCGAATGAAAATGAATGAATTACACAAGATAAATGTAGTACCGAACTACATTACAACAATAATTACTCCGATGAGGAGTTTTGTTACAACACACCAGGATAATACCGAATACTAGTGTATTTTATATGAAGATAAAATACACAACACTGAATGAAACGGAGTATTCAAATGAAAGTCTACAGCGGAAAATAAAGGACAATAACATGAATAACTGAAAGATCGGGGCCCCCCCTACTAGTATCACTAGGACTCCTCGACATCAACATGCTATTCCCGTGCGTTTGCCTTGCCATGACCTGAAAAACAAAATCCCCCGAACGGGGTCAGTTACAAAGAACAACAATCCTCAAGAGTTGAAATTACACAATCATGAATTAACTGAAGTGATGAAATATTCTTAATTATGAATTACGCTGAAGAGGAGCATCATAGTACGCCCGTAATGTCCTATGCAAGTGTACAAGACGAATGTCCGGACACACCCGTCCTTGTACCTAATTAGTCTCACGGAGGTAAGCGTTACCGTGTGCACGGTCCGATGTATCGGTGAACCCAATACATGACCATCATGTGCCCGACTAAAAATTCCACACAGCCACACCCGGCCACGCAATATGAACCCGGAAGGTCATATGAACGAGAATGACCGTAATGAATATCAATGAATAAATAATAATCTGACAAAGTCAAGAATGACTCACCGAGATGAGGGTAATAATGAAATGAATGATAGCTCAACGAAAAGATTGGAACCGTCGTTCCTTATGACTGAAGTGATTAATTGACATTAACAAGTTTTAATATGATTAATACAATGATGAATGAGTTATGATTATGAATGATCAACAACAAAAGGTATGAATATCCTTTTAACCGAGTAAGAATTAACTTACACAATACCGATGCAGAATGTCCGTCCACGAACGTCCTAAATGAAATGCCGGTCGCTCGAACAACCTTGAATAACAATAAGTACCGACAATCGTTCAATACACGTATCAAGCAAAAACGATCATAATCGATCCAAACGTCGATACAACAATATTCGAACTCGAGTATATCGAAACCAACTCCAAGATGAGTATTTCAAACCATCAAAACACTTTCAATGATATCAATAACCCATTAGGAATCCATAATTCATGATTACAACAACATCAATCGGAAAATCCCCAATTAACCGAAGTCAACCCCAAGGGTTCTTGAAATAATTCCGAAAATAACCATTAAATCCATAGGAATATATTTATCCAAGGTAGATAATCCATATCTAACATATTCCAATGATAATCCAAGCTTACACGAAGGAATCGGAAGGAAAACCCAAAAATCCGAAATTCTAGATCCAAGAAATTAATACCTTTGATTCGGTGTTTTGGAGATGATGAAGTGATGATTAATCCAACTCAAAGACTTGAAGATGATGATTGATGATTACACCTTGAAGAACACTCTCTAAATCGCCCAAATCGCCAAGAACCGACGGGAGGAAGAGAAAAAGATGACAAATGACGAAGTCTGACTAAAGCTGTCAATTTATAGCGATCCCGTGTTAGCGTGCGCTAGCCCTTGTGCGTAGCGTGCGCTAACGAGTAATTTGGGTAGTCCAGTACCCACTGTCCGAACACGGTAGCGCGCGCTACGTACCTTTTTGTAGCGTGCGCTACAGTCATATCATTAGCGCGCGTTAATGCTCATAGTTAGCGTGCGCTAACGAATAATTTGATGCCCAGTACTTGAATCCAGAAACTATCAGTCCTCTGATCTGACCTCGATAGCGTGCGCTACGACCAACAAGTAGCGTGCGCTACAATACCGCTTGCGTACGCTAAAAACCACTCCTAGCGTGCGCTATGAATAAATTCAATGCAGTCCAGTAGTCACTGGATTCAACCTAATCCGACCTTAGCGCGCGCTACACCAAATATTAGCGTGCGCTACTATCACCCACTAGCGCGCGCTACTTACCATTCGTAGCGTGCGTTACTTATAACTCACTGCGGTCGGTACCTTACGGGATCGCGGCCCAGGTTAACCTTAGCGTGCGCTAATGCTGAGTGGTAGCGTGCGCTACCTGTACTCAATTAGCGTACGCTAAAGAGAGTACGTAGCGTGCGCTACTCCTCACGCACAACCCACAATGAAAATGACGATGATGATAAACACGGCACGAAACTTCAATCAGATTAGTGATGAATGACGATTGATACACGATACAATTACTCTGAATGATGAATACCATGACTGAATCTGAGTGACAAATGATCAATAATGAGTCAAAATTACTGAGTGACAATTACTGAATGATGAATACTGAATAATGACTGAATTACAACCGGGTATTACAGTTGTCCGATTATTAATGTTCGATCGTTGTTGTTCGATAGTTGTTGTTCGGTCGTTGTTGTTCGATCGGGGTTGTCTGACTGTTGTTGCCTGATCTCATTTCGAGACTGTTGAGCGTTCAGACTCATTCTTAATTTCCTGAAGTTCGGAAAATTAGTCTTCTTTTCGATCGTCCAACCCTTGGGCTGTGGAATTCTATATTTTTTTCAGCGATTAGCTCGCGTTTTAATTGACGTACTATTGGGTTGGTCAATCGTATTGATTTTCGTTCGTTGTGTTTTGCTATTGTTCGGGTGTAGCGATTTAGATGGTAGCAGTTGTGTACTGCACGTGAGTTGTCGCGGGTTGCCAGCAACAGATATCATGTATTGTCTGAGTTTGTTTTATGTTGTTCGTTCTATGTTTTAAGTTTCGGGACGAAATTTCTTTTAAGGAGGGTAGTATGTAATACCCGCAATTTCGATTTCCGGTAATTTTCTTTTTTTGGCGGAAGTCCGTTTTGACGACTCTCCCATGACCGTTTCGTTATTTTGAGGATATTTAATTCTGCATTTTTTGACGTCCGAGTTCGTTTCGGTATCGTTTTGTTGAGTTTCGTGTTCTTAAGCGGCTTTTCCGTACTTGAGTTCGATTCTTGCGAATCTCGTCCGAAACTATTGTTTCGAGTTTCTCGTGAGTTCATTGAATGTTATTATTCATGTTGCGATCTTTGGTTTGGTGTTTCGATTGTGTATCGTGTATTTCGGACATTTTGGGCCATTTTCGTAATTTCCCAAAGTTTGGGGTAATTACTTCCGTTGTCGAATTTCGACACTTAGGTTGGTTGGAATCGTGTGTTCTCTTAGTGCTCGAATTCGTCTTTGTGAGTACTTCGTAATCGTATCTTCGATTCGTATTCAGGTTTGGGTTTCGGGGTCGTCCGGGCCGTCGGAGTTGGCCACGACCAAGTCATGGCCGAACGTGTTGGGGCCAGGCCACACCTGGCCGAGTTACGGCCGTAAGGGTCCGCAGTTATGGCCGTAAGGCCTATTACGTACGTAAGCCCTGGTCGGTTACGTACGTAACACTGCCGGCAGATTTGGGCAGTTAGTTCGGCCATGGCCGGTTACGGCCGTAAGCCATGGCCGATTATGTACGTAAGGCGGCCGACAGCTGCCTATATAAGGCCCAACAGACGGGTTTTTCACCCATTTTCTCACTCGTTTCCTTCCCTTCCGCGGATGGAGGTTTCATGAACATGGAGGAATGTTGTTAGGCAATGAATCCATGAAATCATGGGGTTCATATCATCGATTATCCATCCTATAACATCATTTGATCGAGCGAATCAGGTGAAATTTTCTAAAAATCTAGTTTTGGGGAATTTGGGTATTTTGTTTGATTTCGTCCGTTTAATCCGATTTAACTTAGGATTATGATAGATTGATGATTATTTCGATGTATTATATCATTTCCCTTATTATTCCATAGTCGGATCGTATAGATTCATCGTTTTGGTCGTGTTCTTAATCGACGCCTTGAAGGTGTCCGGTAGAATGTCATAGAGCGGTTTTCGGACGTTCTACGATTATTCTTCCTCGTATGATCATTGATTTATTAATTATATGATGTTAGGGTCGATCTTCTTATGAGGAACCCGTGTTGAACCCTTCCGTTCGTTGTCATCTTCCTTTTCAATAGCATCGAGCGTTTTGAAGATTCCCGGTTGAGCCGTGTTCGTCGGAATACTTGCGTGCTGATTTCGAGGCAAGTACCTTGTCTATACACATTCTTGTTTTGTGGATATGATAATTGGCGATCGTCTATATGTGTTTTGTTTGGTCGTTTGAATTGAACTTCCAAAGTTTCAGTTTAGTCTCATCAAAGGCTCAATTTCAAAACCGTGTGTATTTTGTGATTGTTATGTTTCGTAAATGATTAAGTGATCCCTATGAATACATGTAAGTGTTGTTGTTGTGCTTTGATAATATATATACATATATTATCTCATTTTGGGACGTTGTGATTTGACAATTATGTCGTGCTTTGTGTTTGTTGACTTTGGATGAATTGTTTAAATATCCTTGGTGTGACATGTTAATTGTGTGAACGCATTCCACTCACCTTGGGAGGGTCCGACGGGATCATGAAGGGAGTCCAATGGTATAGCCCTGGATTCACGAGTGGGTGTGATTATGATTTGTGAATGTATTTCGCTCACCTTGGGTAGGTCCGACGGGATCTCGAAGGGAGTCCAATGGTATACCCCTGGATTCACGAGTTGGTGTGTATAAAATTTTGTGAATGCATTCCACTCACCTTTGGAGGGTCCGACGGGATCACGAAGGGAGTCCAATGGTATAACCCTGGATTCACGAGTGGGTGTGTTTATGATTTGTGAATTGTTGCTGGTTTTATTTGTGAAAACAAAACCTTTGGGTTGTGACCCCTGTCGATTTTAGAAATAGAAGGATTTTATAATCCTAAATGGTTTTACGTTGAAAAATCCCGTGGGCATTTTAAAAGGTTTTATAAATTGTCCTCTTGATTTACGATCTTTCGGTTTTGTAATGTTTTACCCAAACTCTTGCCTTGGGAAGTACTTTTCGTCATGTCTGGATCTTTGACGATTTCTGGTTATTGTTATTCGTGGAATATGAATTGTATGGCTCGTATTTCTCTTTTATACTTGCACTAATAAAACAGTAGAGTTTTGCTAACCCCCAAGTATTCAGGGGGTGGATGTCTGTTTATGCATTCAGGTTTTGGGAGCATAACACAGGATTGGCAGGAAGGATGATGAAAGATGATCGATATTAATCACATGAGGACCCATACATTGTTCTTTTGGTTTAGTTGTATTTCTTTTCTGCTACAGTATTTTTCCCCGTTGTACGGGAGTTTATTTTATTTTGACCCCTGCGTGGTCATGTATTGGAATTGAGTTGTATGTTATTATTGAAAGACCAAATCGGTCTACTGAGTCATTGTAGTCTTAAAGGCATTGTTGAGTTGTTCAATGTCGTTACCAGCCTGGTAGATCCTTGAGGAAAGGTTCTACGGCGTGTAATATCCCTGAGCGGATTGGGGGTGTTACACTTAGTCTGGTCGACTCTTCGAGTATGACATCCTGATGGGATATCGGTCGCGTAAGTAACTCCACCGGCCGAACTCTGACTCATCTCGGCATCTGCACGCGTATAAATCTGAGATTCTGGGTTCTGACTCGATCTGCAGCCCTTACCCCCTCTGCCATGTGCTCGGATTCCTCTTTCCATACTGAAAGAATAAAGTTCGATCATGATCGTAACTCAAATATGTCTCAACGTATCAGAATGCTATGTCAATAGCCAAACATGAGTATACATACTCAACACAATCACATCAATCATGCTAATCATAGCCAATATAGATCTCAAACGTTCCAAAACAAATAATCATGAGTGAATCATAACACAAATGTTCAACAAAACATGTATAATCAATGACATAATGAATGTATGAACATAAAGAGAATCGAGTCCTTACACAGGTCATACGAAGCTTCGAGGTCTTGCGATACTAGTATTCACTGACGACGACTCGATGAAAGAATGACTCATACAGTCGCCCAACTATCACGACTCACAAAACCCGACTATCCAGATTGTCGTAACCTGACAGCCCCACTACTACTGCATCGATAGAGCCACATTACTCACATATCAGGGTATCTCACAACCCAATGTCTCTGATACCATCTTCTGTAACACCCCCAAATCCCATTGGATCATTACAGTGCCGTAGACCCCACACCAGGAGATCCACCAAGCGAACACGACCAAAATACAACAAACTGACCAAAAGGGGAATCTCAGTCCCTACTATGACATCTGACATAATATTCCGATATGGAATTTTAACGACAAAAGTGGGCCTACATGGTCAAAAAAATACAACAACATACACGAGCCTTGCTCGGATAGTACAAAATGACAACGACTGAACATAACTGGAGTACTCCAAACTGTCATACTGACATGAACACCAAAACATCTCGCACTAGTATCGCTCGAATGCCTCGTCACCATCGTCATGACCCTGTGTCTCAACTCTCTCCTCGCAAGCACCTAAAACATGTAAACATGTTTTGCTCCCACGGGGTCAGTCATCTAGATAATGAATATCAAATACATGTACAACATGATATGCATCCAAAGGCAAAATAAAATGGTACAATAATAGTAATACGAGATGCTCACAAACCAAAGTAAGAATCGAGCATTCATGAAACACTATGCCCGTGCCATACGATCGGTACCTACTCAACAGGTTAGAACATAAGTGTCCAACAGTGAATCATCAATATAGAACACAACCATGAACTACCCGAAGGTAAACCAAACCAGAACTGAAATAAATACGAATCACAATGCCCGAAGGCTCCAACGGAAATACCAATACATCACAATGGCCTGAAAACCACTCGCCGAAGCTGCCATAATATCACAATGGTCTGAAAACCACTCAGCCGAAGCTTCTAATCATCACAATGGCCCGAAGCCAAACAACCCGAAGCTGTATCATCTGAGGGACGAAGCCATGACACGAAGCCGTATCACAATGAGGGCCGAAGCCACGGCACGAAGCCGTATCACAATGAGGGCCGAAGCCACGACACGAATCCGTATCACAATGAGGGCCGAAGCCACGGCACGAAGCCGTATCACAATGAGGCCATCCAATGACCGTGACCTGCTGAATTTTAGGTGCTGAAAAACCAACCGCGAAGATTCAAGCCCCATACTTACCCATAATGAGATCACCCAGTGACCGTGACCTACTGAATTGTAGGTGTTGGGAAACCAACCACAAAGGTTCAGGCCCCAAACTTACCCATCGAGCACTAGCCGAGACTAGCCTCCAAAACCCAATTAATCACAAACATCAACGATCCCAAGGTTACCGAATTTACAAGAATAATAGTGTGCTGCCTTGAGTCGGCCAACACGACAACAATAACTCATGGATGGATACCGTCCTCGGCGGTCCCAATTCAAATACCTCAACCGCCTTAGGAATGGCCAATCGAATAAACAATGATACAACAGATGGAAATTATCTTCGACAATCCCAATTCAATACATCGATTACCTTAGAACGGTCAATCGATAACAACGACACAACGGATGGGAATTACCTTCGATAATCCCAATTCAATACGTCGATTACCTTAGAACGGTCAATCGATAAACAACGACACAACGAATGGGAATTATCTTTGATAATCCCAATTCAATACGTCAATTACCTTAGAGTGCCCAATCGATAAACAACGACACAACAGATGGGAATTATCTTCGATAATTTCAATTCAATACCTCGATCGCCTTAGAATGGACAATCGATAAACAACGAAATGATTAGAACAGTTGTCCCGGTGCCCTTAATCGTGTAACACCCCGAGATATTCGGAATAATTACAGCGCCGTAAACCCTTTAAGTAAGGATTTACAAGGCTAATTTAAAAGAAATGTAAATATAAGACATCAATACTGCGGAAATTTAAGTTTTCAAAACCATTCAACTGGTTCAACGAGTAATTAATACAACCATATCGAAATGATATTAATAAGACACGCGTACTCGAGTACTGAAATCAAACCAAGAAAACAAATCACCAACAACAACAAACATCACTGAACCCCTTCGTCGTCACGTCGGTACTGTGGCTGTTTCCCTGCTCCTCGGCTACCTGAACATCAAAACAAATGTCCACCCCCGAAGGGGTTAGCAAAATGATGCTAGTACAAGTATCATATTAAAGAATTCGAATATGCATCAATAATACATAACAAGATACACCACACGGACTTCCGCTACCGGAATCCGACAATGCGAATCCACAAGATTCCATTAACACAGCAAGGGTATTCCAATGATCCAGCGCCCTCAGCATAGATCCCAAGATGATCCCGTCGGACCAACACGAGGTGGAAATAACCCGTCCAGCGCCCTCAGCATAGATCGTACAATGTACACAAACACAACTCATGCATACACATATGCCAAATCATTATGTTCATCAACATGAACATACAAACACTAGATAACGAGTATCATGACAATTCAATAATTAATTTCCATGTTCAACAACATGAATAAACCACAAACATGCTCAAAATATCAATTTTAACACATTACGATACTTGCCTCAAAGATGGCAAGAACGAAATACTTCAATGATCTCAACACACTCGAAGGCCGCCTCTTTCGATCAACGTAGCAAGCTCGAACCTTAACAAAAGAAATGATATACAAATCATCTCAAGTCGAACGATTGCCTAACAATTCGGTCTACGGCCAAAAGCTCAAAATAAACAATCTGCCTGAACTACTTAGCGTACGCTACGTACTCTACGTAACGTGCGCTAAGCCTGCCTGTTAGCGTACGCTATCGTCTAAGCCTAGCGTACGCTAGCCATGGACTGACAGTTCTCTCTGACCATCCGACTGACTCGGCCGATATCATAACGTACGTTACGTACCAAACGTAGCGTGCGTCAACTTATCCCCGATAGCGCACGTTAACTTACGTATGTTAGCGTGCGCTAACCGTGCATGGCAGATTACTCGGCGTAAGCTGGAGCTAATGGTGATGAATTCATAAATTCTATGGTGATAATACAAGTCATCCCCGAGCATATCATGCTAATAAGGTTTGTGAAAGTTCTATACGTACTAAATGACTATGAGATACAAAGATACGGAAAATCATTTCAACATCATAATTCATCTTAGATCTTCAAGAAAATATTCTAAGTTCCGTTCGTCCTACGTTCCAAAACACATGATTCCAATGTGAAAAACGTAACAACTAGGTAATATCCGTCTACTGATCACAAATCGGTTTGAAAATGCTTAGGAGTCCATATACTAAAAACGGTTCAAAAGTTCATACGATATATAGTGCCGATACGTCAAAAGTATCCTTCTAACATGTGATGATCGATTATAAACGAAATAACTGGCTATCAAAACATGATCAAACATCCCTAAGAACACTACTAATATAGGTGGAGAATCACCTACCTCAAAGTAGTGAAGAACAAGGAGGAAATTGAAGCAATCCAACGCCGAAGGCTTGAACACCAATCTCCAATGATATACGATCTTTAATCACGAGCTAGGATGTTGATATAAAGTGTTTAGGATGTAGAGAGTAATACTCTAAGTATAAGGATTCGGATATGGGAGAAGAAAGAACTGAAATTACGAAAAGGATGCTGTCCTATTTATAGGAAATGGCTATTAGCGCGCGCTAGTCCATGCTCGTAGCGTGCGCTAACGGCTCACTGACTTCACTGTACTCAGCACTTAGCGTGCGCTATCCTCAAGTCAGTAGCGTGCGCTAAGGCGTTGACTTGGCTTTTCCCGAAAGCCGTCCAGGTTCATCCCGACACAATCCGACCAAGATTCTCGGCCTGATCTCACCTACCGCACGTCTCAATCAAATTGACCACGCATAGCGTGCGCTAATGTTCCTCTGTAGCGTGCGCTAAGGATCCATGTTAGCGTACGCTACACATAGCCGATAGCGTGCGCTACATGCGCAGAATTACAATCTTTAAATCACATACATGAAATCATACGCTCAACAACATCGGATAATGAAATACGGAGAATAATACTCATATCAAGGTGCAACAATTACAATGTTACAAGTTCCAAATACATATCAGAAATCTCGGGTATTACAAATCGGTTACCGACGACGGAGATGATAATCGAACACGTCAATGCCTTCACTCGGCCAATCACAGCAGCAATAGCAAAATACCAATATCAATAAAAATGATCATAAAAACGTCTTAAACCGACACCAATATCAACAACAACAACCGATACATCGATACTGCGAACCGGCTATCGACAATAACATCAACAACGAGTATCTCAAATCCCTGAACGGCTTTTATCGGACAATAACAACATTTGGCATAATTTGTCGAAGGGTATCGTATCAAACCACCCCCATGATATCAACAAAATCATAGAGAGACCAAGTCTCGAAATGATACAACACATTCATACACATACATGATAACATTAATCTCATTGACTAGTACAAGTATAAAACATGCCTCAAACCGAAGGTGAAAAAGTCCTTCCACGATCACGTCCTCCCACGAAACGACGAACGGCATCTTCCAATAGTTACAAGCACTCGAAAAACCTTGGATGAAATACAATTCATTCAATAACATAAAATCAAAATAAAACAACACCAAAAACGATCCCGATTCAATCCCGAATTGGTTAAACTCCACAAACGAATACCATAGTTCTCAACTATGAATTCTAACATCCTCTAACACCTCAATGATCGATATGATCAAACGTTCTCAACACTTGCGAAAACAATTCAACAAGAAACACTTAAGAACATCATCAAATTGATCCTCCTACAATGATAATATCATCAATATTATCACTACCACCTTAAGAACATCGTCAACACAACAAACATGATGTCTAAACAATAATCAATCACCAATTCATCATGAATTCGGATTAATAAACAAGATTAAATCCACCATTGCAAGATTATGATCATCATTACATAAGTCATCATAATCCTATCTCAAAATGGTTATAATCTTACAAACAACAACATCAATCATATCAAGACTATGTTAATCATATAACAATCTTAACATAATCCTTCCTAGACATGATTAAAACCTCCAAATATCCCAAAACATCAAGAACAACTCCTTCGCAAGACACAATCGTCATGTTCTTCATCACAAGTTGTAAAAACTCATCAAGAATCATGATATACTCCAACAATCACCAATTATACGAGGAAAACAACAACAAAAACAACAACAACAACAACATACTCGAAAATCACTTGTAGAACAAGAGATTAAGAGAACTTACCAATGAAGAACAAGAAGAACTCTCCAAACACCAAAGGAGCACCAACAAGCTTCCCACTCCAAGATCCAAATCAAGTTATGATGATCAAAAACATGTTGGAAGAGGCTAAATATCAAGAACAAGTCCAGAGGGACGGTTCTAGGGAGAGAAAGGAAGTTTTGGTTCGTGCAGAAATGAAATACGAAACCAAGATATATAAACTGACAAGCTCATTACGTACGCTATACACCAAGCATAACGTATGTAAGGGCCATTACGTACGCTACACCAACAACTTAGCGTACGTAATGCTAGTCAAAAACTAACTGACCAAAAACATGAAGACCCTAACGTACGTAAATAATAACAATTTATGTGTGTTAACAAGCTGCACGGATAACATACGTAAGGCTCACGCCCTAACGTATGTAAGGATCCGTTGACTGCAATAGTGAGATCTGATCGAAAGATGCCCGGGACCCACCGTCCGAAAGTCGAGTCCGAGAAAGGTTCCCTCTACCTACCACTCATTACGTACGTAGAATGAATAGGATAATGCACGTAATGCTGAGGTTCTAACGTACGTTAAGGACACAAGCTAACGTACGTTAGCTCAACAAAGTGAACAACTAAGTTGTTCCAACAAATATCAACCCGAAATGAACGAACACAATCCAACACACCTCAACAAACACGAATGATATAATACAACGGCATTTGTATAATTCCAAATGAGTATGTACAACTCAACAGTACCACGAAAAAAAATTACCCCCGGATATTACAATAGGAACTATTTTGGCTTGGTAATGAATCTGTAAAGTTCCTATCTCTACGCGATAAGAAGCGATTATTTTATTATTACTAACAATAAATAAATAATATATATTATTATTAATTATTACCCCCTAAATTGGAGGCCCCCATGAATAGGAGGCCCTAGGCCATTGCCTAGGCTAACAATACATTGGGGCCGGCTTTGACGAGGCAATTAAAGTGGCAATCATATTGAATATTCTCTTGTTGAGTTGTGAGAAAACAACACGAAAATTTCTTACAATGATAAGAAAAAATAGAAATCAAATTCAATATGACATTGATTTCAACAAAAAATAAAAGATAATTGCGTCATTTTTGAAAAAGTCTTCATAAACTATTTATGTATTACCTAGTATATAAGGTTTTATAAAATTATAATTTGCATGGGTCAATATGAGTAATCGAAAATGTTGGAGAATTTTGGTACCTTCGCCATTTGGAAATAGCGCGGAGTATATAAGAGTTATGAAACTCTTTTGTGTTGTGGAAGCTTATTTAAAGTACGGAAGATAAACGACACAATATTTATAGAGGTTCAGCCAAACATGCCTACGCCCTCTATTCGTATCTTTTTCTATAGGCTTAAGATCAACCTCTGTACCTCGTATTCTATCGGTCCGAGTGATACCGTTACAATCTCGTCTTCTATCGGTCCGAGATAAACCGTTTTACTCTTGTCTTTATATCGGTCCAAGCTAAACCGTTCTCCTTTTTTATCTAACAAGGAATTAACCTATCTAGCTTTCTATGGGTACTAGACAAACCTCACTTGGATTTAGATGTGATTATAACAATGCCGGATCAACGATCCTAATAACACTGAATCAATCTACAATCCGTATCTTTTCTCTCGTGTATGAGTTATCTTGTATAAACACTCAAACTTTTGACAATATAAGCTCGATTACAACAACAATAATGTATATAACAATATATGACTTATATCAGATTTCCTTCAAGTTGTTATGTGTTTAATACCATTAGAAGTGGTATTTATAGGCTCCAAAGCCTCAACTAGCCATTAGCTCCTGCTGCCTTCATTACGTACGTTATAGCTCATCCTTTACGTACGTTAAGCTCATTACGTACGTTATCTTCATCTGGTTACGTACGTTAAGCTATGTTCAGATCAGTCCAGTAGCTTTGTTTCTTCCATTACGTACATTATCATAACCTCAATACGTACGTTATATAAGTCTTGGATAGCCGTTGATATGATTACGTATGCCATGATGTCACAATGGTCATTTAGTTTGAATTCTGATTCAAACTCTTCATTACGTACGTTAAACACAATGTATTACGTATGTTAAGCTCATTCTTTTACGTACGTTATCTTAACTCCATTATGTACGTTATACATGTCAGATGTACTCGTCTGACTTCAGGTGACTTCTCATTACATACGTTACATCATGTGTATTACGTACGTCATCTTCATTAAAGTTGAACTTCTTTGCTTTTCAGTCCGGTTCGAGCGTCTTCGACTTCTTTGTTGTTTTGGTTTTGCTTCATTGTTGTTTTTATTTGATTAACAACTAATCATTAAAGCTTTTTTATAAATGTATAGAATACAATATTCCAACAGAAAATGTATTATCTTATAAATTTAGCTAATTATTAATTTGGCATGTTGTCTGGGAGTATGGACCTAACAAAGTTATGATCTTAGACAAAGTTATGATCTTAAAGAAATTGTTAAATAACCGAGTATTAATCTACCATAGTAACAAATACAAGTACGGGATGTCCTATATTATTGAGGAAGAATCATTTATATTAGTACATGCTTACTATATATTATTCATATACTATAGTAATAATACAATGGAGGTGCGATAATTGGATTGAAATGTCATATTACAAAATCACCTTGCTAGAAATGAAACATATTGGCCATCACAGACCAAATAAATTTACCAGTAACGGAAAGATGGTAGAGAGGCGGTCCGCCAGAGAACAAACCGATAGACGGGAAAAAAATACATGCTCAGTCACTGGAAGTATGGTGGACGGCCATTAAGGCCTCCGCCGAAGAACGATCCAAGAACCAATCACAACTAAACAAAATATCACCAGAGGTCCGCCGACGGCCGGCAGACAACTGCATAGATAAAAACCATCCTGTCGATGGAGGTCCATCAGTTGGTGGCTGCAAAAGAGAGAGACAGAGAAATAGTTGATTTTTCGATAGAGGTCGTGTTGGAATATAAAACGCAGCGAAAGCGAGACTGATGTATTGAATAGATTTGGTTTTATAAACTAACCAACAAAATTGTGGATCTATTTAGGATTGTCAATTAATTAATTAAACAGACTAATTTAACAATTTAAATATACGTATTTACGCAGTAGAATTGGTAATTCATACATTTGAAGCGAAGTGGTAGAAAATCCCTTTGGGTCGATCGAACTCCTCCTCGTACTCCTCATTGATCTTCTTGTATTTATACCTCAAGATCTTCTAGAGTATATCCCTCCTAAGATCCAGATATCGTGTGGGCAATAATCTACTGGATCAAACTAGGACTTGCAGTATGGGATCGACCGAACCACTATTGTTCCTCAAGAATATCTCGATTTTTGTCTCTGTTTTTCTTGATGATATTTTAAAATTGTTGTGTTTACCAAATTATGGAATCCAAGACACAAGTCAAGATCTACAATTAAAACACACAAAAAATCGAAAATCTTGTTCAATAATGAGTGTAAAAATCGGCCACCCCTTAAGTCCTATTTATAGGTGTTATGGGCTACTCTAGGGACCTTAAGGAGGATAAGGTAAGGACTCCCAATAGATTTCATCTTACCAATATTAGGACTCTTCCTAATTTAATGAATCTATTAATATCAACTTAGTCCACTAAAAGGTTGATATTGCACTTCCTACCAAAATCCCAAATTACGAAATTGAGCTCCCTTTTGAATTAATTATTTCTCCTGTTTAAGATATCATATGTCCATTAATTAATTTAAGCTACTGACAGTTTTTAATTAATTAATATGTTATACATAAGTATACCACTCGATCTTTATTATTATATCGGAAAATTAATTCCACCTGTAGGGTTTAATATAATAATTCCTTCGAGTTCCTCAAGGAACATGATCAACCCGACTGGTTGGGACGCGATTTCTAGCTATAATATTTATATAAATAATAATATTGCCCAAAATATCGAGCATATTGACTAAATCATTTTGGCTCTCACCCATGATAAATCAAAGCAATAAATATTAAATATTAATAACTGGAATTAAGAAATAGTAATTATCCGAGATGTACGTTCTTCTTATAGTCAGTACAAAAGAATCTATCTCACCTCGATCCTGTTCAACGTATAGCGAATACGCTAATATATGGTAATGGTCAAGGCCAACCAATCTCAAGCATATACTACAACCTCTCACATAACGGTCTAATGTTATATAGGTTGTGAACTAATTATTACTATATAAGGGACCGATAATGTGATCTTCTGTGTGACTCGACCGACGACATTATCTACATAAAGTAATTTAGACAACATTTGCATTACCATATTGTGAATAAATGTGCAAAACATGTGACAAAATGAATTAAATATTCTCATAAATAAAGACCGAGAAATTAGGTAATACATGCATAAAGTATGCTTTGATGTATACAACCCTAACAATCTCCCACTTATACTCAAAGCATGCTTTTGAAGTATACTATCTAGACTATGTCTATCTATCTCCCACTTATACTCAAAGCAATGCTGCCATACATCTCAACCCCACTCCTTCCACATGCCCTTCAAATGACTTTGAGGGCAACCTTTTCGTGAAAGGATCAGCTAGGTTGTCTTCAGATGCTATCTTGGAGACAATAATCTTCCCTCTCTTCGGAAAATCTCGAATGAGATGATATTTGCACTTGATATGTTTGCTTTCTTTGTGGGCCTGTGGTTCCTTAGAATTTGCAACAGCACCGATATTATCACAATAACTCGTAATACTCCTAGGCAAATTAGGAATCACACCCAAATCCTTTAGGAAGTACTTGAGCCGTACCGCCTCCTTCGCTGGCTCTGAGGATGCTACATATTCGGCTTCCATGGTAGAGTCCGCTATGCATTTCTGCTTCACACTCCTCCAACTGATGGCTCTACCTTCCAAAGTGAAAACATATCCATAAGTTGATTGCGACTTTTCTTTGTCTGAACTGAAATCTGAGTCAGTGTAACCCAAAGGACAAAGTGTATCCAATTGATATACAAGTATATGCTCCCTAGTCCTTCTTAGGTACTTGAGTATATGCTTGACAGCAATCTAATGTCCTGGTTGTGGGTTCGACTGATATCTCGCCACCATGCCTACAACATGATAGATATCAGGCCTAGTGCAAAGCATAACATACATGAGTCTTCCCACTGCCAAAGCATAAGGGACCAACTTCATGTCATCTATCTCCTTTTGTGTCCTATGACACATAGCCTAAGACATCTGATTTCCATATGTGTAAGGTAAGAAACCTTTCTTGGAATTCTCCATACTAAATCGCTTTAGTACCGTATCGATATAGGATGCCTGAGATAAGCACAACATCCTTTTCTTGCAATCTCGAAAGATCTTAATACCAAGGATGTGCCGAGCTTCTCCCAAATCCTTCGTATCGATATAAGATCCAGATATCGTGTGGGCAATAATCTACCGGATCAAACTTAGACTTGCAATATGGGATAGGCCGAACCACTATTATTCCTCAAGAATATCTCGATTTTTCTCTCTATTTTTTTTTGAGGATATTTTAAAAATTTTGTGTTTACCAAATTGTGGAATCAAAGACACAAGTCAAGATCCACAATTAAAACACACAAAAAATCAAAAATCTTGTTCAATAATGAGTGTAAAAATCGGCCACCCCTTAAGTCCTATTTATAGGTGTTATGGGCTACTCTAGGGACCTTAAGGAGGATAAGGTAAGGACTCCGAATAGATTTCATCTTACCAATATTAGGATTCTTCCTAATATAATGAATCTATTAATATCAACTTAGTCCACTAAAAGGTTGATATTGAACTTCCTACCAAAATCCCAAATTACGAATTTGGGCTCCCTTTTGAATTAATTATTTCCCATGTTTAAGATATCACATGTCCATTAATTAATTTAAACTACTGACAATTTTAATTAATTAATATGTTATACATGAGTATACCACTCGATCTTTATTATTATATCGAAAAATTAATTCCACCTGCAGAGTTTAATATAATAATCCTTTCGAGTGCCTCAAGGAACATGATCAGCCCGTCTGGTCAGGACACGGTTTCTAGCTATAATATTTATATAAATAATAATATTGCCCAAAATATCGAGCATATTGAGTCAATCATTTTGGCTCTCACCAATGATAAATCAAAGCAATAAATATTAAATATATATAATTAAATATTAATCACTGGAATTAGGAAATAATAATTGTCCGAGATGTACGTTCTTAGTATAGTCAGTACAGAAGAATCTATCTCACCTCGATCCTGTTCAACGTATACTGAATACGCTAATATATGCTAATAGTCAAGACCAGCCAATCTCAAGCATATACTACAACCTCTCACATAACGGTCTAATATTATATAGGTTGTGAACTAATTATTACTATATAAGGGACCGATAATGTGATGTTCTGTGTGACTCGACACACCACATTATCTACAATATAAAGTAATTTAGACAACATTTACATAACCATGGCGTGAATAAATGTGCAAAACATGTGACAAAATGAATTAAATATTCTCATAGATAAAGACCGGGAAATTAGGTAATACATGCATAAAGTATGGTTTGATGTATACAACCCTAACAATCTCCCACTTATACTCAAAGTATGCTTTTGAAGTATACTATCTAGACTATGTCTATCTATCTCCCACCTATACTTAAAGCAACGCTATCATTCATCTCAACCCCACTGCTTCCACATGCCCTTCAAATGACTTTGAGGGCAACCCTTTCGTGAAAGGATTAGTTAGGTTGTCTTCAAATGCTATCTTAGAGACAATAATCTTCCCTCTCTTCGCAAAATCTTGAATGAGATGATATTTGCACTTGATATGTTTGCTTTCTTTGTGGGCCCGTGGTTCCTTCGAATTTGCAACAGCACCGGTATTATCACAATAAAGTGTAATACTCCTAGACAAATTAGGAATCACACCCAAATCCTTTAGGAAGTACTTGAGCCATACCGCCTCTGCTGCTGCCTCTGAGGATGCTACATATTCGGCTTCCATGGTAGAATCCGCTATGCATTTCTGCTTCACACTCCTCCAACTGATGGCTCTACCTCCTAAAGTGAAAACATATCCGGAAGCTGATTTCAACTTTTCTTTTTCCGAACTGAAATCTGAGTCAGTGTAACCCAAAGGACAAAGTGTATCCGATTAATATACAAGCATATGCTCCCTAGTCCTTCTCAGGTACTTGAGTATATGCTAGATAGCAATCCAATGCCCCAGTCGTGGGTTCTACTGATATCTCGCCACCATGCCTACAACATATCAGGCCCAGTGCAAAGCATAGCATACATTAGGCTTCCCACTGCCAAAGCATAAGGGACCAGCTTTATGTCATCTATCTCCTTTTGTGTCCTAGGACACATAGCCTTGGACAGCTGATTTTCATGTCTGTAAGGTAAGAAATCTTTCTTGGAATTCTCCATACTAAACCGCTTTAGCACCGTATCGATATAGGATGTCTGAGATAAGCACAACATCCTTTTCTTGCAATCTCGGAAGATCTTAATACCAAGGATGTGCCCAGCTTATCCCAAATCCTTCATATCGAACTGCTCAAACAGTCATACCCTTACGTCTGATAATACCTTCACATTGTTTCCAATTACAAGTATATCATCAACGTACAGTACAAGAAATACTAGCACGTTTCCATCGCACTTTTTGTATACACAAACCTCACCAGGACACTGTTCAAAACCATACGATTGAATGACGTCATCAAATCGCATGTTCCAAGACCTTGATGCTTGCTTGAGACTATAAATGGATCTCTTAAGCTTGCACACTAAGTGCTCCTCTCCTTCAGCAATGAATCCCTCAGGTTGGCGCATATAGATTTCCTTATCAGGACTCCCGTTCAAGAATGCAGTCTTGACATCCATCTTCCAAATCTCCATATCCAAATGTGCAGCTATAGTTAAGAGAATCCGGATCGATTTAGGCATGGCTACCGGCGAAAAGGTCTCATCGTAGTCGATGCCCTACTTCTGAGTGTAACCTTTCGCAATAAGCCTTGCTTTGAAGGTTTCAACATTCCCTTTCGATCCTCTCTTACGCTTTTAGACCCACTTACTTCTAACGGGTTTTACCCCATTGGGTATCTCTACTAGCTCCTACACTTGATTAGAATCCATAGATCCTATTTCGGGTTCCATTGCTGTTTGCCAGGATTTAGCATCCTTGTCTTGAACTGCCAGCCTATATGTACATGGATCCATTTCATCCTAGTCCGGGGAGTGGTCCGAATATGCTCCCACGCCGATGAAATGATCAGGTTGACGAACAACTCTCCCACTACGACGAGGCGTGTCCTTGGTTTATATCCACAATAGTGTCGATACGTGGTACACTGGGTGTTTGTATAATTGGTATTGTCGAAATCTCGCCCCTAAGTTCCTCTAGAATGACTTCACTCCTAGGCTTGTGGCTCATTACATAGTCCTCCTCTAAGAACCTGGCATTGGTGTTAACAATGACCTTCTGATCTTTAGGACTATAGAATAATCCACCCTTCGTTCCCTTCGGATATCCTACAAACACTCTTACTTCTGTACGAGATGCTAACTTATCAGCTTCCTTATTCAACACGTGTGCTGGTGAACTTAAAATTCGAACATGTCCCAGATTGGGTTTGCGCCCATTCCACAGTTCAATGGGTGTTTTTAGAACTGATTTCGAAGGCACCAAGTTTAGAATGTACGCCGCTGTTTCCAAGGCGTATCCCCAAAACGAAATAGGCAATTCATAATAACTCATCATTGACCTAACCATCTCTAATAAAGTAAGATTCCTTCGTTCAGCAACACCATTTTGTTGTGGTGTACCAGTCGCAATGAGCTGGGAAGTAATCCCCTTGTGTGCCAAGAAGTCCAAAAACTCTCCACTAAGATATTCGCCACCACGATCAGATCGTAGTGACTTGATACTTTATCCATGGCTTCTCCATTTCAACCTTGAATTCTTTGAACTTATCAAAAGATTCAGACTTACGTCGCATCAAATAGATGTATCCATATCTCGAATAATCATCTATAAAAGTGATGAAGTATTCGAAACCACCCTTAGCCTGGATGTCATTGGACCACATACATCGGTGTGTACCAATTCCAATACATTTTGTGCACGATTTCCTTTGCTTTGGAAAGCCCTTTTAGTCATTTTCCCTTCTAGACAGGATTCGCAAATTGGAAATGACTCAACTTGGAGTGAATCCAATGGGCAATCGCTCACCAACCTTTGAATCCTTCTAAGGTTAATATGACCCAATCGTAAATGCCACAAATATGTTTGATTTATGCTCAAAGGTTCTTTTCTTTTATTAGGATTAGTCAAAGAATTAAGCGATTTATAATTATGCAAGGGAGTTGGTGCAGCATTAATGACATAAGGTCCTTCATTATAAGTACTCGTGCAAACATATTCACCATTTCTTTTAATAATTGCATTATCTCCAAAAGAAACTGAATATCCATCACAACACAATTTAGAAACTAAAATTAAATTTATTCTAAAGTCAGGTACTAATAATACATTATTTAGGACTAGAATCCTACCATTAACTTTTGACTGCACGACTCCCACTGCAACAGCCTTCAGCCTGGAATAGTCGCCCCAGCTTATTGTAATCTCATCCGCACTAAGTACTTTCGTTACTTGGAACCCCTACGAGTCATAACAAACATGATCAGTGGAGCCCGAATCTACTATCCACGAAGTGATAGAACAGGCAGCCAAACATGTTTTGACTACTCGTGCATGAGACGTACCTTTCTTAGGGCAGTCACTCTTGAAATACCCCTTCAGACCGCACTTATAGCATTTTCCCTTCGGCTTTTTGTTTGCCTCGGAATGAGGAGCCTTACCCTTATCTTTGAAGGTTGCCATTTGCTTCTGGCCAACCTGCTTTTTCTTCTTTCCCCATTTGGGTTTTGAAGAAGTATCACCGGTTGCCGCAAGAATCTGACGATAACCTTGTTTGAAGAGACCTTCAGCAGATTGAAGCTCTGTCAGAAGTTCCTCCAAAGTGTAAGTCCTACGATTCATATTGTAGTTAAGGCAGAACTGCTCAAAGCTTCTTGGTAAGCTGCCTAAGATAATATCGACCTGCGAGTCTGCATCGATAGTATCCCCCAGTATGCTCAGTTCATTCAAATGAGACATCATTTTCAGAACATGATCCCTTAATGGAGTCCCTTCAAACATTGGGATTGTCATCAACACCCTCATTGCATTTTGCCTAGCCGCCCGGTTCTGATGACCAAACATATTGGTGAGATTTTTTTATCATCTCCGCGGCTGAGCCCATCGTCTGATGTTGATGCTGCAATACATTCGTCAATGAAGCCAAAATGTACCAGCGAGCCATCTCATCCGACTTTTTCCATTTTCGGAATTCATCCAACTCTCCAGGAGTGGCATCCGGTTCTGGTTCCAGAGGGCTTTCCTCAGTCAACACAAATTTATGCCCCTCGGCAGTCTAGACAATGTCAAGATTTCTTTTCCAGTCGGTAAAGTTAGTGCCATCAAGTTTATTTTATTTGAGAATAACAGCTAGTGGATTGAAAGACATCTGAGAATAAAATTAAAAATACCATTCATCACACAATTCGATGCAAAAAATATTGAAAAATCTTAAAACACAATATATATGTAGTCAACCAAAACCTCGAGAAAACCGCACATGCAAGCCACGTTAGTGTGGACGTTGACATATACATTTTCAAGTAGATTTTAACGTCTTTAATTTTACTATCTAGTCAAGATGCATTTTGAGAAGTAAAATTTATAATTGGTTCCTCTTGGACATGCATTAAATTAACATAGACTCCGATGGGGAGCTTATTAATTAATACACCTAAGTGAACATCATAATTTAACAAATATTAGAATATTATTTAATGATAATAGTCCTACAGATGGAGAGGTCATATCATAAAAAATAACATTCACCTTTTTGTTATCTAATTGAAGTTTAAAACTAGTGAGCTAATAATCAGCACATCCAATGTGGAGGAAGACTCTAATGTCAACGTGCATGCTAATTATTTCACAATTTAAACCAATTATGGAGGCCAACTTGATTTTGAAAAAGAAATTATTAAAATCACTAAGTTAATTTGAAAAATAAGGTTTTTAATTTTCTCGTCCTAACATGCAAGAAACATATCACGGATACATCCATACATGTCATACATCAAAACAGTAAAACCAACAAATAATTAAAACTGGATAATTAAATCCAATTATCATGGCTTTTATTCCTCGTTTTGAATAACGAGAAAATCCTTGGCTCTTTTGCTCTCACTGCTTCAAGCATCTCGTCATCCCCCTTCGGTTGGGGCACAAAAATTGCCAAATTTAGAAACTTTCTTCCATGCAAAATTAATTGCACAAGAAATTTCCAAATTAAAATTATTGTGCTCCAACGGATGCAACGAACAGCGGATAAACAAATAGGACCACATACCGAACGAACCTACCCGAACAAGGCCGACCCACTGCCCGACCCGACCCGTGGCCCGGCAGCCTGCCCCTGGCTGACCCAACCCGCGGCAGGCCAGACCTTCCGCCGAGACCGCCTGTATTGGCCGAGTCCCAATCGGTAGCAGTCAGGTCTCGGTCAGTTCGTCCGATCAGGACTGATTTTCACGCTGGACTTCTTTTCCTTCGGTACTTTGTGTATTCTAATTAGATTACAATTTTACACCAAATAAAATACATCGAATTTACAACAAAAATTACAAGGAAAAATAAATATTATTCTACCCATGGATTTTCTCATGGGAAAAACTTATACATGCCTCAAAACCGGGCCAAATTACCAAAAACACGTAAATAAATAAAAATATCACATAGCCATGATAATTGGACCATATTTACCTGCAAGACAATTTCTAGAAAAATATTCCAAACATCATACCATATGAATATATTAAATTGCTAGGAAATTAATCACAAAATTAATTAAATTGAACAGAACCTAAAGACCGGCTCCAATACCAATTGTTGGAATATAAAATGCAGCGGAAGCGAGACTGATGTATTGAATAGATTTGGTTTTAGAAACTAACTAATAAAATTGCGGATCTATTTAGGCTTGTCAATTAATTAATTAAACAGACTAATTTAACAATTTAAATATACGTATTTATGCAGTAGAACTGGTAATTCATACATTTGAAGCGAAGTGGTAGAAAATTCTTTTGGGTCGATCGAACTCCTCCTCGTACTCCTCCTTGGTCTTCTTGTATTTCTACCTCAAGATCTTCTAGAGTATATCCCGCCTAACATCCAGATATCGTGTGGGCAATAATCTACCGGATCAAACTTGGACTTGCAGTATGGGATCGACCGAACCACTATTGTTCCTCAAGAATATCTCGATTTTTCTCTCTATTTTTTGATGATATTTTAAAAAATTTGTATTTACCAAATTGTGGAATCAAAGACACAAGTCAAGATCCACAATTAAAACACACAGAAAATCGAAAATCTTGTTCAGTAATGAGTTTAAAAATCGGCCACCCCTTAAGTCCTATTTATAGGTGTTATGTGCTACTCCAGGGACTGAAGAGATTAAATCACCACTAGAAGGGGGGTTGAATAGTGGTAATGCGGAATATCGAACTTTCTCGCGAATAAAGGTAAAATGTGCGGAAAGTAAAAGACTCAAAGATATATAGAGGTTCGGCAACTTGCCTACTTCCTCTCTCCGGACTTCTTTTTCTATTGGCTAAAGAACAACCATAAACACTTGTCTCGTCTTCGATCGGTCCGAGTACAACAACTGTTACAACTGCTTATCTTCTATTGGTCCAAGCACAACCACTCTCAAAATAAACTTTTTGTATCTAATGTTCTATCAGAACTAGATAATCCTCACTTACGAATGCTGGAGTGTAATCCTAACAATGCCGGATCAAAGATCCTAATAACACCGAATTAGTGAATCTTAATTCGTTTCTCTTACGCTCGTGTATGAGTGATGCAACACTCACAACCAAATGAAAAGAATACAAAGTATAATAATTATTACAATGTGTATCACTCTTGTATCTTTTCTTCTCACAACTTAGAATGCAATAATCTGTAGAAATCCGAGCTCTAGAATGCTTTGAAGGCTTAAATGCTTGAATGCTTGAAGTTGTGTATTGAGATACCCAAGTGATATGGATATTTATAGTGTCAAGTCCTTCTTCATATGCTGAAAAACGTATTATTAGCGTGCGCTAATAATTCTTCATAGCGTGCATTATCGGGCTTTGACTCGGCTGATCTGATCGGTCTGTAGACTGTTCCAACGGTAAAAATACACGTCTAGCATGCGCTAGACGGTCTTCTGTAGTGTGCGTTAACATTGGTCAACAGGTCTTCACTTATAAAATTGTACTTAGCATGCGCTAGTACTTATACTTAGCGTGCGCAAGTATTATTTAATATTAGCTTTCCAGATTTTCCGGATCTCCTTTTTTACCTCTGCGTTCCAACGGATAAGTTGACTAACGGTAGAAATTCTAATGCTTAGCGTGCGCTAACAAGTGTTTTCTAGCGTGCGCTACATATTTTCCAGATAACGTACGTTAGCTTGTATAACGTATATAAATGCTTCGTTATTTGAGTCCAGGGGCTACTGGACTTCCAATATGTTTCCGGTAGCGTGCGCAAGTTTTGTCATGTAACGTGCGCTAGGACTTCTGAATAACGTGTGTAAATAATCTTCCGTAGCGTGCGCAAATGATTCCCTTTTTCTGTCCAGACCTTACTGACTCTTTGCCTTGTTTAAGAGGGACGCGATAGCGTGGGCTATAGAGAGATGTTAGCGTGTGATAAGTTTGGAAACTTAGCGTGCGCTGATAATATAGGCTTTGCGTGCGCTATCCATCAGGTAGGATTCCAACTTGACTGCATGTGACTTGCTTGGCTACTTAGTACCCTCGATAGCGTGCGCTACTATGCATCCTGTAGCGTGCGCTAAGAACAAGTTTTTCCTTCAATGAAACAGTCCGTTGAGATAGATTTTGTTTAAATGTTTTCAACATAATCATCCTCAAAATACTTTGAGTCAACAATCTCCCTGTTTTTGATGATGTCAAAAGATTTAATATATACCTGCAAAACCATTTAAAAAATGTAGAATCAAAGTAATTTGTTCGATATGTTAGTATGTTCGGTTTTGGAATGTTTCTCCCCCTTTTTGACATTAACAAAAAGGACTCCCCCTGAAATGTTGCATATACAACAAAATACCAATCAAATGACATGGGTCAAAACAGAACACATAATTAAGACATTAACGAACCAAAGTACATGTAAACCAATAAGTATGAAGAACATCGAAGGGAATGTGCATTTCATTACGAAAATAATCCGAACATTACACACGAATAACCAAAGCATACGACATCAAAAGCATATGAAATAAAGTTTGCTACATCGAGAATCAAGATCCTAAAAACTAAGGTGCTTGGTCGGATGAGGAGGATGGAAGTGGGAAAGACGGATGAGTGAAACGGATAAAGTCTTCAATCAGCCCACGAACTCCTTTAACTTCCGAACGGAGAGAACGAACATCTTCACGAATTTCCAGTTGTGAAGTTTCGATGCTACGCATCTGGGAAATGAGATCACTCTCCTCTTCCTCGGTAAGAGATTCTCTCATCGGTCGTTTGCCTTTAGAGGTAGGCTTCATCACAAAGACTCCTGTTTGAATTTCTCGAATGATGTGCGGCCCTCGTATACTAATCTGTTCTTCCGGCGTCGGCATTCTAGTCCCTTTCTCCACTTGATCATCTTCCTTAAGGTACGGAAAGAGAATCCAGCCCCGGTTGACGGTCCTCACATAATACATGGCCTTAAGCGAGTAGTCGTAAATCTCATGGCCGCTGGACACAGGAATGGCCTTGTCTTTCATTAAGTCCACTTTATGAAACTTGAAAATCGCTGTTAGGATGGAGCCGTATGGCATTCCAGCCTTGCGGGACCTTGAGGCGTAGTTTTTGGACCGAAAGAGGTTGCCTTTGACTTTCATCCAACTCGTAACAATGGCGGCGAAATCAATCCTATCATCATTCAGCACTCGATATACCACATGCTTGTCGATTGCACCAATTTGTGATGTGTGTTGACCTTAGGCATGATACACTTGGTGAGCGCGACCAATAGGAGCCGAATATTAATGCCGAAGTCATTATTCTCGAGGACCTCATCGGTGATATCGATGACGGCTTTCGAGCTTGAGAATTCCTTGACTTCAAGCTCAGTCACACCAGATTCTTCAACAATAGACTTCCCTGAACAAGCAAAACCATCCGACGATAACCCAAACAAATTATTCAAAATCTCCGAGGAGACTTTCACCACTGTACCTCCAACCAAACTTCCCAAAACTAAGGACGAAGATCCTTCACTCTCAGCAACATATAGATTCGTGTAGAATTCATGAACCAATTCGGGAAAAATGGGTTCTTTACACTCAACAAAACGAGATATGCTAATTGAAGAAAAGAATTCGGAAATAGCAATGTTCGCCCATTCCAGACTATGGAAATTGAAGTAATAGCAATCCTTGAGGTGTTCTTGAGGGCGGATTTCCGAAAATACCTTGAATGTGGTATAAGACACGAAACGAGAAGCATCAAATTCTGGATCGCGGATATGTTTTGCGTTTTTGTATCTATTTTCCATAGCAACCCTCCCTTTGCTCGACATGATTTTGAGAGAATTTGAAAGATTTGATGAAGATTATCGGAAGTATAGGAATCGGATTTTAGCTAGGGTTCTTTCTCAAAAAGGGGATCTGGCGCTTGCGTGCGTTATGAAAGAATGGTTGACTTTTTGGACTGTTCAAGGTTTATATAGGAAAATGAAAGATTTTAATTAGCGTACGCAAGGAATATAGGTTTAGTGTGCGCTATGAATTTATAGATTGCTTACTATACTGTCCAGTAGCATATATCGGAATAGGAGGGATTTTAGTTAGCGTACGCAAGAAATATGGGTTTAGCGTACGCTATCGAAGAAAAATTCGTTCAGGAATATGGGATTAGCGCGCGTTAAAGGGATAAGGCTAGCGCGCGCTAGCGAATGAGACATTTATAAGAAATTGATTTCTCGAGTAGATAACTAGATTTCAAGAATTGTCAAGATGTCCCATACCAAGTTGCAAACGAATAGTATTAAATGTTTCCTCTGGAAGAGGTTTTCGTAAATATATCAGCAAGTTGATCTTTCGTCCTGACAAAAATTAAGCAAATGTCTTTCTTTTGCACATGATCACGTAAAAAGTGATGTCTAATATCTATATGCTTAGTCCTACTATGCAACACGGGATTTTTGCTCAAATTAATTGCACTAGTATTATCACATAAGATATGAGTATTTTCAAAATAAATGTCGTAGTCGCGGAGTTGATTTTTAATCCATAATACCTGAGCATAGGGACTCCCTGCAGCAACATATTCGGCCTCGGTTGTAGACAATGCTACACTAGTTTGCTTTTTACTTCCCCAAGATATTAAACATGAGCCAATGAAGTGACACATACCACTGGTACTCTTTTTATCAATCTCACATCCGCCGAAATCGGCGTCACTATATGCAATCAAATTAAAATCCAAGCAAGAAGGATACCATAGACCTAGACCGATGGTCCCATTCAAGTAACGAAAGATACGTTTACAAGCAATTAAATGGGATTCCTTAAGATTAGCCTGGAATCGAGCACATAAGCACGTAGCAAATATTATGTCTGGCCTAGAAGCAGTTAAATATAGCAAAGATCCGATCATACCTCGATATAATTTTTTATCCACGGATTTGCCATTTTCATCTTTTTCTAATTTCAATGATGAAGAAATTGGCGTTGAAATCACTTTGCTACTCTCCATTTTCAATTTCTTGAGGAGATCATGTGAGTACTTTGTTTGATGGATAAAAATTCCATCTTCGCATTGCTTAATTTGAAGCCCGAGGAAGAATGTTAATTCTTCCATCATACTCATATCAAACTCTCCCTTCATAAGATTAGAAAAATCTTGGCACAATGATTCGTTAGTAGCCCCAAAAACAATGTCATCAACGTAAATTTGGCAAACAAGTATATCATTATCCAATATTTTTACAAATAAGGTATTATCGACTTTACCTCTTTTATAATCATTAGCAATTAAGAATTGACTTAAACGATCATACCATGCTCGGGGTGCTTGTTTCAAACCGTAGAGCGCCTTGTTGAGCTTGTAGACGTGATCCGGGAATTGGTGATCTTCAAAACCGGAAGGTTGCTTGACATATACTTCTTCTTGAATATAGCCATTCAAGAATGCACTTTTCACATCCATTTGGAATAGCTTGATCTTCTTGTGAGTTGCAAATGCACATAACAAACGGATGGCTTCGAGTCGAGCCACGGGAGCAAAACTTTCTTCGTAATCAAGACCTTCTTCTTGATTATACCCTTGTGCGACCAAACGAGATTTATTTCGAATTGGGTAACCGTCTTCATCACATTTGATTTTGTGCACCCATTTAGTCCCGATAATTGTTTTATCTTTAGGATCAGGAACTAAACTCCATACGTTATTGTGCATGAATTGAACAAGCTCCTCTTGCATTGCCATCATCCAACTTTCATCATCAAAAGCCTCGGATATATTTTTGGGAACAATTCCTGATACGAAAGCACAATGAGCAATATATTCGGTGGTTCTCCTTCGAGTTTGAACACCGTCTTTAATATTTCCAATCACGAGATCTTTGGGATGGTCTTTGATGTGCCCCCAATCTTTCGGTAAGCTCTCAATTGTCTTCTATTGGATTTCCGAAATTTTCTCCATTTCGTTTGAGGGATGAGAATCCGGAAAAATACCTGCATCATCAAAACATTCTACCTTTCTCGGGGGTGAGATCATATCGTTGAATTTAACATGAATAGATTCTTCAACTTTATTGGTTCTAATGTTATAAACATGATATGCTTTGCTATTTGTAGCATAACTAAGAAATATTCCAGAGTCGGATTTAGAATCAAATTTGCCCAAAATGAACACATTGCAACCGAAAGGATGAAAGTAAGATATATTTGGCTTTTTACCTTCCCATAATTCATACGGAGTTTTAAGATGAGTTCTACGAACATGAACTCGGTTAATCACATAACATGCCGTAAAAATTGCTTCGACCCAAATATATTGTGGAAGAGAATATTCGTTAAGCATAGTCCTTGACATTTCTTCCAAAGATCGAATTTTCCTTTCAACAACCCCATTTTGTTGAGGCGTTCTAGGAGCCGAAAAATTGTGATTAATACCATATTTTGTCACACAAAATCTTAAACGGAGTGCAATCAAATGACACCATTTGGAAAACTCGGAAAATGTATCATCTTTATGAGCAAGGAATCTAACCCAAGTAAAACGAGAATAATCATCAACAATAACCAAAGTATAAAGTTTACCATTTAGACTATCATATCTAGATGGTCCAATCAAATCCATATGCACAAGTTCAAGAATGCGACTAGTGGAAACTTCGAATTTTGGTTTGAAAGAATCTCGAGTATGTTTTCCTTTTATGCAAGATTCACACAAATGTTTCCGATCAAATTTGAGTTTGGGTAATCCATGAACAAGATCATGTCTCGATAAAATAGAAATGATAGGTAGAGATGTATGCCCCAATTTACAATGCCATAAATATGCATTATCATCCAAAGTAATAAGGCACTTTTCATTAAATGAACTTTTATCATTAAGATCAACAATATAGATGTTTCCACATCTCAAACCGATGAATGCAATTTTATTATTTCTAAATGACGTGCAATGCGTTTGTTCAAAGAGAATTTTAAAACCTTCATAGCATAGTTGAGAAACGCTAAGTAAATTATGTGGAAACCTTCAACAAGTAATACTTTGTTGATAGTGGGAGAAGGTTCCTTACCGACTTTTCCGATGCCCTTAATTCTTCCTTTTTGATTGTCGCCAAAGGTCACATGTCCTTGTTCTTGATATTCGAGGTCTTCAAACAAATCCTTGGAGCCGCACATGTGCCTTGAGAATCCGCTATCAATGTACCACTTGCTTTTCTTTAGTGCCGGTACCTACAAAAATAGTGTTTCTCGGTTGTTTCGGTACCCAAGCCCTTTTGGGTCCTCCAAAGTTAACTATACTTATAGCATTTGGAACAATTGTCCCTTTTGGAACCCATATTTGTTTAACTTTGATGGTTCTCAACTTTGAACGAACGTTATCATGAACTCGTTGTTTGAAAGGAGTTTTGAATTATCGGTTTCAGTTTTTTTTATTTTGTCAAGATTGATAAGGGATTGTTCCCTTTTAAATGGATCGAAACCAAGACCGTGTTTTAGTAATGGGGATTTTTGTATGGATAAAAGCTTTTTGAATTTCTCGTTTCCGAGAGTAGATTTATTCAAAATATATTTTAACTCCTTTTGAGTTTTCGTCAACTTAATTTTCAAAACATTTTCTTTTTCAAGGCATAAGGTATGGTCGAGTTCAATGTTTTTGCCTTTGTTTTGAAGATAGTACTTTTCGAGTTCTAAAGATTTTATTTTCCTCTTTAAAGCCATATTTAATTTAACCATCTCGTCGTATTCTATGTTCAAAGATTCAAACACACTTAATAACTCATCGTCATGATGAACTTCTTGTGAACTGCAAAAATCGAATGTATCATATTCATCATTATTAAGTTTAGAACTTACCTCGATATTGCTTTCAGAGTCGAGTGCCATAAATGTGAGTTGCGTCGAGAGATCTTTCAATCTCCTCCTCGTCATCACTCCAAGAAGCAATTAGAACCTCCTTCTTTTTTAATCTTTCGATTTGAGGCTTTGAAGAGGATCCTCGGCATTCCTTGGCATAGTGACCGTCTTGACCGCATTTCCAACAATTATTGTCGAACTTCTTTATAGGAACATATCCCGACCAAGGAAACTTCGCCTTCTTTGAATTAGATTTTTATACCTTGTAAAATTCTTGGCATAGAGAGCAAGTTCCTCGTCCTCTTCATCTTCGGGAACATCTTCCTCAACATCACTATCAACATTGAATGTGACTACTTTTTCATGAGGCTTTGGTTTAGTACCTCTAGACTTGAGAACGATCTCATAGTTGATGAGTGACCCGATGAGGGCACTAAACTCGAGTTTGTTGAGATCTTTGGACTCCATGATCGCGGTAACCGTGGCATCCCATTCACATGGCAACGAGCGAAGAATTTTCTTAGCTTTGTCGCTACTAGATATAGGTTTTCCGAAATATGCAAGTCCATTGGTTATAGCCGAGAACCGATCCAACATATTTGTGATCGTTTCCTCATCCTTCAAGGAGAAGAGTTTGTAGTCATGAAGAAGCATGTTGATTTTAGTCTCCTTGACTTGGGTGGTTCCTTCATGAGTTACTTCGAGGATTTCCCAAATTTCCTTTGCGCTTTCTTAGGAGGATATCCTATTGAGTTTTTCGGGATTAAGTGCGCAATATAGAAGTTGAGTAGCACGTGAATTGATGTGCGTGTTCCTCCAGTCCTCGTCGTTGAACTCGTCGAACTTTTTCAATGATCTATCTTCTTTCTTGGCAAGTTTCGGACCAAGGGCAATGACTTTCCAAATTTCAATATCATAGGCTTGAACGAATAGAGCCATTTTATTTTTCCATGTCATGAAATTGGAACCGTCAAAGAAAGGAGGACGGTTGAGAGCATTTCCTTCGATTTGGCCAAGAAGAGTCATTTGCGGATCTTTTTCCCTTAGGTGGTTAAACCCTTAAAAAGAGACCCGCTCCGGTACCAACTGAAGAGATTAAATCACCACTAGAAGGGGGGTTGAATAGTGGTAATGCGGAATATCAAACTTTCTCGCGAATAAAGGTAAAATGTGCGGAAAGTAAAAGACTCAAAGATATATAGAGGTTCGGCAACTTGCCTACGTCCTCTCTCCGACTTCTTTTTCTATTGTCTAAAGAACAACCACACACACTTGTCTCATCTTTGATCGGTCCGAGTACAACAACCATTACAACCGCTTGTCTTCTATTAGTCCAAGCACAACCACTCTCAAAATAAACTTTTTGTATCTAATGTTCTATCGGAACTAGATAATCCTCACTTATGAATGTTGGAGTGTAATCCTAACAATGCCGGATCAAAGATCCTAATAACACCGGATTAATGAGTCTTAATTCATTTCTCTTACGCTCGTGTATGAGTGATGCAACACTCACAACCAAATAAAAAGAAGACAAAGTATAATAAATATTACAATGTGTATCACTCTTGTATATTTTCTTCTCACAACTTTGAATGCAATAATCTGTAGAAATATTAGCTCAAGAATGCTTTGAATGCTTAAATGCTTGAATGCTTGAATGCTTGAATTTGTGTATTGAGATACCCAAGTGATATGGGTATTTATAGTGTCAAGTCCTTCTTCATATGCTGAAAAACGTATTATTAGCGTGCGCTAATAATTCTTCATAGCGTGCGTTATCGGGCTTTGACTTGGCTGATCTGATCGGTCTGTAGACTGTTCCAACGGTAAAAATACACGTCTAGCGTGCGCTAGACGGTCTTCTGTAGCGTGCGTTAACGTTGGTCAACATGTCTTCACTTTTGACTTTGAATCGTGTTGGTTTGTCTCCCCAACTTCTCTTTTCCAACGGATAAAATTGTACTTAGCGTGTGCAAGTATTATTTAATATTAGCTTTCCAGATTTTCCAGATCTCCTTTTTGATCTCTGCGTTCCAACGGATAAGTTGACTAACGTTAGAAATTCGAACGCTTATCGTGCCCTAACAAGTGTTTTGTAGCGTGCGCTACATATTTTCCAGAAAACGTACGTTAGCTTGTATAACGTACGTAAATGCTTCCTTATTTGAGTCCAGGGGCTACTGGACTTCCAATATTTTTCCGGTAGTCTGCGCAAATTTTGTCATGTAACGTGCGCTAGGACTTCTAAATAACGTGCGTAAATAATCTTCCGTAGCATGTGCAAATGATTCCCTTTTTCAATCCAGATCTTACTGACTCTCTGCCTTGTTTAAGAGGGACGCGATAGCGTGCGCTATAAAGAGATGTTAGCGTGCGCTATGTTTGGCAACTTAGCGTGCATTGATAATATAGGCTTTGCGTGCGCTATCCATCAGGTAGGATTCCAACTTGACTGCAGGTGACTTGGCTGGCTGCTTGGTACCCTCGATAGCGTGCGCTACTATGCATACTGTAGCGTGCGCTAAGAACAAGTTTTTCCTTCAATGAAACAGCTCGTTGAGATAGATTTTGTTTAAATATTTTGAATATAATCATCATCAAAATACTTTGAGTCAACAGGGACCTTAAGGAGGATAAGGTAAGGACTCCCAATAGATTTCATCTTACCAATATTAGGACTCTTCCTAATATAATGAATCTATTAATATCAACTTAGTCCACTAAAAGGTTGATATTAAACTTCCTACCAATATCCCAAATTACGAAATTGGGCTCCCTTTTGAATTAATTATTTCCCATGTTTAAGATATCACATGTCCATTAATTAATTTAAGCTACTGACAACTTTAATTAATTAATATGTTATAAATTAGTATACCACTCGATCTTTATTAT
This sequence comes from Orobanche coerulescens, assembly GCA_033398695.1. NCBI lineage: Eukaryota > Viridiplantae > Streptophyta > Magnoliopsida > Lamiales > Orobanchaceae > Orobanche > Orobanche coerulescens. Next base: position 123,186,030 of record CM065815.1, read on the forward strand.
TATATCGGAAAATTAATTCCACCTGCAGGGTTTAATATAATAATCCTTTCGAGTGCCTCAAGGAACGTGATCAACCCGACTGGTTAGGACACAGTTTCTAGTTATAATATTTATATAAATAATAATATTTCCCAAAATATCGAGCATATTGAGTCAATCATTTTGGCTCTCACCAATGATAAATCAAAGCAATAAATATTAAATATATATAATTAAATATTAATCACTGGAATTAGGAAATAATAATTGTCTGAGATGTACGTTCTTCTTATAGTCAGTACAGAAGAATCTATCTCAACTCGATCCTGCTAAACGTATACTGAATACGTTAATATATGCTAATGGTCAAGACCAACCAATCTCAAGCATATACTACAACCTCTCACATAACGGTCTAATGTTATATAGATTGTGAACTAATTATTACTATATAAGGGACTGATAATGTGATCTTCTGTGTGACTCGACACACCACATTATCTATAATATAAAGTAATTTAGACAACATTTACATAACCATAGCGTGAATAATATGCAAAATATGTGACAAAATGAATTAAATATTCTCATAGATAAAGACAGAGAAATTAGGTAATACAAGCATAAAGTATGCTTTGATGTATACAACTCTAACGGGTCCGCCTGCTGATGGCTGCAAAAAAAATAAAAAAAAAAGTTGATTGGTCGCCGGAGAACAGACAAGCAAGCGACCTCCAAAAAAATAAGAAAAAAATGATCGTCGTCGATTATCGGTATGCCGGCGGTCGGCGGTAAGCAGTAGCCGAGAGCATGCCGATCGTCAAAAACAAAAAATAACTGGTGGTCGTCGGAAGTCTAGTGGTCCCGACCATAGGGTAGGCCAGCCACTAAAGAAAAGCTGGTCATCGTCGACGGTTAGCCGCAAAAAAAAATGACTGCCAATATTAACTTATTTAAATTTAATAAACTTAAGGATTCTTTGGATGTTTAGGAGTACTTTTTTTATATTATTAAATTTAATATGGAGCGGTGTATTGATCTTCTCAGGTGCACGAGGATTAGAAAAAATCTAATATTCTTTATATTATAGATTATAGTATAAACTAAATAGAATAAGGAGAAAGAAGAGAGAATACGTAGAGTGTTGGGAATACTTATTAAATTTTGATGATGTCATCAGTGTATTCGCTTATTCAATTATATATGTTGGCAAAATGTAAGGAAGAACCAAATGAGTATCTTCAATAGGCCAAATAGTGTTAAGTTATATACTTGGCAAAATGTAAAGAAGAACCAAATGAGTGTCTTCCATAGGCCACATAAGTTAGGCATTAAAAATTGGCTAAAGTTCAAATCAGATAAGTTACTATCAGCCGAATCTTGGTCAACTCAACTGATCAGACAAGGTTGCCTTCAGACAAGATTTATCAGGCAACCTCTATCAGAGAAGTTCTGGTCAACAAATCAATCAGCAAAGCTTGACCAGACTGCAGTCAAGAAGCAAAGTCAAGTCGTCTGCAGTCTGACCATCAGATCAGTCAAGTTCAATCAGGTCAGAAGACTACAGATAAATAGACACATCAGAGAAGTCGACAGCAGAGAAGGTTGACTGCACATCAGGCAGGTTGACCACAGAGAGGTCAGTTAAGTGATCAGCCAAGTACTCCAGTCCACGTCAACATGCGTTGAATAGTCAATATTTACGGAAAGTCACATGCGGGCGATTAGAGACAGATAGGAAAGATTCTCGGAAAGGAAATAAATTAAGTAATTCATCCAGACCCACCACTGAAGACTTTAAGCAAATTAAAATCAAAAGATTCGGCGCATTCACATGGAAGTCTTCACAACGGTCGGAAATTTGATTAAAATATGGGAATCCAGCCTTGCAACGTTTAGAAAGAAAACAATGAAGTCTCTCTCTCCAACGGACGGATTTGTTACAAGATTTGCAATGGCTATGAAGAAATGCTCAAGGATCGTCATCTATATATATTCGAAGATTTGAAGCTGACCAACTACGATGCGAACGAACTCTCAAGCGATCAAAGCAAACAAAGCAATCAAAGAGAAATAATAGCATCGTGAAAGAGCAGTACTCTAAAGTTCTTATTTGAATAAGCTCTTAGTTGGAGAATACAATCACTCGTGTCTTTAAAACTTGAGTTCGGGGTACTTCACTGGTTGAATTTCGATAGACTGTAAAGGCATCCAAGGATCGTAGATCAAGAGGTGCAAAGCAGTCAAAGGGAGTTACAATGGCAAGGAATTCCACTGGTTGGAAGCTGTTGTAATTAGTTGAATCACTGTAATATTTATCACTGGTTGAGAATTATAGTGAATTCATCTCCAACTGGTTTGAAGAAAAGTGGATTAGTAGAGGATTACCCCACCTCTGAGACCACTATAACTGCTTGTGTGTTTTACTATTTTCATTATCATACTTAACTGTTGCATTCATACTGTACTGTTCCATTACTTTCAATTTGCTTTCGTCATCAGCTGACTTCCGCATTTCTATCAGCTGAGAAACACACTCTTTGTGAAAAAGAGTTCAAGAGTTTCAATAAGTCTATTCACCCCCCTAGACTTATTCTTGGACGACTTGTGACCTACAAGTGGTATCGGAGAGGTTGGTTTAATATTTCAAGAACCAGATCCATATATCAAGGATATATTTTAAACTCATTTTAGAAATGGAACACATGCATTCTAGATTACCTGTTTTTTCAGTTGATGAGTATGATCTTTGGAAGATAAGGATGCAGGCACACTTATCTTCAATCCATGATGACATGTGGTGCATCATAGAGGACGGTCCCTTCATCTTCGAGAAGGACAACACTCCTGAGCAGATTGCAGCCGGAAAGCCAGAAAAGATCCCAAAGAAGAGGATGGAGCTGACCATTGAAGAAAGAAAGCTGGCCAACCTTGACAACCAGGCCAGAGACGTGCTGTACCAAACTCTTGATAAATCAACTATGGTCAAGATCAAGAACTGCAAAAACGCCAAAGAAATCTGGGACACATTAGCCTTAATGTGTGAGGGAACATAGCTGATAAAAGAGAACAAGTTTTCAATCGCTACACAAAAGTTTGACAACTTCAAAATGAAGAATGGCGAATCCATAGACCAAGTGGACACAAGGTTCACTTAAATCACCAATGAGATTAACTCCCTGGGAAAATCATATGGGAACGGGGAGATGGCGCTGAAGGTCTTAAGATCTCTTAATCCTTAATGGAGTATGAAGGCAGTGGCTATGAGAGAATCCAAGGATCTTAACAAAATAAAGATCCAAGAGCTGTTCTCTGATCTAAAGGCTTATGAGTTTGAGCTTCCAAGTTCATCATCTACCAAGCCTGCGGAGAAGGGAATAGCCTTTGCAACCAAGTCTCCTGCCAAGAACCTTCCTGATGTAAAAACTCCAAATCCACTTGATTTTGAGGAAGAAATGGCATTCATAATGCAAAGGTTCAGCAACTTCAGAAAAAATTACTCCAAATACAAAAGGAATTATAAGGAGAACCCCAGGAGAAATCAAAAGGCTGGAAGCTGGAAGGTGGAGTGTTATAACTGCCACAAGATAGGGAACATCCAAATCGACTATCCTGATCTCAAGAAGGACGAGAGCAAGAAGGAGGTGAGCAGAAAAGAAGACTGAATGAAGGCCCTCATTGGAGAAGACCAAGAGCGTGTAGAATCAAGCAGCGGATTCTTCTCTGATGATGATGAAGAATATGATTGTCTAATGGCAAACCTAGCTGATGAAGAGGTAAAATCTAAACCCTCAGTTTCAAATAATAACAGCTCAGACATGTCACAAGACATGGACTTACACGAGTCTGTAAATCAGCTTTTCAAATATTTTGAGAAATTAAAATCTGCATACCAGACTGTATCAGCAGAGAGAACCCAGCTGCAAGATGAGAATAGGCAGCTGAAAAATGATTGTGAAAAACTTAGCCTAGAAAATTAATAAAATCAAAACTGAATTTAAAAACCAGGGTGCAGACAAGTTGAAAAAACAGGCTGATAATACTACAGCTGAGATAAAGAAATTAACTGTTTTAAATAGTGAGAAATCAGCTGCACTTGCTCATGTCAAAGCTCAGTATACTAAACTATCGCAGCTAAGTAAAACTCAGGCAAAGGAAATAACCTCCCTGAAGGCATCTCTAACCCTGGACGAATTATGTACGAATAAAAGGCTACTATATTCTAGATCTGGCCTCGGATATGACCCCAACACTCCCTCTAGGTCTAAAACCACTTTCATCAAGGGAGAAACAATTGTCTCGACTGCTGAGCCAATATACAAACCTGTATTTCAAAATAGGCAACAGCCAAGTCGCAGGTCTAGGCTGCAGCCAAGGTATACAAGGCAGCCACTTAGACATGAGAATAGGCAATGGCCAAGGCAGAAGCAGCAGCCCAGACAACATGCCCATTATTGTCAAAGACTCCCTATAAACAGATTTCAAAATGGGAGGGGCAAGTGGAAACCTCAAGGTTATCCTAATTTTCAAATGAACAGATGTGGAGACCCCAAATATTTCATAAATGGTCTCAGCCTGGATTTGGAAATGGCACACATCAATTTTATGAGGCATATCCGGTACACAATCCTAACAGAGGATATAAGCCCAGACCTTACACAACTTATAGGGGTAATAACAACAACTTTCACAATTCCAGGAGAAACGAGTTCTCCAGGAAACCAACTAACCCCCGAGGACCCACACAGATTTGGGTACCTAAATCTCTGCTTGTCTGATTGCAGAAAAGATGGAAGGACTACTACCACATCTCCACAAATTCAAATATAGGAGGTGAAGAATGGTTTGTAGATTCCGGATGCTCAAGGCATATGACCGGGAACAAGAAGGTGCTGTCAAATTATACCAAAGAAAGAGGTCCAGACGTAACCTTTGGAGATAGCTCTAGAGGTCACACTAAAGGTTTTGGAGAGCTGCACAGAGGAAACATCACCATATCCAAAGTTCATTATGTCAAGGGACTCAAGTATAATCTTTTAAGCATAAGTCAGTTTTGTGATGAGAAGAACCTAGTAGTCTTCACCATTTGGAAATGCATGGTGATAGATATCACATCTGTAGATGTGAAGCTAGAAGGATTCAGAAGAAGGGATGTCTATATGATATATCGGAACACAGGAACTCCTAATACCTGCTTTCTATCCAAGACAATAGCTGGGAATGCGTGGTTGTGGCACAAAAGACTATGTCACCTAAATTTCAAGGCTATCAACAAAATTAGCTCTCAGAAGGTGGTCATAGGACTTCCAGAAGAAGTATTCAAGAAGGAAGCTCTCTGTGATGCATGTCAGAAAGGGAAGCAAACAAGAGCATCATTCAAGCCATTACAACCTACAACTCTTACAACAAGGATTTTAGATCTACTACACATGGATCTATTTGGTCCCATCAAGCCAAGGACCTTAAGTGGCAGAAATCACACTCTAGTAGTAGTACATGACTACTCAAGATACATATGGGTTGTTTTTCTCTATAAAAAGAGTGAAACACTAACCAAGTTACCTGAGCTGCTAAGGAGGATTCAGAATGAAAAATCTCTTTCAATCATCAAGATCAGATCAGATAGAGGATGAGAATTTCTCAACAAAGCAATCACTGATTTGTAATATCCGTGTATTTTAGTATTCGTCTGTGTGTTGTTTCGGACGTATTTAGTTGAGAATTTATTCGTAATTTCCATGTTGAATTATGGTTATTTGGAACCGTGTGTTTTGACGATCGGAATTGGAATGTTTATGGTTGGTAATTGTCAAGTTTTGTGATTTCCGGAGTATGTTTGCTTTGGACGGAATGTAGAAGTGGTGACTCGAGAGTTATGGCCGTAAGATATGAATGTATTACCAAAAGGGTGTTAATAGAATAAGAGTAGATATTTCCGAATTGTGATTTACACAAGGGCTGAATTCGATCGATCACCATAAATTCTACAAAAATCTAAAAATTATAGAATTTTACAGGATTGTATAGAATTGAGTTAGCTTTCCAATGGTTCAAACGGTGAGTCAATCGGAGTCCGGATGAAGGAGTTATGGTCGAAATAGCGGACCGTGGTGCAGTGACACGGCCGTGTCATTTGACGCGGGCGTGTCGAGTTATTACGGTTAAGCAAAAACGTTCTGGATGGGTGACACGACCCCTGACTCGACCGTGTCATTTGACACGACCGGAAGTGCAGAAATGATGAAAAACCCATTTCGGGAGCTATATATATCCTTTGGTCGATTTTTTGGGCATTCTAGCACCTTCCCTTCATCCTCCACCTAGAATCCTCCATCTTAAACTCCAAAATCAAGCCATAAACATGTTCCAAACACTATAGAATCAAGATATAAAGTTCATTATTGAAGAATTATCCATCTCTTGGTTGAATTAAGGTATGTGGTTGAAGTGCTTCAAGTTATTTGAAAGAATTTTGGGGTTTGTTGGGAATTCTTGATTCAAGTTCGTTTTGGATTTGGATTATGTTAGATAATGATATTGTAATCATGTTCCTTTGTTTTCCCTCAAAGTTTATGGATTAAATTCCGAGTTTTTAATCCGTTCTTGGGTTCGACCTTTGTCGCCTCCGTAGTGTTCGATTAAATGTCTCTAAGGGTAGAACTTAGGGTGAATCTTTCCATTTCCGTGGTGTTGTGTTTTGATTCGGTATTTCGATGTGTTAGGATCAAATCGTTGAAGGAAATTCGGACCGTACATTCATCCGTTCGCCGTTTCTCGTGTCGTTCAAATTGAGGCAAGTACTTTGATTGTGTTTAATGTACTTCGTGTGAATATGTAAAAATGGAATTTGTGCCAATTGTTGATCGAGTGTGTGTGAGCCGAGTAAAACCAGTGAGGGTCCCCTGGGGTCCGGTAGGCTGCGTATCCCTACGGATCACTCGGTTGGGCTATACACCAGGGAGGGCCTGACGAGGTGTCTCTGGGGTGTGTATCTTGCTTGAGAGGTACAGGGCCAGTATAGCTCGGGAAGTTGTTTTGTGATGATAACTGTGATGTGGTATTCCGGAATATCTATGATGGCACTATGATTTCTGTGATTTTTGTTGATTATTCACTTGTTGTACATATTCTAGAATCATTGTACTTGCACCGGCTTCTTGCTGACCCCTTCTGGGGTGGATATACTTTTGTGTATTCAGGTACAGGTCCAGTGGGAGGACTAGCACAGGACGGACACGAGCTTGGTGGGCAGCATTGATATCGTACATCATTTTGAGTTGGTGGTCGTATGGTCATGGTCAAAGTCGTGTTTTAGTTTTGTACTCGCGCGGGTAGTGTCCAGTGTTGTATGTCATGTCATTATTAATGGTTAATGATGTTGTTGTATTCCCGTGGTGAACGGTCATATTGGTTATGATTCCTCGGGATGATATGTTGTTTGGTATTGTGCTGTATGTCATGTTGAAATTGAAGTAGGTTTTGAATGTATGAACATTTATGTTTGTCTTATTTAATGTGTTTTATTTGGGTCTAAGCACAGTAGGTTCTCCAAAAAGGATCTACAATACTGTAATATCCCGTAAATCATGGGGTGTTACAGAATATGGTATCGAGCCTAGGTTTATGGATACCTAGTGCATCGGTGTTGGAGTGCATTAAATTGAGTCGGTTGTTGTCTACGATATCATTAGCATGCTACCACCCCGTGTTGCTGTCTTTGGAAGACTCTTCGGATGTTGGTTATTTCTTCCCTTCGGAAATAATTACCTTAATATTGTGCAATCTATTATTGTAATCGTTTCCTTGTTGAACCATTCTTATTCTTCAGTATGCCGAGAGGTAGAGCTTTCCGTCAACGCGGTCGTGGTCGAGGTCATGGCAGAGTAGTAGTGTCTGAGTCCGAGAGGTCCGTTTCAGAATCGGCATCTCGTTCTGCGACTAGGTCGGACCCGATCCCTTCGGGAGGTTCAGAACTGCCTAACGTTCTTCAACAAGTTGTAACACAAGTGCACCAACTGGCACAAGTGGTGCAGAATATTAATACTGGCAGAACGGTTGAGGATCGATGGCTTCAAGAGGTTATGAAAATGAACCCTCCCAGATTCGATGGTTCCGGTGATGCGAACAATTGGGATCATTGGTTAGTTGAGCTGGAGAAGATATTTGACGGTATTGGTTGTCCTGAAGCCAAGAGAGTCCCGATTGCTCAATATCTGATTGATGACGCTTGGACCGGTGGCGAATATTAAGCCCAAGGACCGTGATGTCACTTGGGAAGAATTTAAAGAATTGATGGAAGCTCAATATTGTCCAGCGCCGGTACAGATTAGCAAGAGTCGGTGAGTTCTTGAGCCCAACCCGAAGATGTTCCTATTTGAAGCAATCAAGACATACAACAAGCAGTTAGTGTATGTCCAAGATCGAGTTAAGGATGAGATAGACAAAATACTTCATTTCGATGCAAGGATGAAACCGGAGGTCCGAAAGTATATGGCGGGCCTTGGGTGTACTACTTTGAGAGAATATCGGGATAGAGCACTTGCTTATGAGATGGTCTCGATTCCGGTTCCTGCAGTTTCGAGCTCGAAGAAACCAAAATTTTACGGTAGTTTCCGAGGCGGTGGATCGCGTAGGCCTCAATCTTCTGTACAATCTTGTTGGTTCCCCTCAACCTAGTGGAGGAGTGCCGAGAGTTTGTTTTAATTGTGGAAATCCGGGACATGTCGGTTCTCGTTGCACTTCTCGCCCCATTGATTGTTTTAAGTGTGGGAAGCGGGGTCATCGAGCATTATATTGTGAGTCGGTGGGCAAAATCTTCTCTAAACAGTCCCCTACTCCGGTGGCACGATTCTGGGTCAGCCAACTCCGAGTGTTGGACGTGGCAGCGGCAGAGGTAAAATCGAGCATAAGGATGCATCTAGCATTGGATCACCCCCACCCCGATTGTATGAGATGAGGAGGACTGATGACGTAGGGACTGCCACTACGTCAGGTATTGTTTATATTTCGATGCACCCGGTAGATGTATTGTTTGATTCTGGAGCTACTAATTCTTTTATATCATTATCTTGTGTGAATCGTTTGGGCCTAGACGGTCTCTCTTCATGTGAACCTTTTATTGTTGGGCTGCCAAGTGTGGAAAGGATAGTTGGGGATCAAGAGATTGCCAATTGTCCTGTAACCATTGGCAGTAAAGATTGGTCATCCGATTTGATTGTGATCGATATGATAGGAGAGGATTTAATCCTCGGTGATGATTGGTTAAATCGGCATGGAGCGATAGTAGATTATCGTCGGAAAATAATTTCGATAGTCGCGCCGGATGGTGCGAACACGTTTTGAAGGCGTAAACACGGTACTTCTGGGAAGATTATTCGAGTCATGAAAGCGATGAAATTATTGCGACAAGGTTGTACCAGTTATTGGTGTTACGCATTGAAGTCGGAAGTTAGCGAGGTACAATTATCCTATGTTCCAATTGTGAATGAATTTCCATACGTATTTCCGGATGATTTGCCGGGATTGCCACCACATCGTGAAGTAGAGTTCGTCATCGAACTAGAGCCCAATGCGGCGCCAATATCCAAGGCACCGTACAGAATGGCCCCATCGGAAATGTTAGAATTGAAGAAACAATTGGGTGAACTGTTGGACAAAGGTTATATTCGGCCTAGTGTGTCTCCATGGGGTGCACCGGTATTGTTTGTACGAAAGAAAGATGGGTCCTTACGGCTATGTATTGACTATCGTGAGTTGAATAAACTCACTATTAAGAACAAGTATCCGTTGCCAAGAATCGATGATCTATTTGATCAATTACAAGGGGCTACGGTTTTCTCCAAGATTGATTTGAGGTCAGGATATTACCAACTGCGAATTCGAGATTCGGATATCCCAGTCGGCATTTCGAGCGAGGTATGGGCATTACGAATTCGTAGTTATTCCATTCGGTTTAACAAATGCTCCGGACTTTATGCGACTTATGAACAAAACTTTTATCGAATATCTCGATAAATTTGTAGTGGTGTTTATCGACGATATATTAATCTATTCCAAAAGTGAGACGGAACATGCCGAACACTTGAGGATCGCGTTGAGTATTTTGAGGTCTAATAAGCTTTATGCTAAATTTTCTAAGTGCGAGTTCTGGCTTAGAGAAGTCTCTTTTAAGGACACATCATCTCGGTAGATGGTATTCGAGTAGACCCTCAAAAGGTTGAAGCAGTCTTAGCTTGGGAGCCTCCACGGAATGTTAAGGAAGTTCGGAGTTTTCTAGGATTAGCGGGCTATTATCGTCGATTTGTTGAAGGATTCTCGAAAATTGCTCGACCGCTCACCGTATTATTGCAGAAGACACAGAAATTTGAGTGGAGTGATGAGTGTCAGAAGAGTTTTGACGAGTTGAAAAAGCGTTTGACTACGTCTCCGATCCTAGCCTTACCACAAGGAATGGAAGGTTTCGTTATTTATAGTGATGCTTCGAAACAAGGATTGGGATGTGTATTGATGCAAAATGAGAAAGTAGTGGCTTATGCGTCTCGACAATTAAAGCCATACGAGATGAATTATCCTACTCATGATCTTGAGTTAGCCGCTGTGGTGTTTGCGTTGAAAATTTGGAGACATTACTTGTATGGTTCTTCTTGTAGAATGTATACGGATCATAAGAGCTTGAAGTACATATTTACGCAGAAGGAGCTAAATATGCGTCAGCGGCGATGGTTGGAACTGCTTAAAGATTATGATCTTGACATTCTTTACCATCCAGGTAAACCGAACGTCGTTGCCGATGCGTTAAGCCGCAAGTCGATCGTCTTTGCAGAAGTTGGAACTACTTACCATTCAACCGAAGCTTAGACGAGAGTTGATTGATATGGAAATTGAAGTTTGGCCTCACAGAACTCAAGGACAGTTGTGTTTCCTTGAGATTACGTCCTCCGTGATGGAAGATATTAAGTCCAAACAATTAGATGATCTCTCAATTGTGCAGCTTCGGGAAGACAGTGCTAGAGGAAAAGCTCCTGGATTCTTAATCGATGAAGACGGAGTTCTTCAATTCCGAGTAGAACTTGTGTACCTAATCGGGATGATCTCAAACGAGGTAATTTTGAATGAAGCACATTCTACTCCGTACTCGATTCATCCGGTATGAGTAAAATGTATAAGGACTTGAAGAAAAATTTTTGGTGGCGAACATGAAGAAAGATGTAACGGAATTCGTGTCAAAATGCTTGACTTGTCGGCGGATTAAAGCGGAGCATCGAGACTGCGGGTAAATTGCAACCGCTACCAATTAGGAATGGAAGTGGGAAGATATAGCGATGGATTTTATTGTGGGAATGCCAAAGACGCGAACTGGAGTGAATATGATTTGGGTAATCGTTGATCGGCTAACCAAATCCGCACACTTTCTGGGCATTAGAGATACTTGGGGACCAGAGAGGTTGGCTCGGTTATTTATAGCGGAAATTGTGAAACTCCATGGTACCCCGAAAAGTATAGTGTCTGATCGCGATGGGCGTTTTGTGTCGCATTTCTGGCAAGCAGTACATCGAGCACTCGGTACCAAATTGAATTTCAGCACCGCTTATCATCCCCAGACAGACGGACAGTCGGAGAGGACGATCCAAACACTGGAAGATATGTTGAGGGCTTGTGCGTTAGACTGGAAAGAAGATTGGGAGACTCATTTACCATTGATTGAATTTGCGTACAATAACAGTTGGCATAGTTCGATTGGAATGGCTCCGTTTGAAGCATTATATGGAAGACGGTGTAGATCGCCAATCTGTTGGGATGAGCCGTACGAGTTACTTGGAGTAGAACCGGACTTGGTGGTTCAAAAACGGGAAAAAGTCGCAATTATTCGGCAAAGGTTGTTGACTGCTCAGAGTCGACAAAAGTCATATGCCGACGTTAAGTAAATCGGCCGTTAGAGTTCCAGGCGGGAGACCATGTGTTGTTGAAAGTATCGCCGACTCGTGGAGTTCTTCGGTTTGGTAAGAAGGGGAAGCTTAATCCTCGTTATATTGGCCCCTTCGAGATCCTGGACAAGGTAAGCGATGTAGCTTATCGACTAGCGTTGCCTCCAACGCTTAGCCATGTTCATGATGTATTCCATGTTTCGCAACTACGCAAGTATGTTCCCGATCCAAGCCATGTTATTGACTATCAAGAGATTGAAGTTAATGAAGATGTTCCGTATGAAGAACAACCGGTAACCATACTAAAGCGACGAGTGAAACAATTGCGACGGAAAGTGATTCCGTTAGTAAAGGTCGAATGGTCTAAGCATGGAATTGAGGAGGCCACGTGGGAGACCGAGGATAGTATGCGTGCCCGATACCCCGAACTTTTTGTATCTTAAGTTTCGGACGAAACTTCTTTTTAGGGGTAAGGGTGTAATATCCGTGTATTTTAGTATTAAATGCATGTGTTGTTTGGACGTATTTAGTTGAGAATTTATTCGTAATTTCCATGTTGAATTATGGTTATTTGGAACCGTGTGTTTTGACGATCGAAATTGGAATGTTTATGGTTGGTAATTGTCAAGTTTTGTGATTTCCGGAGTATGTTTGCTTTGGACGGAATGTAGAAGTGGTGACTCGAGAGTTATGGCCGTAAGATATGAATGTATTACCAAAAGGGTGTTAATAGAATAAGAGTAGATATTTCCGAATTGTGATTTACACAAGGGCTGAATTCGATCGATCACCATAAATTCTACAAAAATTAAAAAATTATAGAATTTTACAGGATTGTAGAGAATTGAGTTAGCGTTCCAATGGTTCAAACGGTGAGTCAATCGGAGTCCGGATGAAGGAGTTATGGTCGAAATAGCGGACCGTGGTGCAGTGACACGGCCGTGTCATTTGACGCGGGCGTGTCGAGCTATTACGGTTAAGCTAAAACGTTCTGGATGGGTGACACGACCCCTGACTCGACCGTGTCATTTGACACGACTGGAAGTGCAGAAATGATGAAAAACCCATTTCGGGAGCTATATATATCCTTTGGTCGATTTTTTGGGCATTCTAGCACCTTCCCTTCATCCTCCACCTAGAATCCTCCATCTTAAACTCCAAAATCAAGCCATAAACATGTTCCAAACACTATAGAATCAAGATATAAAGTTCATTATTGAAGAATTATCCATCTCTTGGTTGAATTAAGGTATGTGGTTGAAGTGCTTCAAGTTATTTGAAAGAATTTTGGGGTTTGTTGGGAATTCTTGATTCAAGTTCGTTTTGGATTTGGATTATGTTAGATAATGATATTGTAATCATGTTCCTTTGTTTTCCCTCAAAGTTTATGGATTAAATTCCGAGTTTTTAATCCGTTCTTGGGTTCGACCTTTGTCGCCTCCGTAGTGTTCGATTAAATGTCTCTAAGGGTAGAACTTAGGGTGAATCTTTCCATTTCCGTGGTGTTGTGTTTTGATTCGGTATTTCGATGTGTTAGGATCAAATCGTTGAAGGAAATTCGGACCGTACATTCATCCGTTCGCCGTTTCTCGTGTCGTTCAAATTGAGGCAAGTACTTTGATTGTGTTTAATGTACTTCGTGTGAATATGTAAAAATGGAATTTGTGCCAATTGTTGATCGAGTGTGTGTGAGCCGAGTAAAACCAGTGAGGGTCCCTGGGGTCGGTAGGCTGCGTATCCCTACGGATCACTCGGTTGGGCTATACACCGGGAGGGCTGACGAGGTGTCTCGGGTGTGTATCTTGCTTGAGAGGTACGGGGCCGGTATAGCTCGGGAAGTTGTTTTGTGATGATAACTGTGATGTGGTATTAGGAATATACGTGATGGCACTATGATTTCGTGATTTTTGTTGATTATTCACTTGTTGTACATATTCTAGAATCATTGTACTTGCACCGGCTTCTTCGACCCCTTGCAGGGTGGATATACTTTTGTGTATTCAGGTACAGGTCCAGTGGGAGGACTAGCACAGGACGGACACGAGCTTGGTGGGCAGCATTGATATCGTACATCATTTTGAGTTGGTGGTCGTATGGTCATGGTCAAAGTCGTGTTTTAGTTTTGTACTCGCGCGGGTAGTGTCCAGTGTTGTATGTCATGTCATTATTAATGGTTAATGATGTTGTTGTATTCCCGTGGTGAACGGTCATATTGGTTATGATTCCTCGGGATGATATGTTGTTTGGTATTGTGCTGTATGTCATGTTGAAATTGAAGTGGGTTTTGAATGTATGAACATTTATGTTTGTCGTATTTAATGTGTTTTATTTGGGTCTAAGCCTGGTAGGTTCTCCAAAAAGGATCTACGGCGCTGTAATATCCCCGTAAATCATGGGGGTGTTACATGATTACAGTGATTAGAATGGGACCCAGCATGAAGTTTCTGCAGCCAGGACCCCTCAACAGAATGGTGTTGCTGAAAGAAGGAACAGAACCTTGAAGGAAGCTGCAGGTCTATGATTGCAGAAGCTGACCTGCCCGAGAGGTTCTGGGCTGAAGCTGTCAACGCAGCATGTCACACTCAGAATAGGAGTATGATAGTAGGGAGACATGGCAAAACTCCCTATGAGGTTTGGAATGGCAGAACACCAACTGCTGCATATTTTCATATTTTTGGTTGTAAGTGTTTCATCCACAACAATGGTAAAACCCAACTAAATGTCTTTGATGCTAAAACTGATGATGGTCTCTTTATGGGATACTCACAAAGAAGCAAGGCATATAGAGTCTTTAACAAAAGAACCTTAGTTGTGGAAGAAACACCTCATATTGTATTTGATGAAACTACTGCTGAGTACAGGAAAAAGGTGGAGCTGATAGAGAATAAGCTCAAATATGCAAACCTAGAAGAAGTCATTGTCCATGACACATGAATGGTGGACTCACCTGCAGATCAGCCTGTAGACCCATCTGTAGTTGATGAAGACCCAACTGCAGATCAGACAGGACCACAAAACCTACCTGATCCAGTTGCTGCTGATGAAGACCAATCTGTAGCTGATAAAGACTCATCTGCATATCAGACAGGAACCCCACCTGCAAATGACAAGACGGTATCTGATCCAGTTGCAGACCAAGGAGATCATAACCAAGCTGATTCAGAGACCCTACAAAGCAAACCTATAGGGTGAATAGACCTTGAAGAAGAATACATTCCTAAGTAGCTCAAAAATCATCCTATCCAACAGATCATGGGGAAGCTAACTGATGGAGTTAAGACAAGACAGTCTACTCTACCCATAGGAATGGCAATGTTTTCATGATTTATGTCTCAAATAGAACCCAAGACAACAGAGCAAGCTCTGGAAGACTACTCATGGATCAATGCAATACAAGAAGAGATGAATCAGATGGAAAGGAACAATGTTTGGGAACTAACAGACAGACCAGATCATAAGAAAGTTATTCGCACCAAATGGGTGTACAAGAACAAATGCGACGAAGATGGAGCTGTTGTTAGGAATAAAGCCAGACTTGTTGCTAAAGGCTATGCACAATGCGAAGGGATAGATTTTTATGAAACCTATGCACCAGTTGCAAGATTAGAAGCCATCAGACTATTCCTAGCATATGCTGCATTCAAAGATTTCATAGTCTACCAAATGGATGTGAAGAGTGCCTTTCTCAATGGAATTCTAGAAGAAGAAGTCTATGTGGAGCAACCCCCTAGTTTTGTCAAAGGAGACAAAGTATACAAGCTTTTGAAAGCTCTATATGGACTCAAGCAGGCACCAAGAGAATGGTATGAAACATTATCCGTGTTTCTTGAGAAGAATGGTTTTAGCAAAGGCAAGGTAGATAATACCCTATTCAGAGTGGAGCATGAAGACCACATATTGTTAGTACAAATATATGTGGATGACATCATTTTTGGCTCAACCAATCCAGAGCTATGTGAGAAGTTCTCAAATCTCATGCAAGGATAATTTGAGATGAGTATGATGGGCAAGCTTAATTTCTTTCTAGGACTGCAAGTTAAGCAGACGGAAAATGGAATTTTCATCAACCAAGCCAAATACACTAGAGACCTAATCAAGAGATTTGGAATGGAATCAGCCAAAATAGCAAGAATTCCTATGAGCACAAGTACATACCTTGAAGCAGATGAAGAAGGCATATCAGTGGACTCAACCCACTACAGAGGACTCATTGGATCACTTCTTTACCTGACTGCAAGCAGGCCAGACATTTCATATGCTGTAGGAGTATGTGCACGATTCCAGTCTAAACCTAAGCAGTCACACCTGGAAGCAGCTAAGAGGATCATCAAATATCTTAATACTACCATTAATATCAGTTTATGGTATCCAGAAGATGACAACTTTGAGCTGTCAGGATATTCAGATGCATATTTCGCAGGATGTAAGATCAATAGGAAAAGCACTAGTGGAACATGCCAATTCCTAGGAACCGGACTGATATCCTGGTTTAGAAAGAAATAGATATCTAACTCTATCTCAACAACAGAGTCAGAATATCTAGCTGCAGGTAGCTGTTGTGCCCAGATCTTGTGGATCAGACAAAAGCTAAGGGATTACAACATAATTGCAAATGAAGTCCCAATTTGGTGTGACAACAATAGTGCAATTGCAATCACCAACAATCCGGTATTGCACTCAAGGACGAAGCACATTGATGTTAAGCATCATTTCATAAGAGACCACGTGCTTAATAAGAGAGTCAGAGTTGAAAGAGTCAGCACAGAATACCAAATTCCTGACATTTTCACCAAACATTTACCAGAAGAAAGGTTTCTGGAGTTGAGTAGGGAACTTGGATTACTAGATTGGGAATCTAGTACAGACGAGAAAGATATCTGAAGACCAGGTCAGACGATCAAAGGAAGAAGAGTCAGCACAGAATACCAAATTGCTGACATTTTCACCAAACCTTTACCAGAAGAAAGGTTTTTGGAGCTGAGCAGGGAACTTGGATTATTAGACTGGGAATCTAGTACAGACGAGAAAGCTACCTGAAGACCAGGTCAGACGAGCAAAGGAAGTTACCTGATCAGACCAGACGAAAAGACGAAGGATGGACTAAGCTGACCACAGACATCAGACCTACCTGAAGCAGACAAGGAGAGTTACCTGATGCAGAGTAGTCAAACAGTCAACGGTCAACCAGCTAAGTTTTTCTAATTTTGACCGACTACTGAATATTTTATTATTACTTAGTTACACATGGCAATCCCACGTTCACAATTACACGATGACAAGCTAGCACGCTTACACGTTCACACGACCCCACTAATTCAAAATTTGAACCGACTCAAAATTAAATTAATTTAATATTCCAAACGTCGCTTCAACTTTTTTTAAATACGGAAAAGTTGTTTCACTTTATCTTCTTCATGCTTACGAACCCTAGTTTTCACAGAGCAAAAACCCATTTCGAATTTTCATACACTCAGAAGAAATTTCTCTCGCGCAGAAATGGAAGCATACTTCAACGGAGTGAATCTGAAGGCGGTTAAGGACCAGAATATTTTCTCCCTGGTCGTCGATTTTGAAGGTTTACTCGAAGCAAATCTGGAGAATGACGTGCGCTACCTTATCCAAGCGATGAAGACGAATGGGATCTACCCATTTCTGGATATCATCCCCAAACATCTCTATAAAGAGGTTGTTATCACATTCTATAGAGAGGCTCGAGTTCTTGAATCGGGCATAAGGAGCTCAATTTGTGGTGTCCAAGTGGATATCACTCGAGAATCAGTTGGAAAAATCTTTGGGATGAACTCCCACAGCGTGGCTGTCGAAGCCCTAAAGTAGAACGCAGCCGACACGTGGCTGAAAATCAAAGCCCACGACCAACCATCAAAATTAAAGCTGACCGCCAAAAGGAGCGGATTGAAGAAGGAATATCGCTATGCGTTGGATATAACCAACAAAATAGTGATGGGAATGGCGGGCAGCTACGACCAATTATCGTCAGCCAAGTTCATGGTGCTGGGAGCACTTATTCAAGCCGAACGAATTGACTGGGCTGATTACATCTTCAGGAAATTAGTGCGAGAAGTGAACAAAGCCGAGTGGCTAGTAGGAGAAAAGAGATTTAAATCCAAACTGGCATTTGGAACGCATCTTCGTTGGATGTTGGAGCAGCTAGGTGTGGCAAAGGTAAATGCTGACCCTTTCCACATCAACAAAAGGCTTGGTCATTTGGACCAAGAGACGCTAATGAGATTGGGCAGGGAGAGGAAAGCAGCTGCATTGCTAATGAAAATGTCTGAAGAGTCATCTACATTCAGATACCCATCTAGCTCAGACGAGCCCGACCAAGCTGCAGCTGCAGACCAGTCTGAGATAGAGTCAGACAACACCCCAATTGCCTTCCGTTTCAAAAGAAGGGGACCAGCCCCTGGAGAGCCATCAATAATTCATTCTTCTCCTGAACCATCCCCCAAAAGGCCCAGACGACTAGACTTTGAAGAGGAGGAGGAGCCAGAATATTTGTCTACACATCCACCCGATCACATGGAGGATCAGCCTGCTCCCTCCAGCCTAGAGACCCAAATGGTTCCTGTTCTAACCCCTCATTTTGTATATGAGGAAGAAGAAGCAGGTTTGATCATTCACATTACAGAGGCAAACTATTCTTTCAACCTGCTCGGAAATAATTTCTTTAACCTATCTATAGAGCAGCTTCAATTGGTAAAAACTCATGCTCTAAAACATTTTTTTGTACATATTTTTGAGGAATGGAAAACCTTGAAATCATTTTCATTCCCTCAATTGAAAATTTTTGTTGAAAACAGTAGCTGGGAATATCCCCAGGCTACGGAGCAAGTACTCATGTAATTTTGCAATGAGACAGATCCTATTTTAATGCTCCAGGAGAATTGGTTCATGTCTAATTTTAAAACCAACATGGACCAATTCATCCATTCTATTATGCTAAGTATCTTTGATAGAACTATCGGTGAAAATGGAGTAGTTGAAGAAAAAGAAATAAAGATAGAAGAAATTGTGGAGGAAGAAGAAATTATTATTGTTGAAGATGAAGAGGAGAATCAGGAGGAAGAAAAAGAAAACATTTTAGTTGAAAAACAATATGGAGAAGAAGAAGTCGAAAAGACCGAGGAGTTGGCGGATGAAGAAGAAGATGAGGAGGAAGGAGAAGAAGTTGACAAGGATGATGATGATGATGATGCTGATGATGATGATAAAAAGGGTGATGAGAGAGAAAAGAAAGATGATGATGAAGAGGAAGAGAGAGATGAAGAGAAAAAGGAAGAAGAGAGAGGAAGAAAATGAAGAGGAAGGAGAAAAAGAAAAAGAGGCTGAAGAAGAAAAAGAAGGCAGAACAGATAAGGCTGGGGCACCTGCCCGCTACACCAGCCTAGATGCCAGCCTAGCTGAAGAAGAAGATGACAGGTCGGGGATCCCAGAGCAGACCCCACCTGATTATCCGACTGCAGACAGGAGTCTGCAGATAGGTAGGTCGACTGCAAACCTACCTGCAGGCACAGAGAGCATCGGTAAGCACTCACCTCAGTCATCCCCAATTTCCCCTGTGATGACTGAGCTGATCCGCAGCATAGTCAAGGAATCCTTTGAAGAGCTGCTCACCGCAAGAATATCACCTGACCTGCAGAGCATAAATGCGAAGATGGACACCCTTCTGCAGAGGAATGCCCCTCAATCTCCTCCTCCCAACAATTCCAGAATGCCACTTGGCATGTCTGACGGGATGCATCGTGTAGAGCAGCAGTTAACCATGCTGGTTGATGCTGGCAAAAAGGGGGAAGAAAGGTTACAGGGGGAAGGAAGCAGGCAGGGGAAAGTAATAGAAGTTCAGTTGCAGGAGCTCAAAACTAAGAAGAGACAAGATGTTCCACTAATTGAAGCTGGTACATCAAGTCAGAAGAGAACAGAAATAGCTGACCAAGAGCAGACTGATGATCAGCCTGCAGCCAAGAGAAGGAGGACCAGACTTGGGGAAGAGCCTACACTAGAATGGGAAGGCAAAGAGTTGTGGTTTGTTGAGGATTTCCTTCCTATAGAAGCTGCGGTTCCCTTACACCTACCGCACACTTGAGGCCGTCTACCTGCGGGCAAATTTTAAACAGTGGACCATACACAACTCACCTTCCTCATCTTCCTCGTATTGATAATATTTGGAAGGCATGTCATAATTTATGTTGCCGGGCTATACTCTCGAGCTGCTACATCTCATATTAACCTTGGGAGTGGAGGAGCTGCCGTTCTCAACATAGACCTCAGGATCCTCTTTGTATTCTATTAGTAATTGAAATATCTCGGTATCGCCCCGTAATAGGACTTTTACTTTGTTTCCCTTGGCCATGTGTGTCAAGTACCATAATTTATAATCGGACTCATTTGGACCACCCAAACCCTCTCTAATAACCCCCACGAGGTTTGCATGACTAACTTTGCACTTGTTGATGTAGACAAAAAAGGAGTCTCCATCAACATATATCGATCACTCCCAATAACCACCGTGATGTATCAAAATATGCTGCCATGATATCTGATTACAAAAAGATGAATAACTATTAAGAAAACTGAGCGAACAATATTCTAAAATGGTCTGCCTTGGACACGACCGATGCACACGGTCGGATGCTACCGTGTGGAGCGATCGTGTGCAAGTTTCTGGTCATGAACACGATCGCTGCACACGATTGTAGACAATCGTGTTCAACGATCGTGGACACATTCGTTGTGCGCACGATGTCAAGGCCGTTGGACACGACTGTTCCACACGGTGGCTCGCCATCGTATCCGGAAGAACCTGTCGAAAAAAAATTTCAGCTGTGAGTTTTAGAAATTTCAAAAAATGAAGTCCTTTTTTGACGTCAACTTTTATGTTCGAAGTATCTTGTGAAGATTTTTGAGAGAGCCTTTGTCAAAAATGGTTGTGTTGTTTTGATGCGTAGGTTGTAGTTAAATTTTGGTTGTTGGACATTAATATCGATCGGTAGAGGAGATGGGGAAAATTAAAAAGAAAAAAGAAAAGAAAAAATATTTTAAATTAAATAAAATATAAAAAGAAAAAATAAAATCAACATTACAACTTTTGGGAGGACATTTTAGTCCTTTTAATTAAAATGGTACTAAAACTTATACTCTTATGAATGAAGATATAAAACTTGTTAATTTTATAATTTGGTACCACATTTAAGAAAATACAACTCTCAATACTAAAACAACTAAACACAAAAAGTTAAAATACAACACAACAAAAAAAAAAAATTAGCATATGAATGGCAACAAAAAATGGAATAACATGAGCTACACAAGCTACAGCTGTAAGCCTAGCCGTGTACGCGCACAAGAAAGTTACAAGGACACTTGAATAGTGGTTTATTCTGTACTTTCTACAATTCATGAATTGCATGCATAACATGTTCTTCTACTACATACATTTTTATTGTTGGCAAAACTTAAAAAACGAATACTTTGAAAACAACCCTGGAGAAAAGTGTTAGCAAAATAAATAATTTTGCTGATGCCGAAACTGAAAGTAAGTCGATGTTGAGTCCAGAAGATCTGTCTCCTTAAAACAGATTCGCCCTCACCACGGTGTGTAACGTCTGCCCCCGGGATAAAACAACACCTCGATGCACTGAATCGATGATCCGTGCACCCTCAGCGAACTAGAATAGAATCTGTATACTATCACCGACCAAGAGGAGAAGAAAAACGAAGAAGAAAATTTGGACCGAAAAACTGCTCTGAAATCGTATGGAGTGGGTGAAAAATTCGGACCCTCAAACTGGGTATTTATAGGTGAAAACGAGAGAAAACCATGTGCTGGAGGAACTCTAAACCGATCCTAATCTATTAATATATTACTCCGATAATTACCAATTAATTTGATAGTTATCCAAATATATTAATTCGATTATATCAATTAATAGGAGAAGAAAAGCTAACTTCGAGACACCGAGACATTTCGCCCAAATCGTCCTTCGATCCGACCTGAGCCGGGCCAGCCGGACGGACGGTGCGGCGGCGCGTGTGTGCGCAGCGCGCCTTGTCATCCTCGTATACCACTTTGAACAAGAGTTTGTTCACCTTACCTTATATACTCACGATTTTTCTCCTATTTTTCCAATATGGGATAGAATTCCAATCTCGTTTTCAAAGGGTTCACTTTGGAACATTATATCTCATTCATACCTCAATCATTTTGAGTGTTCTTACATGTTTTGGAAAGCTCGTACAGAGTACTACGTATTCCAACTAAATCCCGACTTTAACTCGTCGTCGAGCCCACTCAAACTTGCCTCTCAAGTGGGCTGCTCAAAACAGCAAATTTCCTCTTTATTTCCAAACATTTATTTCTACACGTCGTTTAATGTTATGTACACATTTTAAAATATGACATCGAGTAATTAGAATTATTGTTTTTCAACTACTATCTTTTTGAATTAAAGTATTAATAACAACTTTTTATTTACAAAATAAATTTAAATAAAATTCAAGTACATGATCAGAACACTTGGAGTTTTACCTATTAGGTAAGAATTTCATTCATTTAAAATTTATTTTAGATATTTAGTCGGACAGATTTAACACGGGAAATTGATATGAATGCAGGGATCACAGCACTCTATCCATGATTAATTTTTTAATTTTAAAAAAGATATTTATCAATCATCGATGGTCATCGATCAGCACACATCAAACTTATTATACCACACACTGCAATACTGCATTAACCCGAAATCTGATTGCTGACCCTTTTCCTATGCGAACCAAACACCATTAAATGGGTGAAATAGGAAGAACGTCGTATGTATATCTTTAAAAGTCAATGTTGTAGATGTTGGGACTGGAGCAAGTAATGTTGCAGATTTACTAAAAAAATTTCTTGTTTTTGGTTAGAAATTTATGGCTGATTTAGAGGTGAGGGCAAGGCAGCACAGAATGTAATCGAGGCATGTGCAGTGACACCTTCAATTCAATTAGACATTGCGTGCTCACGTCTTCACTTTTGACTTGTACATGGAAAGATTACTCAGTGGACGATGTATTTCCTCCTGTGATTAATCATAATTGCTGGAGTGATGAAGCGCTTCTTTGTATAGAGAAAAAGGTATTCTCTCGATTTCTAAACAATATACTTAGGCATTGTGACTTTCTTTCAATATATCACTAGTTCAAGACCCGTCGAACTTCGACGGGATATAGATTTCTCGTTTACTTGAATGTAAACATAAAAATAAATTTATGTTTGAAAAACTAAAAGTCAAATATATCAAAATTAACTGATTTTCGATAGAATATAGATCTCCTTTATTTTAAGAGTCGAACACCAAAAAATTTACTCAAAAAAAATTCACAGGTTGTCGAAAACCTCTTTGTAAACTACATTAGTCGTCGAATTGGAAGTCTGGCCCTCTTCGCCACAAATTAGAACTTTCAGATCTTTCTTGCTAGTTACTCTCGAGACAGCCACAAACAACTGACCATGACTGAATACGGGTTTAGGAAGGCAAAGTCCAACGTGCGAAAGAGACTGCCTCTGACTCTTATTTATAGTCATTGCAAAGCACAGGAATAGAGTGAACTGCCTACGTTGGACCTTGATAGGGAATTTGGTGAAATCTGAAGGGCTCAATATCATTCGAGGAATTAACACTTTCTTACCGACATTTTTTCCAGAAACCATTGTAGTCTCAATGACATGCTTATAAAGCTTTGTCACTATCATCCTCGTACCATTGCACAACTCAGTCGACTGGCCTATATTCCTAAGAAGCATCACTGGATATCCAACTTTCAACTTGATCACGTGGTTTGGCAACCCTGAACACCTAACCGTATTAGGAAACTCATTGAAAATATATCTTCGTGACCATCCATGTCTCCATCCTCTTTGCTGATGCTGTCCGAAATCATATACTCCACCGCATCGCCAGGCAAGAGGGACAATATGTAGTCATTGATTTTCTGAACTATCTCATTAGTTGGATCAAGTATAGCCCTATCTTGAAAAAATAGTGGATCATGCATATTTTGGAATATGAATGGATAAGTGCTCTCAACGATGGATCATTGTTAGATGATTCAGCATGCGGAACATCGACATAATAACCATCCTCCCCGTATATGAATAAAAGCGGATACTGAAGAGGAAGGTAAGAAGGGTGCAACTCGTTGATGCGCTGAAGAGCAACAGATTGAGTCTCAACAACAACATCTCTGGTATCATAGGATGAATCAACATCACCAACGATAAGGGCAGCAACTTCAGAAGTCGTCGGCAGATTGTATGTCCTCTCATCCCTTGATCTCCTCCCTATAAGTCGAAGCCTTACATCATCGCATCTACCTTTATGAAGACGTTCAACTACCATCCTGAAACTCCGAGCATAAGGGTTATTGTCATCGACCAATTTTTTCAAGTCAGCAACGATCGAATCATCAATTTCCTTAGTGGTACCTTTGCTGAAAAAAAAAAACAATAAACAACATAATGAAACTCTTCAACATAATTATCTAAATTTATTTAGCTATTGTACTGAATAAATGCATTGACTTATTTAAATGGACTAACCCGTCGGCCTTCATCCTATTATTGATTTCATCATCAGTATCATGTATATAGAGAGGTGATCCTTGTATGGGCAACAAACTTCCAATACGATGATGATTTTGCCCTCTCAGTCTGAACGTATAAGGACCACGCCCGCTATTCACACTCAACTGTCCCACCCATAGAAGTAAATGAGAACATCATATTATATTTTCGGATATGCTCGATAAAATTTTTGCTTTTCGTATGTCTCTTCTCCGGGAGATCGAGCAACAATTTGGGAGGACATTTCAAAAGAGGAAGTTGGACTTTTCCTTTTGAACAACATAATGTGAATTTAGGACTCATAATATTACTTGCTTTTTGAGATCTTTCCTCGAACCACATTAAGGCGCCACAATACTCGCATTCATAAAGCTGATATTAACAAAAAAAGTTGATTCGGCACAAATATAAGATTAGGAGTAAGTCTACTTGACTATTATATAAGAAAATTAAATCATAAACTAAAAAATTTGTAGAACCATTCTACTTATTTTTTTTTAAAAAAAAAAAAGCAAAACATCTTAAAGTATGCACTAATGAAAAATTAAATGTACCAACATTTAATTATATGCTGAGCATGTTGATGCCGTACCTGTATTGTCGACCTTATTAACACGACCGAGTACGTTTGCTTGCTTCTTAGCTATCAGTATATCACTTCTCCTCTTTCGAGCAATCCTCGCCAAATTTTGCTTTTCTAATCGTGCAACGTTGCATTGTAATTTTATGACACTTAGTAAAATAATAATACTAAAATTTCAGACTAAAACATCCTATAACTTATCACGAAATTCATGCCTAAAACATCATAAAACATCTATATAATATTGAGATATTGCCTTTTTCTCTAAAACTGCATAAAAAACATTTCCTTTTCTATAGATATTTAAAATAATAATATTAAAATTCAAAACTAAACCATTATATAACCACTGTATCCCATAATATATGATATAATTCTTTTTAATAGTATAATTGTAATCATTCAATTTGCCGCAAGATATTCCTCAATCAGAAATCTACATTAATTATCAATACTATTTGTTAATTATTTGTTATTAATCCTAGTGCATTTGAAAGAAATCAGTTTTCCTATGACAATTTGTAAGAACCACACTATAAAGGTGTAATTTTATTTGCATGCAATTATTCTTTATACAGATTTTCGTAATATAAGAATATTAAATTCAACTACAAATTCGTTCTTCTTTGAAATAAAAGATGACAGTCATAAACTTAGTAAAAGATACTGATTTCTTTAATGTTATTTTATGTTCTCGAAATATATTATTCGAACAGCTTATTGATACAACTATTTTTGCAAGCATGAGTGGCAAAACCCTTGAAACGGTAACCAAGATGCGATGCAAGTAGTAAGTTCATATACATTTTGATATCATGAAGAAAAAGTAAGTGATGATTAATTTAGCTATAATCATATAATGCGAAGAAAAAAGTTATAATATAATTAAATGAAATTGGTAAATCACGAAAGAATTGCATAAATTAATGGGTGAAAAACTACGCACCGAGAAAGAAATCTTCTACTGCACGCCGGTATGAGTTTGGTCGATGCAAAATTACTCGATGCTCAGCTGCCAACCCCATTTAAATGACTCTCCATACAGAATCACTAAAGTTTTGATTATAGTAAATATTATTTATAAAAAAGGGAAGATTTGACTGTCTTAAGAAAACTTGGAATTTTAAAAATATTGTAGGAAATTTGCTAAATTCAGTTTGAAGAGATTATGGAAAATATGGAAAATATTAATTTAGGTTTTAATTGAATTGAAAATCTGGCAATTTCTATAAACTTGGGGTAAATTCTCTGAAGATTTGCTGAATTTAAGTTTGGAGAAATAAAAACGATAAGAAACTAAATTTGAGCAATTAAATTTTAACGAATAATTTTCAAACTTGACAAAAATAAAAATCAGCCATAAGTTTAAAATTCTAATGGCAAAAAAAATCTACATAATTAATACTAAAAAATTTAATGATTTTTCTATAACTTAAATTATTATTAAAAAGGCAAACAAAGCAAACTGAAACAGAAATCTAGCATTTAAATTTGGGCAAGTTCTCACGGAAAATGTGGTTCTATCAATAGTATATATGCAGATTATTCAAAAAATTTTAAAAAAAATAAAAATTTCAAATAATGACAAATGAATATTGGAGCAAGAAAAAAACTTAATTGCTAATTAAAATTATTTTTACTGGACAAAATTAATGCTAATTAAATTTATGCAATTAAAATCTAGTAAAAAAATTCAAATTTGGCAAAAGCAATAAATGAGAAAAATCAAAACCATAAATGACGTCCAGCAAAAATAGTGTATTAATTTAAAGAAGCCGAAATTGGCAAAAAAAATTCCTAACATGACAAAAGTAATAAATGAGAAGAATCAGCCATAAATAAAAATATTCAAAAAAGGACCGAAAAATCCTAAATGCCAAAGAATTGAATGATTTCTCATAACTTAAATTATTATTAAAAAGGCAAAAAAAATCAAAATTGAAATGGAAATCTATGATTCGTGGGAAAAATATTCAAAATATAGATGATTAAAAAAATCAAAAAAAAAATCAAAAAACCACAAATTGACACGTAGGATAAATCAATGTAGTGCAAGAAAAAAAACTCAAGTTTTTTATATTATATAGATGAATTCTTGCATTCTAAGAGTATGTCTATCAACAAGACACAGGAAGATGGGTATTATCAACACTCTTCACACTTGTCATTCATTGCTAAGCATGTTTGTAATAAAAATTGCAGCTTTGTTTTGGTATGCTTTGTTGGAATCGTTAATGATTTTAATTTTATTTTGTAAAATTAAATATCATAGGATCGATCTACGTTCCGAGTAGATGATCGTGGTATATTCACTTTCTCTAAACCGATTCCCGGTGAGTGAGAAATAGTGAATTAAAGTTTGTTACTTAATTGTGAATAAATGAAGGATAGCTATCCCACATTGAATAATGAGCTATCATTATTCAAGTATATAAGGATTTACCTTTATTCATATAATAATTAATAGCACATGTGTATTGGCTTAAAGCCCACACGCGCGCGCTGCCGCCGCCCGCATCGCCTCGGCCGCGTGCTGCGGACCACGGACCTTGGACTTGATCTTGATCTTGGACTTGGATCTTGGCAATTGGTCTTTGGGTGGTCTTTGGGCTGTTCCTGACTGTTCAAATTCAGTCCAAACCCAGAAGTAACCTCCCAGGTGTAATGAGGAGGAGTAATTGGCAGGTCTGAATTTTGTAACTCCTGTCAATATTTGAAAAATCGTAACTCTTGTGTTCAATGCAGGCATGAATGCCTGCATTATGACAGCTAGGGTTGTTAACGAATCGAATATTTTTGATTCGATTCGTGATTCGAATTTGTTCAGGTCGATTCATATTCGTTGTTTTCGAATTCGAGTTCGAGTTCGAATTCTACTTTATATTCGCTGACATAACGAATCAGAATACAAATCTGATGGTATTCGATTCGTTTTGTTCATGAATATTCGATTCGAATTAATTATTTATATATTTAGTATATTATATATAATCAAAAGGGTTTCATTTCATTTCTCCGCCTTCTTCTACTGCTGGTCCTGTTTTCATATCACTTTATGGTGGTTTTTGGCTTGTATTATTTTTTTTTGGTGAATTGTATTATTATTTTTAGGTTGTATTGCAACTTTTTTGCGATAAAATTTTGAATCTTTCATTCAATTCTAAAAAAATAAAATCAAATCGAATAATTCGAATATCCATATCGAATCGAACTCGAATCAACTTTTAATATTCGAAAAAAAATCGAATCGAATCGAATAGTTCGAATAGTTTCACGAATACGAATCGAATACAGTGGTATTCGCTTCGATTCGAATCGTTTACAACCCTAATGACAGCCTTAAGGGTTGTGTTTAAACCTCCCCTGCAGAGTGAGATGGCCTATAAATAGGCATGCATACCTCTGCATCAGCATATGAAATTTTCGAAATTCAGTATACTCTCTTTTTTGCATACATATCATCAAGTCAGAGCTCTGTCCTCGCCTCATTTTTAGTTCGCCGGAACTCGAAGCGCTACTACCTTTGAGACGAAGCCGTTTTATCTTTGGGGACAACACGCCTAAACCGAGAGCACTACCGGGACGTTTCTCGTCTTGCGGAAAGAGGGCCTTCCTCGACTCGGCTACTTAGCATACGGTTTTTTATTCATTAATTTATTATTTATTTGTTATCTCAATCCAGTTTCAAGTGTATTTTTCATTTTCGTACAAGTTTGTAATTTCTGTTTTCGAGTTGTAATTTTAGTTTCCAGTTGTAATTTGGTTTCCGACTGGCAAGTTTTCCCGAACACGAAAATTCCAACATGCTTTGGGCAAATTAAGGGCAGAAAAGGCTGCCTGGAGAGTGGCCGAGGAGAGGGGACTTAGACGGGCCACAATCTGCCAGGGCCTTATCAAAGGTTCCGAATTCTTTAATTGGAACACAACATAAACGATTGGTTATGTTCTAGTGGTCACAACCAGCTACAGCAGTACATAGAGGTTGGGCAAACAATGGCGGAATTGCATGTGCAGGTGCTCAAGAATGTATAAGAAAGGACTGTCGGCAACTGTTGATGATGTAAAAAGATTAGCGGAGGCGCATGTATATACATGTCGGAAATTTCTGTGTTATAAACTTGCTGGGCGATAATTAAATTAAAACTGGAAACAACAATTACAATTCGAAAACTGAAAATACAAGACTCGAGGCGAAATTAAAAATACAATAAAAAATAAAATTGAATCTGCACTAACCAGAAACAAATTAGAAATACAAGAAGATAATCGAAACAACAAAAAATAATAAACGAAACCAGACTGTGGTAGAAGTCGCCCGAAGATGCCTTCTGCCCGCAAGATGAGAAACGCTCTGGTAGTGTTCACGGATTGGCGGCTCGTCCCCAAAGGTCAACGACTTTACGTCTCTACAGTAGCAACACCGCAAACTGGAGAGCTCCAGTGAACTGGAAGAGGTGAGGACAAAGCTCCGACTTATGATATGCAGAGAATGCTGAAAACTATTTGATTATACTGAGTTCGAAAATTGCATGTATAGAAGCAAATGTATGTATGCCTATTTATAGGCCATTCACACTGCAGGGGGGTTTAAACACAACCCTTAAGGCTGTCATAATGCAGGCATTCATGCCTGCATTGAACACAGGAGTTACACAATTCAAGGCAGTGGTTACTGCCCGTTTTGAATTTGAACAAGCAGCCTTAACACCTCCTCATAACACCTGGGAGGTTACTGCCCGTTTTTGGCTGAGTTTGAACAGTCCGGATATACCTGGACTATAATCAGCTCCTTAACCATTTGACGGATGTACCTGGACATCCTTATGTGCACATACGAGCCCAACTACGTTGTTGAGCTTGCACTACTACAAAAAATACATTTTACTACGGTTACTTCATACATTTTACATCGGTTATAGAACTGATGTAAAATGTACCATCGTAAAATAGGTGTTCAATCTACATCGGTTTACAAACCGATGTAAAATGTGCACATTTTTACATCGGTTATATTTTAACCGATGTAAAAAGTGCAGATTTCGTACATTTTACATCGGTTCAAATAGCAACCGATGTAAAAAACGACGTAAAATATTACATTTTTTACATCAATTTTAGTATTAACCGATGTAAAATGTCGGTAAAACTACATCGGTTGAGATATAACCGATGTAAAATGTATACATTTTATTTGTTACATCGGTTTCAAACAACCGATGTAAAATGTATATATTATATCTCTACATCGGTTTCAAACAACCGATGTAAATTTTTTTTTTATTATTTCACCTGTTTTTTCCGATTCCAGCCTGTATTTTCAAATTCATGTTTTTAGCAAAACAACTGAAATCCTAAAGACGTCCAAACGGAAAGTAATCAGCTGTTAAAACAACACATTCCTAAAAGACGTCCTAAAAAGAAGTAACATGAGTATAACATAAGGCAAGGAACCCATTAACCTGTTCAACCATACATTCAGAGTTTTTTTATCAAATCACAACATTAATTAACAATCTGACTACCAAAACATGTTCAACCAATAGGTTTGCTAATATCAACCAATAGGTTTGCTAATATCAACGTGGCCAGATTATTCATTTTTTTAACAGCAAAAGCAAAGCTAGGCAACGAGCTTCGGCATGGCCATCGAACTCTTGGCTTGCTCATCTTGCTTAAGTGAAATCCATAAGTTGTTCAAAGGATAAATATAAAATAATTAAAAGAAAGGCTAAAATACTAGGAAAGGAATAGCACCACCAAAACGTGATTGATATTGTAAAACCAACACATACATCATGGAACATGACTCCTATTTATCCAGAACCACCTAACCAATTAAAATAAAGACCACGGAGAAATACTGGGAGAGAATCATCATAATAAGTTTTCGATAAATGCACCAACATAACCAATATTTGGGAAGATAGAATGGAAGGATAGTAGAGCATGAAGGGTATAACCAAACTAAGAGAACAGAAGTTGTAACTGACATACAATGTGTGTAAATGTAACTATAAAGATTTGAAAATCTGGCACATAACCGGAAGGAAATAATAAAACACTGCACTGTTGGAAGTGAAAGTTGTTGGAACTCACCGACAGGTTCTCTGGCGACGTCAGGATCGAAAGCGTGAAGAACATCGCAGATGGAATGTACTGTACAGATCATTCTTGAATCAATACAGTAACGATATATAACGATATATAATAACGATATATTTATCAGTACAGTAACCACAACTGGGAATAGAAATAGACAAGAACACTGGCTAGCAGACGACATATAATGATATATTTAAAACGGACAACTGCAAGTATAGCCAACTGCATAATCTGTATGAGATTCATTAGTTTAAGCAATTAAATAACTAAATTAAACACCACACATACTATTGAAATTAGAAAACAGCAAAACAGTGTAAATGACAGCATTGGCAGCATTGATTCTTCCGCAATGGCAGCAAAACAAACTAAATTAAACACCACACATACTACTAAATTAAACACCACACATTTTTAAGTAAGCGAACTAAGCCAGCAAGGTGTAACACCCCGAGATATTCGGAATAATTACAGCGCCGTAAACCCTTTAAGTAAGGATTTACAAGGCTAATTTAAAAGAATTGTAAATATAATCCAATCGTGCAACTGAAGTTCAAATACAGATTTGATTCAACCGATCAAATGAGTTAACTTATACAACCATATCGAAATGACATTATTAAACAGACGTACTCGAGTACTAAATGAACCAAGAAGACAAATCACAATAACAATAAACATCAACCACATCATTGAGCCATTTCATCGTCCTGTCGGTACTGTGGTTGCTTCCGCGCTCCTCGGCTACCTGAACATCAAAACAATGTCCACCCCCGAAGGGGTTAGCAAAACAATGCTAGTACAAGTATCATAATACATAAATCATCAGTGCATCATAAAACATGCAAAACGGACTTCCGTCACCGGAATCCAACGATGTGAATCCTCACGATTCCATAAACACAGTACAGGGTAATCCAGCGATCCAGCGCCCTTGGTATAGATCCCCATGATGATCCCGTCGGACCAACGCATGGTGGAAAACCCGTCCAACGATCCAGCTCCCTCAGCATAGATCCCATGATGATCCCGTCGGACCAACGCGTGGTGGACATTCGATCCAGTGCCCTCAGCATAGATCCTCATGATCCCCTCGGATCATTTATACCATAAATCAATCAATTATGCACACATATATGCATTTCAATATGTTCATCAATACGAACAATTAACAACGAATACCATGAGAAATTACAGAAATACATATCATATTCGACAATATGAACAAAACCACAAGCATGATCCAAGTTTCAATATAAATCGAACTCGACATATGATACTTGCCTCGAAAATGGCAAGAATGGAAATACTCCAACAAATGACACGCGTCCGTATGCCGCCGCCCCTCGATCGTCCCCTATGCAAGGCTCGGACCTAAGAAATAATAAAGAATTCCCCTCAAGTCGCATTTAACGTCTAATAATCCATTAACGACCGCAAGCTCTAAAAATGAATTGCTGAACTACTTAGCGCCACGCTCTATACGTAACGTGCGCTAAGCCTACCCGTTAACGTACGCAAATGACCAGGTTTAGCGTGCGCTAGCTGTGTACTGACAGTCTTCTCTGAACAGCCGACTGCCCTGCCTGATGATATAACATATGTTACGTATCCAACGTAGCGCACGTTACTCGTTCCCGATAGCGCACGTTAATATATACATCTTAGCGTGCGCTAATCGTGCATGGCAGTCACTACTGGGTAAAACTTGAGCTAAAGGTGATGAAAATTCATGAAATCCTCAGTGTTAATACAAGCCATCTCAGTGTATATCATGCTCATACGGTTTGTTACTGATTAAACAACTACAAGATACAAGGGTACGTATAATAATCACAACACCATAATTCATCTTTGATCTTCAAGAAACATCCTAAGTCCAATCTATTTCATGTCCCAAACGTATGATTCTATCATGTCAAAACATAAGAACTTGATGTTCTCCCCATACTGGTCATAAATAGTTTTGAAGATACATGAATACATTTAGGAGTCCAACACTAAAAGGTTCAAAGGATTATACGATGAATAAGTGCCGAAACGTCGAAAATATCCTTCTAACACATGATGATCGACTAATAACGAATCTAACTGACTAGATAAGCATGATCAAACGTCCTTTAGAACACTACTAATATTGGTGAAGAATCACCTACCTCAAAGTAGTGAAGAATAAGGAGGAAATCGAAGCAATCCAACGTCGAAGGCTTGAACACCAATCCTCAATGATCTACAATCTTCAATACGAGCTAGGATGCTGATAGGAAGTGTTTAGGATGTAGAGAGTAATACTCTAAGTATAAGGATTCGGATGTTGGAAGAGAAAAGACTGAAAATACGAAAAGGATGCTGTCCTATTTATAGAAAATGGTTATTAGCGCGCGCTAGTCCATACCATACTCGTAGCGTGCGCTAACGTCTTACTGACTTCACTGTACTCAGCACTTAGCGTGCGCTATTCACATGCCAGTAGCATGCGCTAAGGCGTTGACTTGGCTTTTCCCGAAAGCCGTCCAGGTTCATCCCGACACAATCCGACCAAGATCCCCGGCCTGATCTCACCTACCACACGTCTCAATCATATTGACCACGCATAGCATGCGCTAATGTTCCTTTGTAGCGTGCGCTATGGATCCATGTTAGCGTACGCTACAAATAGCCGATAGCGTGCGCTACATGCGCAGAATCACAATTTTTATCACATTCATGAAATCATACGCTCAACAACACCGGACTATGAGATACGGAGAATAATACTCAGATTAAAGTGCAACAATTACAATATCACAAGTTCCCAAATACATATCAGAAATCTCGGGTATTACATCCTTCCTCCCTAAAAAGAAGTTTCGTCCCGAAACTTAAGATGAAAACAACTCTGGATATCTAGCCTTCATACTGTCCTCTGTTTCCCAAGTGGCCTCTTCAGCTCCATGTCGTGACCATTGTACTTTAACCAAGTGTATTGGTTTATTCCTCAATTGTTTGATCCGACTCTCAAGTATCTTGATTGGTCTCTCTTCGAAGGTGCCATCATTAGCTATCTCGATCTCGTCGAAATCAATGACGTGACTTGGGTCCGGTACATACTTCCGCAATTGGGATATGTGAAACACATTGTGAACGTGACTCAGTAATGGTGGTAAAGCCAACCTGTATGCTAAATCCCCAACTCTCTCTAGGACCTCAAATGGCCCGATATATCTCGGACTTAGCTTACCTCTCCTCCCAAAACGGAAAATCCCTCGTGTAGGAGACACCTTCAATAGTACATGGTCCCCGATGTCGAACTCTAGAGGGCGACGACGTACGTCTGCATAAGACTTATGTCGACTCTGGGCAGTCAACAGTCTTTCCCGAATCAAAGCTATCTTCTCTTGAGTCTGAACTATCAATTCCGGTTCTGTCCCGATCAAGTCCGAAGAATCATCCCAGCACAGGGGTGATCGACATCTTCTCCCGTACAAAGCTTCAAATGGTGCCATCTTGATAGAAGCATGCCAACTATTATTGTAGGTGAATTCAATCAATGGAAAATGAACTTCCCAATCAGTTGACCAATCCAAAGCACAGGCTCTAAGCATGTCTTCTACTGTTTGTATAGTCCTTTCGGACTGACCGTCCGTTTGGGAATGATAAGCCGTGCTAAAGTTGAGCTCAGTCCCCAAAGCCCTGTGAACTGCCTTCCAGAAGTGCGACACAAAGCGACCATCTCGATCCGAAATAATGGTCTTCGGCGTCCCATGCAATCTGACTATCTCTGCAATAAACACTCGCGCCATTCTCTCAGGTCCCCATGTATCTTTAATTCCTAGGAAATGAGCCGACTTGGTTAGTCGATCAACTATAACCCAAATCATGTTCATTCCCGTTCTAGTCCTTGGCATACTGGTGATGAAATCCATCGAGATATCCTCCCACTTCCACTCAGGGATCGGAAGCGGATTTAACATTCCGGCAGGTCGCTGATGTTCAATCTTAACCTGCTGACAAGTCAAACACTTCGAAACGTACTCTGCTACGTCCTTCTTCATATTCCCCCCACTAGAAGTTTTGTTTAAGATCTTTATACATTTTACTGCTGCCCGGGTGAATAGAATAGGGCGCGCTGTGAGCTTCCTTCAGAATTATCCATCTCAAACCATCATCATCGGGAACGCAAAATCGACTCTGAAATCTCAGAACTCCATCATCTTGAATCACGAATCCTGGGGCCTTTCCTTTCTTTACTTCGTCACATAACTGAAGGATCAGAGAATCGTTCAACTGCTTAGATTTGATCTCCTCGACTAGTGATGAAGTCAGTTCCATCACATATAGTTGCCCTTGGATTCCTGGTGCCCATACTTCAATCCCTTCGCGGATCAGTTCCCGCTGAATGCTGGTTTGGGATGTAAGTGCTTCCAACACTCGAAGAGAAATAGGTTTACGGCTCAAAGCATCAGCTACTACATTTGCTTTCCCCGGATGATAGAGAATCTCCAAGTCATAATCCTTGATCAATTCCAGCCACCTTCTCTGCCTCATGTTTAATTCTTTCTGACTGAAAATGTATTTGAGGCTCTTATGATCTGTAAAGATCTGGCAACGAGTGCCGTACAAGTAATGTCGCCAAATTTTCAAGGCAAAGACCACAGCTGCTAGCTCCAGATCATGAGTCGGGTAATTAACCTCATACGGTTTCAATTGCCGAGAAGCATAGGCAATCACCTTATCCTTTTGCATCAACACACATCCCATACCCTGATTTGAAGCGTCGCTGTATACCATGAATCCATCAGTTCCCTCTGGTAGCGCTAATATAAGTGTTGTCGTCAGTCTCCTCTTAAGTTCGTCAAAACCAGCCTGGCACTTCTCATCCCATGTGAACTTTTGAGTTTTCTGCAACAGCTGAGTGAGCGGACGAGCAATTTTGGAAAATCCCTCTACAAAGCGGCGATAATATCCAGCAAGTCCTAGGAAACTCCGGACTTCTTTCACGTTACTAGGAACTTTCCATTCCAAGATTGCTTCGACTTTCTTCGGGTCCACCTGAACTCCATCAGCTGATATCACATGCCCAAGGAAAGTTACTTCCCTAAGCCAGAACTCGCATTTGGAAAGCTTTGCATACAGCTGTTCCTTCCTCAGGGTGCTCAAAACCACACGCAAATGTTCAGCATGCTCCTCTGCGTCCTTCGAATATATCAAGATGTCATCAATGAAGACGACCACAAATTTATCCAAGTATTCTAAGAATACCCGATTCATCAATTGCATGAATACCGTAGGAGCATTGGTAAATCCAAATGGCATCACTACAAATTCATAATGCCATCAGGGACACAGCAGACTTCGGTACATCCGATTCCTTAATTCTTAACTGATGGTATCCTGATCGCAAGTCAATCTTCGAGAATACCCTTGCCCCTTGCAGTTGATCAAACAAGTCGTCGATCCGAGGTATAGGATACTTATTCTTGATCGTCATCTTGTTGAGCTCCCTGTAATCAATACACAGTCGGAGGGATCCGTCTTTCTTCCGGACAAAGAGAACGGGCGCTCCCCAAGGAGAAACGCTAGGTTGAATATAACCCTTCTGTGACAATTCCTCCAGTTGCTTCTTGAGTTCATACATCTCGGTTGGCGCCATGCGGTATGGTGCTCTGGAAATAGGAGCGGCTCCAGGCTCTAATTCGATAGTGAATTCCACCTCTCTCTGCGGAGGTAACCCAGGTAGTTCGTCAGGAAATACATCGGAGAATTCATTCACAACTGGAATCGATGAGAGCTCTATTCCTTCCTCTTTCCTCATGGCATAGCACCAAAGTCCATGACATCCATGCTTCAACAATTTCACGGCTTTCATTACTTTGACCAATTTTCCCGAGCTTCCCGGTCTCCATCCTCGGAATAAGTGTTCAGATCCGTCATCAGCAATGATAGAAATAACTCTCTTTCGGTAATTCAGAACAGCTCCATAACGGTTGAGCCAATCGTCTCCGAGAATTAAATTGTCACCGTAGATGTCAACTACAATAAGATTCGATAGCCAATCTCTCCCTCCTATAGATACTGGAAAATCCCTAGCTTCTAGGGTTCCCACAATTTTCTCTCCGCTCGGTAAACCCACAACATAAGGTTCACAATTATACAAGCACGAAATTTCCAAACGATTAACACAGTTCAAAGATATAAAAGAATGCGTAGCTCCCGAATCGAACAAGACACTAACTGGTTGCAAAAGGATCTGAATCGTACCTGATGCAACAGCTGTGTTTTGATCATCCTTCTTCATCTCGTAAATACGCGGAGGAACGGACCCAGCGCTGGATGCCTCTCTCTTCCCAACATTCTGCTGCGGGAAACCGCTCTGCTGCGTCTGGTTTACACTAGTGTCCTTCGGAACCGGTACAGGAGTGCGAGTGCCAAAAGATCTAGTCGCATTCCCACAAAATGTTGCGCGATGTCCTTCCTGTCCACACTCGAAACAGGTCACAGCAGGCGCGAAACAGTCACGTCGAATATGCCCCGCTTTGCCACAGTTATAACATTTCTTCCCTGCGTGCAAGCTTGATTGGTCTTGCCGGAACTTCTTCCCTCCTCGAGAAGGATGCGGAGGCCTCCTGGATGAATGAAAAGAGGACTGGCCCCTGCGAGTCCCACTACTCTTATTCTCCATGAAGTTGCCAGCCACTCTCTGCTTCTTTGCTTCCATCGATTTCTCTACTGCTGCCTCCTTCATATCATAGGCCAACGCCTTGTCCTGATACTGTCGTAAAGTGGTACATTCAAATCCGGACATATATTGCTGAATTTCTGGCTTCATTCGCATGTCAAAATGAAAAATCCTCTCCGCCTCGGTCCTGACCAAGTGGCGCACATAAGTCAGCTGGTGATTAAAAGTCTTAATCACGTCCGTCACAGATGCTTCTGAATTTTGTGGTGAGAAAAACTCCCGAACTCGGGCCTCTCTGACTGGGCGAGGACAATACTGTGCTTCCATCATTAATTTGAATTCCGTCCAGTCAACATTATGCTCCTACGGTCGAATGGCCTCCCACCAGTCAAAAGCCTCCCCTGTCAGAATATACTGGGCGACCGGAACCTTTCTGTCATTGGGACAGTTAATCCCCGCAAAAATCTTTTCTAATTCCTTCAGCCAGTGATCCCAAGAAAGCGTCTCAGCAGAACCGTCAAATTTCGGAGGATGCAATTTGATCACCTCAATAAGCCATTTATCTCCTCGATTATCCACGTTATGTTGCTGTCCCATCGCCGTCTGCATGCGATCCACAACTTGAGCAAACTGGTTTATCTGGGCAACCACCTGCTGAAGTACTCCCGGCACGTTAGGATCTGCATTATTATTTGCTGATCCCTGTTGTCCTCCAGAATGGGAATCCATTCGGCTAGCGGTTATTTCTGGGGTAGACACCAAATCTTCTTGTCTCGCGTTTCCACGTCTGCGTCCACGACCGCGTCCGCGTCCACGACCTCCTCTCAAAATACTGTAAACACAAATACTCAATATCCAGGGCAAACTTTCTAAAAGTACATCTATCGATGTTCACAAACATGAATTAAATAAAACGGTAGTATTTGAGATTTAGGAAACTTACAACCACGGTCCACATGACGATGCTGGCTCAACAGTGATGTTACGAACGACCAATAATCAAATAACGTAAACAGACCCAACTAACCCGACTGCCAAGATATCCATGAATCTTAGCTCTGATACCATATTCTGTAACACCCCGAGATATTCAGAATAATTACAGCGCCGTAAACCCTTTAAGTAAGGATTTACAAGGCTAATTTAAAAGAATTGTAAATATAATCCAATCGTGCAACTGAAGTTCAAATACAGATTTGTTTCAACCGATCAAATGAGTTAACTTATACAACCATATCGAAATGACATTATTAAAACAGACGTACTCGAGTACTAAATGAACCAAGAAGACAAATCACAATAACAATAAACATCAACCACATCACTGAGCCATTTCATCGTCTCCTTCGATCGTGGTTGCTTCCCCGCTCCTCGGCTACCTGAACATCAAAACAATGTCCACCCCCGAAGGGGTTAGCAAAACAATGTTAGTACAAGTATCATAATACATAAATCATCAGTGCATCATAAAACATGCAAAACGGACTTCCGTCACCGGAATCCAACGATGCGAATCCTCACGATTCCATCAACACAGTACAGGGTAATCCAGCGATCCAGCGCCCTTGGTATAGATCTCCATGATGATCCCGTCGGACCAACGCATGGTGGAAAACCCATCCAACGATCCAGCGCCCTCAGCATAGATCCCCATGATGATCCCGTCGGACCAACACATGGTGGACATTCAATCCAGCGCCCTCAGCATAGATCCTCATGATCCCCTCGGATCATTTATACCATAAATCAATCAATTATGCACACATATATGCATTTCAATATGTTCATCAATACGAACAATTAACAACGAATACCATGAGAAATTACAGAAATACATATCATATTCGACAATATGAACAAAACCACAAGCATGATCCAAGTTTCAATATAAATCGAACTCGACATATGATACTTGCCTCGAAAATGGCAAGAATGGAAATACTCCAACAAATGACACGCGTCCGTATGCCGCCGCCCCTCGATCGTCCCCTATGCAAGGCTCGGACCTAAGAAATAATAAAGAATTCCCCTCAAGTCGTACGAACGTCTAATAATCCGGTTAACGACCGCAAGCTCTAAAAATGAATTCTGCCTGAACTACTTAGCGCGCGCTACGTACTACACGTAACGTGCGCTAAGCCTGCCCGTTAACGTACGCAAATGACCAGGTTTAGCGTGCGCTAGCTGTGTACTGACAGTCTTCTCTGAACCGATCGCCTCGCCGATGATATAACGTACGTTACGTATCCAACGTAGCGCACGTTACTCGTTCCCGATAGCGCACGTTAATATATACATCTTAGCGTGCGCTAATCGTGCATGGCAATCACTACTGGGTAAAACTTGAGCTAAAGGTGATGAAAACTCATGAAATCCTCAGTGTTAATACAAGCCATCTCAGTGTATATCATGCTCATACGGTTTGTTACTGATTAAACGACTACAAGATACAAGGATACGTATAATCATCACAACACCATAATTCATCTTTGATCTTCAAGAAACATCCTAAGTCCAATCCATTTCATGTCCCAAACGAATGATTCTATCATGTCAAAACATAAGAACTTGATGTTCTCCCCATACTGGTCATAAATAGTTTTGAAGATACATGAATACATTTAGGAGTCCAACACTAAAAGGTTCAAAGGATTATACGATGAATAAGTGCCGAAACGTCGAAAATATCCTTCTAACACATGATGATCGACTAATAACAAATCTAACTGACTAGATAAGCATGATCAAACGTCCTTTAGAACACTACTAATATTGGTGAAGAATCACCTACCTCAAAGTAGTGAAGAATAAGGAGGAAATCGAAGCAATCCAACGTCGAAGGCTTGAACACCAATCCTCAATGATCTACAATCTTCAACACGAGCTAGGATGCTGATAGGAAGTGTTTAGGATGTAGAGAGTAATACTCTAAGTATAAGGATTCGGATGTTGGAAGTGAAAAGACTGAAAATACAAAAAGGATGCTGTCCTATTTATAGAAAATGGTTATTAGCGCGCGCTAGTCCATACTCGTAGCGTGCGCTAACGTCTTACTGACTTCACTGTACTCAGCACTTAGCGTGCGCTATTCACATGCCAGTAGCGTGCGCTAAGGCATTGACTTGGCATTTCCCGAAAGCCGTACAGGTTCATCCCGACACAATCCGACCAAGATCCCCGGCCTGATCTCACCTACCACACGTCTCAATCATATTGACCACGCATAGCGTGCGCTAATGTTCCTTTGTAGCGTGCGCTATGGATCCATGTTAGCGTACGCTACAAATAGCCGATAGCGTGCGCTACATGCGCAGAATCACAATTTTTATCACATTCATGAAATCATACGCTCAACAACACCGGACTATGAGATACGGAGAATAATACTCAGATTAAAGTGCAACAATTACAATATCACAAGTTCCCAAATACATATCAGAAATCTCGGGTATTACACAAGGATGTCCTTTAATTTGCTCTTATCCTCAACAAATTGTTTCTTCCGTAATAAATCTTCATAATTTTGGAGAATCTTTTCAGCATACATGGAAAAACATCATACAAAAATACCAGCAAAGAACAGAGAAAAAACCCAAACAAAATCAAAATGACGGGGAAAAAAACAACCGTGAGGTTTTTGAATATTTTAAAAAAGTAGAGGTTTTTTAAAATACTTTTTGCCTAGGAAGAAAGTAAATGCTAGGCAAAATAATATCTAAGGGTGAGTTTTGTAATTTCGAGAGTTATCTGTTTTTCTTTTTGGGTAATTAGGTCGAAATACAGCATATCATTTTTTCCCAAACAAAATACACAAAAGCAATTTCATTCTTTGTTCATTTTAAAGAGAACACATACTTACAAGAATAGATAGATATAGAACAACGGTCCATTCAGCCCAACTTAATGGTGCCACCTATGCGGAGGATATTAAATAAAAAAAGTAAGCTATATACTGTCCCAAAAAAAATGATTCTTCAGGGAAATAAAATAAACACAATGTCGAAATGAGAATATCAACTTTCAGAAAAAAGAACAGAGAGTGGTTCCACATATAGTAAAGAGAGGGATGACTCAACAAGTTTGAACTAAGAGAGACTGCCAGTATTGTAAAGTCGTATCATCATATTGTAACACCCCAAGCTAGGCAGATATTACAGTGCCGTGGATCCCCGACTGGAACCCACCAGGCGAATGAAAACTGATGAATTAAATAATATAACTGTAGTACCGAACCACATTATATTATCAAATACTCCGATGAGGAGCTTAAGTACAATACACCAGGATAAAACAGAATACTAGTATATTTTATATGAAGATAAAATACACCACCCTGAATACATAAACATCTCAAACGGAATTTGCAGCGGAAATACAAATGAAGTGAAATAAGAATGACTGAAATGACTGAAATAAACGGAATGACTGGGCCCCCTACTAGTATCACTGGGACTCCTCGCCGTCAACATGCTCTTCCCGTGCCTTTGCCTTGCCGTGACCTGAAAACAAAATCCCCCAACGGGGTCAGTTAGAAAGAACAACAATCCTCAAGTGATGAACAATATACAACAATCACATGAATGAATTAATGAATTAAGTTGGATGATGAGTATCCATGTATGCCCGAGTGAACTGAGCAATAGCACAAATAGCTGAGTGTCTGGAGCCCCGCATATACACCCGCTATTGGCCTAATAAGTCTCACGGTTAAATGTGTCCGGAACCCCGCATATACACATTACCATGCGCACAGTCCAATGTGTCCGGATCCCCGCGTGTACACATGACCATAGTGTGCCCGGCTAACATTCCACACATGTGCCAACTGGCCATGCAATATAATTTCCGGAAGATCACCAGAACAAAAATGACCAAGGTAAGGAGTAATGAATAGAATCCGATAAGGATCAATAACGACTCACCGAGATGAAATAATGATACAACGAGTGATGGCTTCAATGAAATGATTTTGGAACCGTCGTTCCTCGTGAGTTACATGATGAGTTGATAAATACAAGTCTCGACATGAACGATATATTATGAGTGAATTACATGTATGAATGAACAACAACATAAGGGATGAATATCCTTTTAACCGAGTA
This sequence comes from Orobanche coerulescens, assembly GCA_033398695.1. NCBI lineage: Eukaryota > Viridiplantae > Streptophyta > Magnoliopsida > Lamiales > Orobanchaceae > Orobanche > Orobanche coerulescens. The sequence continues at coordinate 123,228,997 of CM065815.1, forward strand.
AGAATTTACTTACACAACACCGGTGACAATTATCCTTCCACGAACAACGTCCTAACTGAGATTTCGGTCGCTCGAACAACCTTGAATAATACAATTACCAACAATCCATTAAATATACGAATCCAACACGAATATAACAAACTCAAGACGTCGATACGATTAAACCAAGTTCATTGGGGCATTATATCGAACACTTTGTGGCCAACTATGATTGTTTATAACCAAACCTCAATAATACCAACATCAAATCCCCAAGAAGTGTTTCAAACCAACAAAACATCTTCAATACGATCAATAATCCATTATGAATATCCAAAATCGTGATTTTAACAACAATTAATCAAAAACCCTCAAATCCGACACAATATTCAATGTATTCTTGAATAATCCTTCAATAATCCAATGAATAATCAAACACGTCCATAATCATGCGTATATCACTTCATACAACATGATTTTAACATCCAAAACATCATAACTCAAAAGAAAATCGAAATCCAAGATGTTAGATGAATATTACCTTAGAAGATCCAAGTACTATAATCCGATGAAATCGCGTTAAATCCACAATCCGGGCTTCACAATCGAAAGGATATGAAGAAAAATGAATATTCAAGTGATTGATGATGAAGATCTTCCCCCTCAAGCCCTCTCTCTCGGATAGGTTGAAGAAAATGGGAAAAATGAGTTGAACTCGCTGAAAAAACGCAATTATAGGGCTGACTGCACTGTGTGCCGCGGCCCGGCCGAAGTGTGCCGCGGCACAGGGCCAAAAATGCCCCCAGTGATCGGCAGTGACTCGGCAGTGTGCCGCGGCCCTGTCGGCATGAGCCGCGGCCCACGGTACAGACGGGTTGGCCGATAAGTTGCAACACGAGTGTGCCGCGGCAGTGACTCGGCAGTGTGCCGCGGCCCTGCCGGCATGTGCCGCGGCCCACGGTACAGGCTGCTCGGCCAAAGCTGGAAAACGTGTGTGCTGCGGCGCACACTCCTTGTGCCGCGGCCCACACCCCCCTTGGGTCCTAAAATGATGAAAAATGATCCGGGAAGAGAATAAAAGCAATATGAATCAATATTTGGGAGACAATAACACGAAATGGAAGTACGGAAACCCCAAAATGGTGGTTCCATGCTATGATTACAAGGGTTCACCCAACAAAACACAATTTGAACAATGTGGAGATTAGAAATGACATGAACTCCAACGTCAACGTCGACTAATGAATCAATTATAACAATCAAGATATTACTCTTGTCTCGATTCCCGAGTAAGGTTGAAACAATGAACAATATCGATACATAACTCGAAGTTATTCCGAACAGTGAACACGGATGAATAATTATAACAAGTGAAAAATTACATAGTGACAATTACCGAATGAAATTACTGAATGATAATGACTGAATTACAACCGGGTATTACACATATCATCTCCAACAACAAAAAAAAGGTACATACTCATCTGTTATATTCCAAAAAATGTCTGGCCCACTGAGTACGGATCTCTTCAATGCTCGTTTGAGGAAGTGCACTAGTGTCATTAAATATCTAGAACATAGAATAAAAAAAAATAATGAATAATAGTAGAATAACCAAATAAAGATTATAAAAGCTGTGGCTATTTTAAAAAAAAATTACCTCTTGCCAACTGTTCTTGACACTCGCTCGAATAATAGTTAACATCCAATACATAACGTAATATCCGCATTCCCAAGATCCGACTTGTTTATTACACTACAAAATTAAATTTAAAGTTGAATTTTAAAAAAATTACAGCATCATGTAAAACTATTTAAATTGAATCTAAAATGACTTACTTTTAGATAAAGCCAAATAAGGTTATGCTTCGATTTGTTGTTGTGTATACCACCAAGCATTTTAAAAGGGCTCACGACACTGGTTTTGATGACAATTCTCATTAAAGTAATTTACAAATACAAACAAATTAAACTAAAAATGCTAAAATTACATATTAAACTTACCTATGTACTATGGCTTTCATAGCGATTATGCGGCTAGCATGTAGTGAACAAAGCCACACAGCCAACGCTTCGTTAGGAATAATTATTAAGAGTTGCCAATGATTCCTACATTACAGTAAAATATTTTTACAAATGAAATATATAAACTTTTTACTATAATTAAATTGATTATGTGGTGACCGTACTTACCCATGATGATAAGCTCCTAAGTAAATCTTTTTGTTTGATTCCCGCATATGTTTCAGAATATACTTGGAGACTTCATTTTCTTTGTTCCCCATATATTGTATAGATTGGGGCTCAAGAAATCCGTACACATCATCATTCCCCATATCCATACTTAACTTATGTAGCAACCTAATGTGTTCAAATAAATTTTACTTAAATAATATTGCTATCATAAATTGTAAAAGCAATGAATTACCTAATAAAACTTAAAAGTTTAGAACTTACAAGATCCAAAACTGTATAATCGATATGCTCAGCCACACATTGCCGTGTAAAATATCCCCAAAACATCGTTGTGGGAAAGGTATAATGGAACATCATGCTCAACACCAAAGAGACTCGAATCCCACACCACCTGTATAGGGTTACCATAAATGGATGCAGTAACCTTAAGCAATTCAACAATCGGGTTATCTATAAGCGCTGGTCCCTGAACTTTATTAACCCGCTTCTTTTGTCGCTCAATATCCTAAATAATAAACATGTCAACAATCAATCTTTAATTCACACATTTATTATAATAACCTTTTACTGAAAAGAAATAGCACCTCGCTAGATATAGCCTTGACAAGACGTTTCGGCCATGCAATAAAACCACATAGGGCCTCTCCCACTATGCTAACCTCTGAAGTGGGAATAGGGACCTCAGCATCAGCATCTCGAACATCCTCAACTGTCACCCAAACCAAATCGTCAGACAAGAGCACACCATGTATGGTTGAACCACCCTCGAGAACTCTCCCTAGGGCCACTAGGCGGAGAGGTTTACCATCAATATATAAACCACACTGGCCAATGGTACCAGTGTGAGTCTCTCTTAAAGAGTGATCAGTAGGAGCAGCACAACTCCCGTTCGTGCTAACATGTCAAAGAGGTGTAACTGGAGGTGGTTGTGAATTTGCTCCTACGGATGCCAACGCCGGACCGAATTGCTTCATCAAATTCTGTGTAACCTCCATCGTGATATTCTTTGTGAGGCTTTGAAAAAACTCAGGATTGATTGACTGGGGTCTGGTCGACCCACATGAACGTGATCCAAAATATTCTCGAATCCCTATACCAGATCCAACACCACGAACACGACCTGGGTGCTCTTGTCGCCCAATTGCATTACTAAGAATGTCATCACGTCCATGGGGAACAAATGAACCTTGTGAACACTCCTCCACCAAATCATCATACACCAACATTAAAACAACAGTAGCATATTTGAAAAAGCTACACAATTCTTTACAAAAACGCTACAGACCTACGCAACGCAACTGAAAACACTGATCACTGCGAATATTAAACTAAGCATATTTGAAAACTTACAATCCTATTTGTAATCTCACGTGCTGCATCAGTAATCATCTCGCCCGATTTTCTTATGCGGCCTCGCTTCCATCTCTGGTGTCGAGTAGGAGGAGAAGGAGGATCAACAACCGCATCAGAACCAGATTGTGATGCTTCTTCTTGTCGTTTCTTCAATTTCTCGGCCATGATCTTCTCATCCACCAGGTCATAACCACCACGAGACATAGTGTGAGGGCAATTGTTCATTTTTTGAATTTCTTGTGCCTTACTTCTCTTTATCTGTAATAATTATAAAGCACAAAATATATTATTTACAGCATGAACAACACTGAGTTATACTACTTCATGAACAACACGTTGGATATTATTTGCAGCAGGAACAAGATTGTTAGGAGACATCATTTTAGGGATTAATGTAATTAGTAATGGATTTGTCTCTTTGGGAGCTGTCAGATGGTGAAGATCACCTGTTCTGTAAGTGGATCACTTCTATAGAAAGCAATTAAATTAGGGATGTATATTGGAATTCAACTTTTTTCCATCTCAACATTTCAATTAATGTCAACTTGCAGTTGAAAGCACCTATCATGTTGGAGATGTCGGGAATTTCAGTGACAGTACTGTTTATAGTCCGGGTATGTGCAGTTAAGTTTTGGCCTTTTCATTTTATGCATTTCTGAAGCCTTTGCTGGAAAATTACCTCTTGGTAAAAAGCAAGCAGGTAGGCTTTGTTAGATGTTATATTGGAAATAGTGGTCGGATCATATGAATGTGTTATTACAGCCTTTGGTTCTTTCAAACATTGAACAGAGAGAAAGCAGTATGATACATATGCTTTGTCCTCTTGGTGATGGACTTAGTGAGAAGAAACTAGAATCGAGAACTTCAGAATATAAGGAGAAAGTAGAACAAAAGAGATGCATCAGTCAGCTGAAAGGAAATGAGAGAGAGAACGTGCTGGTGAAACTTAAAGAGAGGAAATTAAATCATTCCGGACAGGTAACTTGAGATCAGCTATCCTCTTCTCTTGTCTGCTGTACAATATTATGCGTTTCTAAAGAGATATCATTCGAAAACCTTGTTTCATCATGAAAATTAGACACTTATTAGTTGTTACAGCCATCTCACTTAATTAGTTGTTACATCCATCTCACTTATTAGTTGTTACATCTCTCTCTCTCTCTCTCTCTCTCTCTCTCTCTCCCTCTCTCCCTCCCTCTCTCTCTCTCTAAGGTCTGATAAATTGTATTATTAGTTAAATCTTTTCCGTACAGTACAGTAATTTTTTTCACAAACTCTAACCGCAATGGCGTACTTAGCGAGCCCAACAAATTGGGGTGGGTTGAAAATATTATCAAAGTCCATGAATTTAACACTCTTGCACGGAGACGAGGCTGGACCGAGTGGATATGCTAACAACTAAGTGAAAAGAATAAATCACAATCTTTTCCAGACCAAATAGCCAAAAAAAAATAACTACACAACTCAGACAACGGGCTTATCTCAAGATATATAATTATTACTACAGAGTTATCTAAGAAACTAATATTGACTCGGACAAGATTTAATTACTTACCTCCCAGTTCGGGTCTAATCGACTTTTTTTAAATTCATCCCAGTCATCCGAGGAGATATTATACTTCAAACAAGGATCCATGTTCTTGTAATCTCCGAACACCCATGCCCTAGACAAGTATGATTTAAATTGTCTCCATTTGACGCCCACCGACTGTAGAATCTTTTCCTTTCTTTGGTTTTCGTTCGCGATATCGAAGTTGTTCTACATTTAATAAAAATATATAAACAGAGAATGATTGGATATGAAACAAATTATTTTCAATTGTAACTGAAATATTCGAGGAATAGAAATTACTAAAACATCCAGCCAAATCATCTCTTTATCATGATCGGGTACAAGTCTCCATGTAGGATGTAAAATAGAAATATGTTCTCGAGCAAGTTTCCCCAAATAACTTGACAAATTCACATTATGAGTCCTTTTTGTTTTTCCTGTGACCGTATCGATGTCAAGCGGTAACTTATTCCCATTCATACGTATTTTAGTCACATCCCTACATCGTGTGGGCTTCCTGATCATTTTTGATGAGGTCTATGGAGGTGAAGTGGAACAAGACCTAGTGGAAGAATCAGACCTCGGTGGGGTAGCCATCATGTGCCTGTTCAGACAAAACATAAAATATGGAGCATAAAAGGAGACTTAAGGAGGAATATGTTTAGTCTTTTTTTACAATTTAGCAACTTTATGTAACTGGTGTAAAATATTCATTTGTGTTATGTTAAATGCTTATATAGGATCTGAACCATGGACATTAGTTCATAAAAAAGTTATACTACTAAACTATTCACCTTGTGAAGAAAGAAGTAAAAATAAATAGGAGAAAGGAGCCTTCCAGTACAAATTCTATGAATTTCCCATTAATGCAATTTCTTTTTATCATACATATGTTGTGTGCTGGATAGAAGTCAGCGAAGAGTGGGAAAACGTATAAATATAATAATCCACTTAAGCTTACAAGTGTCGTATATGCAAAGAATCCAAGTTGAAGACAGAACAGTAAATATACATTTTAAGGTAAGCCATTTTTGTCAAGGAAATAATACCTTTAGTTATATTAAAACATGATGAAAATATTGTTTATGGTTACGTGCAGATGCTACTTGACAGCATTGACTGGTCACCATGGGTAAGCCATCTTTGTTAATTCACAATCATTATTAGAAATTTAAGTTAATTTTTTTATTTTTTTTATCTGGAACTGAAACTTAACAATACTATTTTTTTTTGGTTGTGCAGCTTGGTTTTTTGTCGGATGATAATGGAAAAAACAACAGTAACATCCAATCTTTTTACTATGGGCTAATTGTAGACAAGACATATAGTTCAAAAAATAACAACCCTTACAATTCAACAAGATAAATTAAGGAAATGTACTTAAAATTATATATGAACGTTCTCCCATATGCCTTCGTCATGATCACTACGAGTGGCATGCATACCATCCGTTTTATTTTCATCAATGGGAGGTATGCGTGTTGAGAAAGAAAGAGTATCATAATTATCGAACATTGAATATTCATTCTCATGATAATTATCGAACATTGAATATTCATTCTCATGAGACACGTCTACGCTTCTGCCCTGAAGAACCACCAACCATCTTTCATTACATGGGTCATTTATGTAAAACACTTGTCTTGCTTGGTATGCCATGATGAAAGGTTCGTCTTTATAAGCAACCTTGTGAAGGTCTACCAATGTAAATCCCAATTCATCACCTTGTACACCAGTGTTATTATCAGCCCAATTACACTTAAAAACAGGGATTCTAAATTTAACATAATCAACCTCCCAAATCTCTTCAATAACTCCAAAGTAACTTATGCAAGCCATAATAGGATTTTTATCTTTTGAACTAGAAAAGTGCATGGACTCAGCTTGAAGAGTAACTCCACTGTTCGCATGTACTCTGTCATCCTGTGACTTAGTGTAGAATGAGAACTTATTGATGTCGTACCCACTCCAAGTTATGACATCAAACTTAGGCCCATGTGCTAGCCATTTCAATGTATCAGAAGCACTATCATCAAGACTAACTTTTTCTTTAAACCACTTCAAGAAAGTCTTGTTATGCTCGGTCAACACCCATTTTTCACTCATCCGAGAATTTTTGGACTTCACAAGAGCCTTATGAGTAGACAGGTAAGGAAGAACCTCATCAGTATTATTCAATATATACAAATGAGCTTGAAGCACTTCCTCGCGACTCTTTGTTTTAATTTTCAAACCCCGTGCCACATCTTCCATCATGACGAGACTTCGGCAACCCTACACCTTCTGCTTGTGACATGTAGTCTGTACAAAACTCGATGGCTTCTTATGCAATGTACCTTTCAACAATGGATGCTTCAGGATGATTTGGATTTCTTGTATACCCTTTCAGGATTTTCATGTATCGTTCAATTGGGTACATCCATCGAAAATAAACAGGGCCACACTCTCTTATCTCTCTTACTAAATGAACAATTACGTGAACCATGATGTCAAAAAATGAGGGAGAAAAGTACATCTCTAGTTGACACAAGATATTAGCAGCCTCCTTTTCCCAATCATCCAACACTGAAGGGTCAGCTACTTTGCTACATAAAGCATTGAAGAAATAGCACAGACGAGTTACAACATGCCTAACTTTTTTAGGCAAAATGTCACGTATAGCCACTGGTAGGAGTTGTTGCATCAGTACGTGGCAATCATGAGACTTTAAGCCAACTAATTTAAGGTCTTGCAATGACACAAGACTCTTAATATTTGAAGAGTAACCTTGTGGCACTTTAACGCCTCGAAGACACTGGCAAAAACTTGTCCTTTCTTTTTTTGTTAAAGTATGACATGTCAAAGGCGGTATGTTAAACACCTCTTGATTCAGGATATAACTCTGGTCGTATTCCCATCTCAACTAGATCTTTACGAGCGTTCACACCATCTTTAGTCTTACCTCTAATGTTGAGAAGTGTGCCGACTAAACTATCACACACATTTTTTCCACGTGCATAACATCTATACAGTGTCGCACATCTAGATCGCACCAGTATGGAAGATCAAAGAATATCGACTTTTTTTTCCATATGTTTTTCTCAGTATCCTTCTTTTGGGTCTTTCCGAATATTGTATTCATGTTCTTGACTCGCTCATAAATTTGGGCACCAGTTAAGGGTGTCGACGCCATGCCGTGCTCTTGACATCCATCAAAAGCTTTTTTCAATCTACGGTACGGGTGATTACATGTGAGAAACTTCCGATGTCGAGTGTAGACAGTCTTTTTTCCATGTTTTAGCTGTATGTAGCTTGTGTCTTCCTCACATATAGAAAATGCTAGATGCCCCTTAACACTATAACCACTCAAGTTCCCATATGCTGGAAGTCATTAATGGTACAGTATAATATTGCACATAATCTAAAACTGTCCTGGCGGTATCCATCAAACACATCAACCCCTTTATCCCACAACATTCGTAAGTCTTCAACTAAGGGGCTTAGATAAACATCAATATCATTTCCCGGTTGTCGCGGGCCTGAAATCATCATAGATAACATGATATATCTTCGCTTCATACACAACCAATGCGGGAGATTGTAAATTATGAGCATAACGGGCCATGAACTGTGTTTAGTGCTCAAGTTAGCAAAGGGATTCATTCCATCTGCAGCCAGTCCAAGCCTAAGATTTCTTGGCCCACTCCCAAAATCAGGAAAGAGCTGATCAATCTTGTTCCACTGTGGAGAATCAGCTGGATGGCGAAGCTGTCCATCAGATATCCTTTTATCTGCATGCCACGAAAGGTTCATTGCATCATTTGCATTGGCAAATAATCGCTTAAACCTTGAAATTATTGGAAGATACCATAACACCTTCGCTGGAGGACCCCGTTTCGTTTCTTCATCATTATCACAATCAGTGGACTTCGATTTGTATTGTGAAACTCCACACCTCGGGCACTTGTGCAGTGCTTCAAACTCTTTTCAATATAATATACAATCATTGGGGCATGCATGTATTTTCTTATACTCCATACCCATCGGACATAATATTTTCTTCGCATCATAGTTACGGTTTGGCAATGTGTTGTTTTCTAAAAGCATCTCCTTCAATAACTCAAGTAATTCAGTGAAGCTCTAATCACTCCAGCCATTTCTTGCCTTCACATTGACCAATTTTAAAACTGCTGACAGACGTGTGAAATTTTGGCATCCTGGAGACAATGGTGTCTCCGAGTCACTTTGTAGAGTGTCGTACATATGTGGTTGTTGAAAATATTCATGTCCGACATCCCGAATCATGTCTTCGAATCGATCTTCCATATCTACATCAGCGTGCTTAGTTGGAATATCTGCCACTTCACCATGCCATATCCATGTTGTATAATTTTTATTAATTCCATCACAAAGAAGATGTTCCCGAATAAGGTCAACTTCATGTCTCCTCCCATTCAAACAGTTGATACAAGGACAAAAATATTTTCCATTTTTGGGCTCTGATTGATTGCGTTGAGCAAATTCTAGAAAATGTTCAACTCCATTCTCGTACTCATCGCTTATGCGACTTGCTTTCATCCAACTATGATTCATTTTTTTTCTATTCTATGGAACACCATTTTCAAAATATAATATTAGAAAATTTGCATCAATAAAACTACATGAGTTGTTAAAACATAAGAAAAACTAAAAGACCTACTAGGACTGTGTAAATTATTTACAAAATTCTCTTCATTTAAAAATAAAATCCTTGTAGGATTATAATCAAATCCTGAATATAACAAACAGAAACAAACATCCAAAAATCCAATTCGACGTTTGGATTAAATGAACATCTTGGTGCATTTTGTGGTGATGTGATGGACATGAGTCAATCATAATATGTTTGGTTGAGTGGTTAATTTTGGTTTTGGGAAAAAAAGGCTAATAATATGATATAAACTTGAGTTAAAGAGGTGCATGTCAGAAAACAACAGGGCCTAATGGTTTGATTCAACTGGACTTGTTATGAAACTAGGACTGTGAACTACCCAACCAAACTACGTAGTAGCCTAGTTTTATAATTTAATAGGACCTTAACACCCCAACCAAATAGACACCTGGTGTAATAGTGGTGGTGCACGTGCACCACCAGACTTCATATACATCCACCTATGACATAGTATTATTAGTTGTGTTTGAAGCTAGACCTCAGATCATATCACACGTTTGTCTATCGCCAAGGCATAAGCTCATTTTTGTGCCGCACCCAGGAAACCATATGCAAGAGGGTGAATTTAAATTTGTTCTCCCATGTTAACTTGCCCACACTTTGTTTCTTATTTTCAATTTTTGTATATCATGAGTACTTGTACTTGAATTCCAGATGACCAGTTCAATTCCAGATGACCAGTCCACAACTTGTTCTTTGGTTCGTGATGCTGAAATGATACTCCTATTATTTTGACTAGTTATCTAATGATACCATTTTCTGCAGCCTTGTAAAACAATGATGACGACTAGCAATGCACCTGCTTCTCAATCGTTCAATGCGATTCCTGAGACAGAACATTCTATAGAGTGCATTTGAGCGAACATGTTTCTCTGATGGAGACTTGTATTATTATAACTCGTAACATGTGAAAGCGAGTAAGATTGTCTTTTTCTTTTTCCTTTTTTTGCGCCTTTTTCTTGTGGATCGAGACTAATATTGGGTTATATGTGATATGTCTGTTGATATGAATTAGTGGGAGAAACACGAGGAGTATGCATTATATGAACAAGAAGTTGATTATCTTGATTAACGGCTACAACAAGAGAATCAAAATTGGAGCACCTTTCTTCCCCTGGAGTTTTTGAAGCAACAGAAGCTCATCAACAGGGAAGCTGGAAATAAATTATGGCCGTGCATTTTGTGGTTGAAACAAATTAATATCTACGAGAGTTTCATGTGGCGTATTTATATCATTTATATACATTACACTAATTTCAGGAAACATCTTTTAAGACAAATACTCTCTTATAGCGTTACAACGTACCCTCCTGACGATTGTACTTACCCGACAAACACCATCTCTCGAAGGTGTCATTTATAAAAGAGAAACAATTGTATGTGGAATTATTAATTTTGAAAGATCACTGGGTAGTTTTGGTTCAGCTAAGGTTTCAGTCAATCCATTTTTGTGCCAGTTTTATCACTCCAAGTCTCAGATTACCATATTACAGAAACACATCACCAAAAATCAGAAGTTATAACCACAACTTACACACAACATATAAAATCATCACTTATGACCACATATCAGGGCTTAAAAGGTTATCACAAAACACTCACGACCACAGACTATACAAAAGCGTATAAAATCAGAATGCTGACCACATATGAGACTCCAAAAGATATCAGAAAACTTAAAGAAGCACAAATACGCATCCAGAAATCCATTAATACCATATAAACTAAAAAAACTGAAAGACAACCAACGGGAAATAAAACACAACTTGTAGAACGAAGTTATCCCTACACATATAGGAAAAAGATTATCTGGTCTGGATTAGGGCAGGAAATAATAAAAAATTTACTTACTTACGAAGCAATTGGAATGAGCAGGACGTAAGAGTAGATTTAAATTGAAGCAGAGGCACACTCCGGTGAGAAATGGAGTCGGTTGAATCAGAGGCACACTCCGGTGAGAAAAGGGAGTCGGAAATTCTCGCGGGGCTTTGCTATGAGTTCTATGAGAAAAGGACGAGCAGCGCCGGTGACGCCGGTGAGAAAAGGACGAGCAGCGCCAAGTTCTCGCGGGGCTCTATGTGAGAAAAGGGTGGGGGCTCTGTAGTTGCTTTTCCGATACTTGTGTTGGTTTTCTTTTTTGCCTGCTTTCGTTCATACGGCTTTCGGGCTCATGTAAGACAGAAAGGTAGGAAATAGGAAAAGATGCAAAAGACAGAAGGGGATTAGGCAGAAAATTAGAACAAATTACTACGGTTATAAACAACTGTCGTAAAATACATCTTTTACATCAGTTATAAAACAACCATTGTAGAATACTAAATCGGGAAGTCATTTACATCAGTTATAAAGGAACCGATGTAAAATGGAAGTCATTTTACATCGGATATAAAGGAACCGATGTAAAATTAACTAATTTTTAACTTTCACATCGGTTATATGTAACTGATGTAAACGAGGTGCTTATTTTACATCGGTTTTATGCAATAACCGATGTAAAAATTCCAAAATTTTTATTTTAACATCGTTTTTTATACAACCGATGTAATTTGAATTTTTTACATCGGTTTTCTATAAACCGATGTAAATTGGATGTCGTAAAAAGCATATTTTGTAGTAGTGTTGTCCAAAAAATTCTTTAAGCTAGCCCAAGGCCTAGCTCACGGCCAAGCCCAAGACCAGCCCAAAGACCAATTGTCAAGATTCAAGATCCAAGATCCAAGATCCAAGATCCAAGTCCAAGATCAAGATCAAGATCAAGATCAAGGCCAAGGCCAAGGTCCACGGTCCATGGCACGTGGCACGCGGTTCGCGGCCGAGGCGGGCGGGCGGCGGCGGCGGCGCGCGCGTGTGGGCTTTAAGCCCATACACATGTGCCATTAATTATTACATGCATAAAGGTAACTCCTTATATACTAGAATAATGATGGTTCATTATTCAATGTGGGATTCCATCCCTTATTAATTCACAATTAAGTGACAAACTTTAATTCACTATTTCTCACTCACCGGGAATCGGTTTAGAGAAAGTGAATATAGCACGATCATCTACTCGGAACGTAGATCGATCCTATGATATTTAATTTTACAAAATAAAATTAAAATCATTAATGATTCCAACAATCCCCCACATGAGTGAAAATAGCCCAAATGCAATATGCAGACTCAAGCTCAGTCCTCAAGAGGCGTTAAAGTATAAGGATAGGTAGTTCGTGACTTTGAACCTTCCATAGTTAACATCATCAGGTACACAGGCGGATTAGTGGCTTGATGCTTTGAACTATTCCCCCACGGCGTGCACCGAGACAATGGTGCTAACACTTGAACACCTCAACCTCATCCGTTCTCACGTTTTGTGTCCTTTGCGGGCCTTGGACACCCCTTTGGATTCATAAGTGTATTTCATGAAGCGGCCCCCACTTCTCACTTATATAGGTGATTCTTTACCGAGTATCTTGCCATACTTAACCTCCTCGAGGTCTTTAGGAATCATTAAAAGTCATAGACTTAACCTCACCACTAGGCAAGCTTTCAACACTCAATTGCTCTATAGGGAATAAACTTAGATGAGTGTTTCACACGAACTCTCATAGCTTAGTTCTCCCATTGAACCAAGTTCTTGGGATCTCCAGTCATCTTGGTTGGGTTACCACTATGATAATTCTCAATTTGTGGATATTAAACCCATTCCCTCTAGCAATTTATTCATTTGATCACGGTTTAACACTTTGGTTAGCGGATCCGCTAGATTATCTAATGACCTCACATAGTCAATAGAGATAACCCCACTGTTGATCAAATGTCTCACGGTATTATGGCGTCGACGAATATGTCGAGACTTTCCATTATACACATTACTTCTCGCCCTACCAATAGCAACTTGGCTATCACAGTGAATCATCACTGCAGGCAATGGCTTGGACCAACATGGAATATCTTCTAGAAAGTTTCTGAGCCATTCGGCTTCTTCACCAGATTTGTCCAAATCTATGAATTCTGATTCCTTGGTGGATTGGGCTATACACGTTTATTTCGCGGACTTCCACGAGACAGTTCCACCCCCAATGGTAAACACGTAACCACTTGTAGAAAATGAACTTTTCGTATCGGATATCCAATTCGCATCACAGTACCCTTCAAGTACCGGGGGGTATCTCGAATAGTATAGCTCAAGGTTTTGAGTATACTTTAAGTACCTCAAAACTCTAACGAGAGCTTTCCAATGCTCCTTGCTTGGATTGCTCCTGTAACGACTCAATTTGTTCACAGCGCAAGCTTAATCGGGTCGAGTGCAATTTGTAAGATACATTAAACACCCAATGGCTCGTGCATATTCTTCTTGTGCAACGGGGTCCCCTCGGTTTTTGCTCAAGTGATCATTTAAAATCTATTGGGGTCTTAGCCGGCAAGCTATCAAAAACATTAAACTTGAGAACTTTCTCGGCATAGTGAGATTGTGTCAAGATGATTCCATCTGATTTTCTCAAAATTTTCATTCCAAGAATCACATCGGCTAGCCCCATGTCTTTCATGTCAAAATTTCTTTTTAACATGTTCTTAGTATCGTTAATCACTTGTATATTGTTACCCATGATTAACATGTCATCTATATAAAGACACACAATAACATAACCGTTATTAGTGTTCTTAATATAAACACATTTATCACACTCGTTTATTTTAAAACCATTTGATAAAATTACATTATCAAATTTCAAGTGCCACTGTAGTGGAGCTTGTTTCAATCCATATAGAGACTTAACCAGTTTGCATACCTTTTTCTCTTGTCCAGGTACTACAAACCCTTCAGGTTGTTCCATAAAGTCCAGATCACCGTTCAGAAAAGCAGTCTTAACATCCATTTGATGAATCTCAAGATCGTGCAAAGCAGCAACCGCGAGAAGCACTCGAATAGATGTAATTCTCGTTACAGGTGAATATGTATCGAAAAAATCGTATCCTTCCTTCTGTTTGAAACCTTTGACTACTAAACGAGCTTTATATTTGTCAATTGACCCATCAGCCTTGTACTTTCTTTTAAGGATCCATTTGCATCCTAAGGGATTACAACCTTCAGGTAAATTAACCAAAACCCAAGTTTGGTTTTGTAAAATTGGGTCAATTTCACTCTGAATAGCTTCTTTCCAGAGCAATCCGTCTGGTCTGGCGTAAGCTACTTTGATCGACGTTGGTTCTTCATCCAACATGAATGTTATGTAGTCAGGTCCAAATGTCTTTGGTGTCCTAACTCTACTACCACGTCTTGGTTCTACATCTTCCAGATTAGATCTCGATCGCTTACGTGACTTTGGATCTACATCCACAGGTTTTGTTCCTTCATCTTCAACTCTATTGCTAGAATTGTTCTCAACTTTATCATTATCCTTACAAGGATATATGTTTTCAAAGAATACAGCATTCCTTGATTCAATTGTTGTTCCCACAGTCATTTCAGGAACTTCTGACTTGTGGATAACAAAACGATAGGCACTGCTCAAAGGTGCATACCCAATAAAGATACAATCGACCATCTTAGGTCCGATTTTAACTTGTTTAGGTAGAGGTACCTCAACCTTAGCCAAACACCCCCACACTTTGAGATATTTGTATGAAGGTTTTCTACCTTTCCACAACTCATAAGGGGTAATATCCTTACCTTTGCGTGGAATCTTGTTCAATATGTAGTTAGCTGTCAAGACAGCTTCCCCCCACATATTCTGGGGCAATCCTGAACTAATCAATAAGGCATTCATCATATCTTTAAGTGTTCGATTCTTACGTTCAGCAACGCCATTAGATTGTGGTGCATATGGAGCTGTTGTTTGATGAATTATACCGCTTTCGTTGCATAATTCCTCAAACAGGGCTACATATTCGCCACCTCTATCGCTTCGAACCATCTTGATACGGCAGCCTAATTGATTTTTGGCTTCATTCTTGAAGTTCTTAAAAGCTTCAATAGCCTCATTGTAATACCCGGTTGTAATTCAGTCATTTTCATTCAGTAATTTCATTCGGTAATTGTCACTATGTAATTCTTCACTTGTTAATAATCATTCATCCGTGTTCACCGTTCGGAATAACTTCGAGTTGTGTATCGATATTATTCATTGTTTTAACCTTACTCGGGAATCGAGACAAGAGTATTATCTTGATTGATGTAATTTATTCATTAGTCGATGTTGACGTTGGAGTTCATGTCATTTCAAATCTCCTCATTGTTCAAATTGTGCTTTTGTTGGGCGAACCCTTGTAATCATTGCTTGGAACCACCATTTTGGGGTTTCCGCACTTCCATTTCGTGTTATTGTTTCCCAAATATTGATTCCTATTGCTTTTACTCTCTTCCCGGGTCATTTTTCATCATTTTAGGACCCAAGGGGGGTGTGGGCCGCGGCACAAGGGATGTGTGCCGCGGCACGCACATGTTGCAACTTCGGCCGACCCAGCTGTACCGGGGGTGTAATACCCGAGATCTTTATTCCGGATTCGTTGGGTTTTCTGGGTTTTATCGGTTTGTCATGGTCCTCATCGTAGGAATTTCGTGCCATGTTTGGTTGTGACTTGTTGGGACATGTTTTTGGAGGCATTTCGGATCACTTTGTGAGTTTTTGAGATTTTGTGGTGTAGCGCACGCTAATGCTTAAAGCATAGCACACGCTACTGCGTGGTGTTTAGCGCACGCTACTGAATGTGTAGCGCACGCTAATCGGCGATTCGAGCGATCCGGTAGCTACCGGATCGGGATCGAGCTTTGTTAGCGCACGCTAAGGCCGATAGCTAGCGCACGCTATCGACTGCTTAGCGCACGCTCCCTCTTCTTTCTAGCGCACGCTACGGCTTTTGGGCTAGCGCATGCTAACTATGTTATACGCGGTTTCTCTGGAGCGTTGACCCCGTTAGCGCACGCTAATGAAGGATGATTAGCGCACGCTAATAAGCATCGATATAAATCTGACAAAGCAGCATTAAGTCGTCATTTCCCACTTTTCTTCATCCCTTCCGACGGGAGTGAGATCCAGAGGCGAGTAGGACCGATCCTTTTCTTCTAGCTTCATCTTTGAGCGGATTTATAGATGTTTAACAACATCTAATCGTCTTCTTGGTCCAAATCAAGGTAATCTCTTGTTAGAACCCTATTTTCTTAAATTTGGGGTTTTTGCTTGGATTTGTGATTCTTGACCGATCTCATCCGATCGGTTATTTGTTCTTGTTTGTCTTGACCGTAATCTTCAGATTTTGTTAACCGTTCATCGACTTTTATCGCCCGGATCAACGATTCTTGATTTCTTTGAGAATACTTAGATCCTTGTCGCTTTAGGATCGTTTGATTTCGATTAGTGTTATTGAATTGTGGTGATGCTATTTTCGTAGTATTCGTGGTTGTCAAGTCTTGATCATTTTGGAGGTTGAAGGTTGCCCGATCGTGCCGTTAAATCGTTTCGTTGCTCGTGATATCGAGGCAAGTATCTTGTCCATACGTTTCATGTTTCGTAGGCGTAATTATTGATAAATGATTATATACGAAACCCAATGTTTAATGAACGTAAAAAGGGATTGGTATGTTCTCGATAAATGTTGTCTTCCAACGATAATTTATGTACTTCGTGAATATATGTATTCTCGGAATATGTGTGTTGGATTTGTATGTTGAAAAGATGATATGATCACTTTGAATGAGTCTATTAGACCATAATCCTTTGGCGGGGATTACGTAATGTTATGTGTACTTGTTCGTTAAGAATGTATTACGTGGGATATTAGTTGTTACTCCTTTGAAAGGAGGTTGTGATGTTTAAGTGTTGCTTGGCTTGATGTTCTACTCATTGTGATGTGATTGCTGAAAGTGATGTGCCTCCGGGTAGGATTGTTGAATCTCCGGGATCCATACTTGCTAGTATGGGTCGGGCGTGACCGTAGGGTTATCCAATCCGGGTATGTCTTGAGGGGACTCCGAGGTTCGGGGCTTGCTAGCCCGATGCCGAGATAACTTGTGGGGTTATCATCGGGTATGTCCTGCGGGGACTCCGAGGTTCGTGGCTTGTTGGCCGATCTGGGATAACTTATGGTTGTGATTTGGAATGGTTCTGTGGTTGTGGCCACGAGGACATGTGATTTTTGGTATGGCTTCCTGTTGGGTTATTCACTCAGGTATGTTCTACTGGAGCATCTGAGGTTCGTGGCTTGTTAGCACGGGACGCGAATAATCCTTAGGAACATGTGTTATGTTATTCGGGTCGTGGACCTGTGGCTTATGATTCGGGTCTTGGACCCCGTGTGTTGTGAATTGGGTTGTGGAACCACGTTTTATTATCGGAATCGTATTTTGGAAAGATGATTTTGGGCCGTGTCCCCAAGTGTTTTCGAAAGACTTGAGAATTCCTTATTTCCAAATGTTTTCAAACTCCCGAGACCGTAAAATATTTTGTGGGAGATACATGGTTCTATTCCTACCTTTTATAAATCAAACTGTTTTGAGTAAGTGATTTATCTCGGGAAATATATTCAAGATTTTATATTCTTGAAGCACGTTGTGTATGGCTTGTACTTTTAGTTTTATACTTGCACTAGCAAAACAGTGGAGTTTTGCTAACCCCCGAGTATTCGGGGGGTGGATGTCTGTATTGCGTCCAGGTACTTGCAGGTAGATGGGGAGCGAATCACAGGATCGATACGAAGGATGATGGGAAACGAAGATACTAATCACGTGAAGACCAATTATAGAGTAGTTGGTAGAGTCGTGTTGATTATTCCTCCGATGTGTTATTTTATCGAATTATGGAAGTGATATTGTATTCTAGCCCCTGCGTGGGTATGTGTTCTGGGCAAGGATCTTGTATGTATTGTTCTGTGTGTTGTGAGATAAGACCATATCGGTCTAATGGTCCTTTATGTAGCCATGTCGGCATGTGAAGTGATGCGTTGTTTTGTATTTAGCCTGGTAGATCCTCGCGGAGAGGGTCTGCGGTGCTGTAATATTCCCGAGTGGTTTGGGGGTGTTACAGAATATGGTATCAGAGCTTAGGTTGAGGAAACCTAGGCTGTCGGGTTGAGTTGTGTGTTGTCGGGTCTTGTCTTGTCAGATTTGGTCTGACTGAGTGGTGTCGCGACGCGTCGTCCGAGTTGTCGGTCGTGATTAGTATCGAAGTGCAACCATCATCTTCGTGCGATCTGTGGATGTAAGTCTCCCTACTTGGTTGTGTCTCGTGCTATACGACTTTATGTGATTCTGCGTTATTATGTGGAGTTTAATTGTGCCTCGTGAATACTTACTCCATACTTGTTTGATTCTCGTATTGTGTTGGAATAAAGAGTAGTACCGGTATGCATGTATATATGTATACATCCTTGTGTGAAATCGTTTTTACAGGAGTGATGTTTTGGATTGGTTACTCAATAAAAGTTTATCAATGTGATATTTCAATTTCAAATGTTTTGGGGAAGTCACGTAAATTCTAATTAAACATATCCTTCGAGAAGGAAAAATGATTTGATTTTCGTATGATGACCTCGAGACCAAAGATTTTGAGAATTCAAACTACACATATTATATTTTCATCTTGCATTGAAAATTTTCAAAATTTGATTTTAAATGCTTAAACGAGGTCTACCAATAGTTTACTTGAGACGTGACTTTCGCCTTCAATTTTTTTTGATTAAACGATATGTAGTGAGAATGTAAATTGTTGGCGCTTGGATTCGTATGTTGTTGTTTATATGTAACCTTCGGCTTTTGGCATTATTTGGTATATGTTCATGAATGTGTTGCTGAATTAGTATAGCTAGCGCGCGCTAACGTGGCATGGCTAGCGCACGCTAAGTCTCTGTTGAATCATACCTTAACCGTCCGAGCGTAAGCTCGGAAACTACATTCGGCCGTAAGTCTAACTTTTGCGATTGTTAGGTGACCGCTTGAGACGGTACTCCATGTGTGTTGTTCATGAATAACAATTGTTGGGTGTGGATATGTGTAATTTGAACTGTGTTCTTGTCCGCTGCGTGTGTAAAGTTCAAAGTGACTTTTTGGGTACTTTTACCAAATAGTGTGTGTTTCAAAATGACCTTTCGTATTCGTAAATTTGAATTATTTCGTTAACCCTTTTTCCCAACTCTTTTGTCGGGCGATTTAACATATATTTTGAAACTATTGAGTTTTCGCGTCTACGCCTTGTAATTTCAAACGGTATTTGGTGACGGTATTTGGTATTTGGAAAATGATTTTGGGAGTATTTGGAAAGTATTACCGGCCTTTCGGCATTTTGGAACGTTTTGAAAATGGTTTTCAACTTGGTGAGTTCCGCACTAAACCGTCTGAAAGTGATTTTGATATAATGGATGATTTCAATTTCATTGCATTTATTAATCGCATAACAACGGCATTACAAATGAAGATTGTTGGTATAATAGTTTGTATATTGTGCTCTAGCTGGAATTAAATGGTAATATGTATATAATTTAATGATGTTGGATTAAAGACAGAGATGTGAATATCTTGCTATGTGTTATGATCTTTCGTTACCATAGGTTGTTGTTTGTTAGTATGCCGAGGGGCAGAGGTCGTGGTCGTAACCGTGGTGTTGATGGCCACGGGGATCAGATGCGGAATCGAGAGAATGCCACTGGGAATGATTTTAGTTTGGGTGTTGCTACTATATTGCAACAAGTAGCGACTCAGATGACTCAGTTGACCCAGGTGGTTCAACGTAGCATTGACGCGAGTCAGAACGTTGGTGTAAATCAATGGCTTCGCGAGGTAGTTCGTATGAATCCCCCTCGATTCGCCGGTGCTGCGGATGCGTTGGGCGGGGATGGTTGGATTTTCCAGTTAGGAAAGATTTTCGAGGCTGTCGGATGTCCCGAAGAGCGGAAGGTACCTATCGCTCAGTACCTTCTCGACAAAGATGCCGCTAATTGGTGGGAAGCTGTTAAACCTCGTGATCGTGATGTCACGTGGGCGGAGTTCCAAGCATTTATGGAAGCCGAGTTCTGTCCGAAACCGATTAGAGAGCAGAGGATTCGCGAATTCTACTTGGCAGAACCGCAAGATATATCGGTGTCGCAAGCTATCATCGATTATAGCAAACAACTCAGTTATGTGCGAGACCGGGTGAGAACCGAGGAAGAGAGAATCCTTCACTTTGACAGACGGATGAAGCCGGATATTCGCGTGTATATGTCGGGATTCAATTGCACTTCGTTGAGGGACTATCAAGATCGAGCATTAGCCCGTGAACTAGCTTCGTTATCATCGGAGCGTGTGTCTGAGTCGAAGAAGCAGAAGAAGTCCGATGATCGCGTGGACAATGCAGGAGTCGGTGTTTCCAATTTGCAACGTAGTAGTCTTTCCGCTGTAAAGATCCATCGCTCGATGCGTGGAACTGAGAGTTCCAAGTCTTCTGTTCTGACTCCTGGTAAAGCCAGGAGATGTTTTAACTGTAATGTGGCGGGACATGTTCGTGCACATTGTCCTTCTCCGCCAGTAACGTGTTACAGGTGTGGACTCGAGGGGCACCGAGTTCAGTTTTGCGAGATGGTTTCTGAGCCTTCCGGGGCACGGACTTGAGCACCGACATCTGGATCGACTCCGAGAAGCCCCTGAGTGGCTTATCCTATCATATGTTTGTTATGTTATTTCCCTTGTTTTGTTGTTTTGATATTCCGGAGATTAACTTCTTTTATTTGAAGTGAATCGGATTTTGAACTCTGTACTTTCGACTCTGTCGAATCGTTTATGTTCGTTAATATTTTCTGAACTTGTCCTGTCTTGTGCTTTTGGTTGACCAAACGAGTTGTAGTATTGTTTCAGAATAAACCGTTTGTCGCTATGACTTTCCAATTGCAATTCCCTTTCCTGTGGATCTTATGTGAATACACATCTTGTTGTCTTCACCGGATCGTATTTTGTCTCGAGTCGAGATGTGAACTTTGGGGTTGTTGTTTGAGTATTATTGTTCGTCGTGATTCGAACATGATTGATCGACTGTTGTTGTCTCGATCGTTGTAACTCAATCGTTTGATGGTTCAGTTTTTGTTGATCTCGTTTCGTAATTGTTGAGCATTCGGACTCCTTCGTGATTTCCTTAAGTTCGGGAAATTTGCTTCATTTTCGACCTCCCAATCCTCGTGTTGTGGAATTTCGTATTTGTTCAGCGATTAGATCGCATTGTGATTGGTGTACTGTTGAACTGTTCAACCGTATTGATTTTCGTTCGTCGTGTTTTGTTATTTCGGCAACGGATATCGTGTGTTATCCGAGTTTGTTTTGCGTCGTTCGTTTTATGTTTCAAGTTTCGAGGACGAAACTTCTTTTAAGAGGGGTAGAATGTAATACCCGAGATCTTTATTCCGGATTCGTTGGGTTTTCTGGGTTTTATCGGTTTGTCATGGTCCTCATCGTAGGAATTTCGTGCCATGTTTGGTTGTGACTTGTTGGGACATGTTTTTGGAGGCATTTCGGATCACTTTGTGAGTTTTTGAGATTTTGTGGTGTAGCGCACGCTAATGCTTAAAGCATAGCGCACGCTACTGCGTGGTGTTTAGCGCACGCTACTGAATTTGTAGCGCACGCTAATCGGCGATTGAGGCGATCCGGTAGCTACCGGATCGGGCCCGAGCTTTGTTAGCGCACGCTAAGGCCGATAGCTAGCGCACGCTATCGACAGCTTAGCGCACGCTCCCTCTTCTTTCTAGCGCACGCTACGGCTTTTGGGCTAGCACACGCTAACTATGTTATACGCGGTTTCTCTGGAGCGTTGACCCCGTTAGCGCACGCTAATGAAGGATGATTAGCGCACGCTAATAAGCATCGATATAAATCGGGCCAATGACATTAAGTCGTCATTTCCCACTTTTCTTCATCCCTTCCGACGGGAGTGAGATCCAGAGGCGAGTAGGACCGATCCTTTTCTTCTAGCTTCATCTTTGAGCGGATTTATAGATGTTTAACAACATCTAATCGTCTTCTTGGTCCAAATCAAGGTAATCTCTTGTTAGAACCCTATTTTCTTAAATTTGGGGTTTTTGCTTGGATTTGTGATTCTTGACTGATCTCATCCGATCGGTTATTTGTTCTTGTTTGTCTTGACCGTAATCTTCAGATTTTGTTAACCGTTCATCGACTTTTATTGCCCGGATCAACGATTCTTGATTTCTTTGAGAATACTTAGATCCTTGTCGTTTTTAGGATCGTTTCGGATTTCGATTAGTGTTATTGAATTGTGGTGATGCTATTTTCGTAGTATTCGTGGGTCAAGTCTTGATCGTTTTGGAGGTTCGAAGGTTGCCCGATCGTGCCGTTAAATCGTTTCGTTGCTCGTGATATCGAGGCAAGTATCTTGTCCATACGTTTCATGTTTCGTAGGCGTAATTATTGATAAATGATTATATACGAAACCCAATGTTTAATGAACGTAAAAAGGGATTGGTATGTTCTCGATAAATGTTGTCTTCCAACGATAATTTATGTACTTCGTGAATATATGTATTCTCGGAATATGTGTGTTGGATTAGTATGTTGAAAAGATGATATGATCACTTTGAATGAGTCTATTAGACCGTAATCCTTTGGCGGGGATTACGTAATGTTATGTGTACTTATTCGTTAAGAATGTATTACGTGGGATATTAGTTGTTACTCCTTTGAAAGGAGGTTGTGATGTTTAAGTGTTGCTTGGCTTGATGTTCTACTCATTGTGATGTGATTGCTGAAAGTGATGTGCCTCCGGGTAGGATTGTTGAATCTCCGGGATCCATACTTGCTAGTATGGGTCGGGCGTGACCGTAGGGTTATCCAATCCGGGTATGTCTTGCGGGGACTCCGAGGTTCGGGGCTTGCTAGCCCGATGCCGAGATAACTTGTGGGGTTATCATCGGGTATGTCCTGCGGGGACTCCGAGGTTCGTGGCTTGTTAGCCGTCTTGGGATAACTTATGGTTGTGATTTGGAATGGTTACGTGGTTGTGGCCACGAGGACATGTGATTTTTGGTATGGCTTCTGTTGGGTTATTCACTCGGGTATGTTCTCTGGAGCATCCGAGGTTCGTGGCTTGTTAGCACGGGCGAATAATCCTTAGGAACATGTGTTATGTTATTCGGGTCGTGGACACGTGGCTTATGATTCGGTCTTGGACCCGTGTGTTGTGAATTGGGTTGTGGAACCACGTTTTATTATCGGAATCGTATTTTGGAAAGATGATTTTGGGCCGTGTCCCCAAGTGTTTTGAAAGACTTGAGAATTCCTTATTTCCAAATGTTTTCAAACTCCGAGACCGTAAAATATTTTGTGGGAGATACATGGTTCTATTCCTACCTTTTATAAATCAAACTGCTTTTGAGTAAGTGATTTATCTCGGGAAATATATTCAAGATTTTATATTCTTGAAGCACGTTGTGTATGGCTTGTACTTTTAGTTTTATACTTGCACTAGCAAAACGGTGGAGTTTTGCTAACCCCAGTATTCGGGGGGTGGATGTCTGTATTGCGTCCAGGTACTTGCAGGTAGCTGGGGAGCGAATCACAGGATCGATACGAAGGATGATGGGAAACGAAGATACTAATCACGTGAAGACCAATTATAGAGTAGTTGGTAGAGTCGTGTTGATTATTCCTCCGATGTGTTATTTTATCGAATTATGGAAGTGATATTGTATTCTAGCCCCTGCGTGGGTATGTGTTCTGGGCAAGGATCTTGTATGTATTGTTCTGTGTGTTGTGAGATAAGACCATATCGGTCTAATGGTCCTTTATGTAGCCATGTCGGCATGTGAAGTGATGCGTTGTTTTGTATTTAGCCTGGTAGATCCTCGCGGAGAGGGTCTGCGGCGCTTTAATATTCCCGAGTGGTTTGGGGGTGTTACAGAATATGGTATCAGAGCTTAGGTTGAGGAAACCTAGGCTGTCGGGTTGAGTTGTGTGTTGTCGGGTCTTGTCTTGTCAGATTTGGTCTGACTGAGTGGTGTCGCGACGCGTCGTCCGAGTTGTCGGTCGTGATTAGTATCGAAGTGCAACCATCATCTTTGTGCGATCTGTGGATGTAAGTCTCCCTACTTGGTTGTGTCTCGTGCTATACGACTTTATGTGATTCTGCGTTATTATGTGGAGTTTAATTGTGCCTCGTGAATACTTACTCCATACTTGTTTGATTCTCGTATTGTGTTGGAATAAAGAGTAGTACCGGTATGCATGTATATATGTATACATCCTTGTGTGAAATCGTTTTTACAGGAGTGATGTTTTGGATTGGTTACTCAATAAAAGTTTATCAATGTGATATTTCAATTTCAAATGTTTTGGGGAAGTCACGTAAATTCTAATTAAAAATATCCTTCGAGAAGGAAAAATGATTTGATTTTCGTATGATGACCTCGAGACCAAAGATTTTGAGAATTCAAACTACACATATTATATTTTCATCTTGCATTGAAAATTTTCAAAATTTGATTTTAAATGCTTAAACGAGGTCTACCAATAGTTTACTTGAGACGTGACTTTCGCCTTCAATTTTTTTTTTGATTAAACGATATGTAGTGAGAATGTAAATTGTTGGCGCTTGGATTCGTATGTTGTTGTTTATATGTAACCTTCGGCTTTTGGCATTATTTGGTATATGTTCATGAATGTGTTGCTGAATTAGTATAGCTAGCGTGCGCTAACGTGGCATGGCTAGCGCACGCTAAGTCTCTGTTGAATCATACCTTAACCGGTCTGAGCAGAAGCTCGGAAACTATATTCTGGCCGTAAGTCTAACTTTTGCGATTGTTAGGCTGACCGTTTGAGACGGTACTCCATGTGTGTTGTTCATGAATAACAATTGTTGGGTGTGGATATGTGTAATTTGAACTGTGTTCTTGTCCGCTGCGTGTGTAAAGTTCAAAGTGACTTTTTGGGTACTTTTACCAAATAGTGTGTATTTCAAAATGACCTTTCGTATTCGTAAATTTGAATTATTTCGTTAACCCTTTTTCCCAACTCTTTTGTCGGGCGATTTAACATATATTTTGAAACTATTGAGTTTTCGCGTCTACGCCATGTAATTTCAAACGGTATTTGGTGACGGTATTTGGTATTTGGAAAATGATTTTTGGGGAGTATTTGGAAAGTATTACCGGCCTTTCTGGCATTTTGGAACGTTTTCGAAAATGGTTTTCAACTTGGTGAGTTCCGGCGCGGAAACCGTACAGAAAGTGATTTTGATATAATGGATGATTTCAATTTCATTGCATTTATTAATCGCATAACAACGGCATTACAAATGAAGATTGTTGGTATAATAGTTTGTATATTGTGCTCTAGCTGGAATTAAATGGTAATATGTATATAATTTAATGATGTTGGATTAAAGACAGAGATGTGAATATCTTGCTATGTGTTATGATCTTTCGTTACCATAGGTTGTTGTTTGTTAGTATGCCGAGGGGCAGAGGTCGTGGTCGTAACCGTGGTGTTGATGGCCACGGGGATCGGAATGTGGAATCGAGAGAATGCCTGGGAATGATTTTAGTTTGGGTGTTGCTACTATATTGCAACAAGTAGCGACTCGGATGACTCGGTTGACCTGTGGTTCAACGTAGCATTGACGCGAGCGTTGGTGTAAATCAATGGCTTCGCTAGGTAGTTCGTATGAATCCCCTCGATTCGCGGTCTTGCGGATGCGTTGGTGCAGGATGGTTGGATTTTCCGGTTGGGAAAGATTTTCGAGGTGTCGGATGTCACGAAGAGCGGAAGGTACCTATCGCTCAGTACCTTCTCGACAAAGATGCCGCTAATTGGTGGGAAGTCGTTAAACCTCGTGATCGTGATGTCACGTGGGCGGAGTTCCAAGCATTTATGGAAGCCGAGTTACGTAAACCGATTAGAGAGCAGAGGATTCGCGAATTCTACTTGGCAGAACCGCAAGATATATCGGTGTCGCAAGCTATCATCGATTATAGCAAACAACTCAGTTATGTGCGAGACCGGGTGAGAACCGAGGAAGAGAGAATCCTTCACTTTGACAGACGGATGAAGCCGGATATTCGCGTGTATATGTCGGGATTCAATTGCACTTCGTTGAGGGACTATCAAGATCGAGCATTAGCCCGTGAACTAGCTTCGTTATCATCGGAGCGTGTGTCCGAGTCGAAGAAGCAGAAGAAGTCCGATGATCGCGTGGACAATGTAGGAGTCGGTGTTTCCAATTTGCAACGTAGTAGTCTTTCCGCTGTAAAGCTCCATCGCTCGATGCGTGGAACTGAGAGTTCCAAGTCTTCTGTTCTGACTCCTGGTAAAGCCATGAGATGTTTTAACTGTAATGTGGCGGGACATGTTCGTGCACATTGTCCTTCTCCGCCAGTAACGTGTTACAGGTGTGGACTCGAGGGGCACCGAGTTCAGTTTTGCGAGATGGTTTCTGAGCCTTCCGGGGCACGGACTTGAGCACCGACATCTGGATCGACTCCTAGAAGCCCCTGAGTGGCTTATCCTATCAGATGTTTGTTATGTTATTTCCCTTGTTTTGTTGTTTTGATATTCCGGAGATTAACTTCTTTTATTTGAAGTGAATCGGATTTTGAACTCTGTACTTTCGACTCTGTCGAATCGTTTATGTTCGTTAATATTTTCTGAACTTGTCCTGTCTTGTGCTTTTGGTTGACCAAACGAGTTGTAGTATTGTTTCAGAATAAACCGTTTGTCGCTATGACTTTCCAATTGCAATTCCCTTTCCTATGGATCTTATGTGAATACACATCTTGTTGTCTTCACCGGATCGTATTTTGTCTCGAGTCGAGATGTGAACTTTGGGGTTGTTGTTTGAGTATTATTGTTCGTCGTGATTCGAACATGAT
This sequence comes from Orobanche coerulescens, assembly GCA_033398695.1. Classification (NCBI taxonomy): domain Eukaryota; kingdom Viridiplantae; phylum Streptophyta; class Magnoliopsida; order Lamiales; family Orobanchaceae; genus Orobanche; species Orobanche coerulescens. Next base: position 123,256,587 of record CM065815.1, read on the forward strand.
TGATCGACTGTTGTCGTCTCGATCGTTGTAACTCAATCGTTTGATGGTTCAGTTTTTGTTGATCTCGTTTCGTAATTGTTGAGCGTTCGGACTCCTTCGTGATTTCCTTAAGTTCGGGAAATTTGCTTCATTTTCGACCTCCCAATCCTCGTGTTGTGGAATTTCGTATTTGTTCAGCGATTAGATCGCATTGTGATTGGTGTACTGTTGAACTGTTCAACCGTATTGATTTTCGTTCGTCGTGTTTTGTTATTTCGGCAACGGATATCGTGTGTTATCCGAGTTTGTTTTGCGTCGTTCGTTTTATGTTTCAAGTTTCGAGGACGAAACTTCTTTTAAGAGGGGTAGAATGTAATACCCGAGATCTTTATTACGTATTGTTTGTGTTTTAGTGTTTTTTTAGGTTTGTCATGGTCCTCATCGTAGGAATTTCGTGCCATGTTTGGTTGTGACTTGTTGGGACATGTTTTTGGAGGCATTTCGGATCACTTTGTGAGTTTTTGAGATTTTGTGGTGTAGCGCACGCTAATGCTTAAAGCATAGCGCACGCTACTGCGTGGTGTTTAGCGCATGCTACTGAATGTGTAGCGCACGCTAATCGGCGATTGAGGCGATCCGGTAGCTACCGGATGGGATCGAGCTTTGTTAGCGCACGCTAAGGCCGATAGCTAGCGCACGCTATCGACTGCTTAGCGCACGCTCCCTCTTCTTTCTAGCGCACGCTACGGCTTTTGGGCTAGCGCACGCTAACTATGTTATACGCGGTTTCTCTGGAGCGTTGACCCCGTTAGCGCACGCTAATGAAGGATGATTAGCGCACGCTAATAAGCATCGATATAAATCTTTGGGCCGACGTTAAGTCGTCATTTCCCACTTTTCTTCATCCCTTCCGACGGGAGTGAGATCCAGAGGCGAGTAGGACCGATCCTTTTCTTCTAGCTTCATCTTTGAGCGGATTTATAGATGTTTAACAACATCTAATCGTCTTCTTGGTCCAAATAAAGGTAATCTCTTGTTAGAACCCTATTTTCTTAAATTTGGGGTTTTTGCTTGGATTTGTGATTCTTGACCGATCTCATCCGATCGGTTATTTGTTCTTGTTTGTCTTGACCGTAATCTTCAGATTTTGTTAACCGTTCATCGAATTTTATCGCCCGAATCAACGATTCTTGATTTCTTTGAGAATACTTAGATCCTTGTCGTTTTTAGGATCGTTTCGGATTTCGATTAGTGTTATTGAATTGTGGTGATGCTATTTTCGTAGTATTCGTGGGCTGTCGAAGTCTTGATCGTTTTTGGAGGTTCGAAGGTTGCCCGATCGTGCCCGTTCGTCGTTTCGTTGCTCGTGATATCGAGGTAAGTATCTTGTCCATACGTTTCATGTTTCGTAGGCATAATTATTGATAAATGATTATATACGAAACCCAATGTTTAATGAACGTAAAAAGGGATTGGTATGTTCTCGATAAATGTTGTCTTCCAACGATAATTTATGTACTTCGTGAATATATGTATTCTCGGAATATGTGTGTTGGATTTGTATGTTGAAAAGATGATATGATCACTTTGAATGAGTCTATTAGACCGTAATCCTTTGGCGGGGATTACGTAATGTTATGTGTACTTGTTCGTTAAGAATGTATTACGTGGGATATTAGTTGTTACTCCTTTGAAAGGAGGTTGTGATGTTTAAGTGTTGCGTGGCTTGATGTTCTACTCATTGTGATGTGATTGCTGAAAGTGATGTGCCTCCGGGTAGGATTGTTGAATCTCCGGGATCCATACTTGCTAGTATGGGTCGGGCGTGACCGTAGGGTTATCCAATCCGGGTATGTCTTGCGGGGACTCCGAGGTTCGGGGCTTGCTAGCCCGATGCCGAGATAACTTGTGGGGTTATCATCGGGTATGTCCTGCGGGGACTCCGAGGTTCGTGGCTTGTTAGCCCGATGCCGGGATAACTTATGGTTGTGATTTGGAATGGTTCTGTGGTTGTAGCCACGAGGACATGTGATTTTTGGTATGGCTTCCTGTTGGGTTATTCACTCAGGTATGTTCTACTGGAGCATCTGAGGTTCGTGGCTTGTTAGCACGGGACGCGAATAATCCTTAGGAACATGTGTTATGTTATTCGAATTCGTGGACCTGTGGCTTATGATTCGGGTCTTGGACCCCGTGTGTTGTGAATTGGGTTGTGGAACCACGTTTTATTATCGGAATCGTATTTTGGAAAGATGATTTTGGGCCGTGTCCCCAAGTGTTTTCGAAAGACTTGAGAATTCCTTATTTCCAAATGTTTTCAAACTCCCGAGACCGTAAAATATTTTGTGGGAGATACATGGTTCTATTCCTACCTTTTATAAATCAAACTGTTTTGAGTAAGTGATTTATCTCGGGAAATATATTCAAGATTTTATATTCTTGAAGCACGTTGTGTATGGCTTGTACTTTTAGTTTTATACTTGCACTAGCAAAACAGTGGAGTTTTGCTAACCCCCGAGTATTCGGGGGGTGGATGTCTGTATTGCGTCCAGGTACTTGCAGGTAGCTGGGGAGCGAATCACAGGATCGATACGAAGGATGATGGGAAACGAAGATACTAATCACGTGAAGACCAATTATAGAGTAGTTGGTAGAGTCGTGTTGATTATTCCTCCGATGTGTTATTTTATCGAATTATGGAAGTGATATTGTATTCTAGCCCCTGTGTGGGTATGTGTTCTGGGCAAGGATCTTGTATGTATTGTTCTGTGTGTTGTGAGATAAGACCATATCGGTCTAATGGTCCTTTATGTAGCCATGTCGGCATGTGAAGTGATGCGTTGTTTTGTATTTAGCCTGGTAGATCCTCGCGGAGAGGGTCTGCGGCGCTGTAATATTCCCGAGTGGTTTGGGGGTGTTACAGGGGGCCGCGGCACATGTCGGCAGGACCGAGGCACACTGCCGAGTCACTGCCGCGGCACATTCGTGCGGGCCACGGCACACACTCATGTTGCTTTTTGGCCAACCCGCCTGTACCGGGGGCCGCGGCACATGCCGGCAGGGCCGCGGCACATTGTCGAGTCACTGCCGCGGCACACTCGGCTGGGCCGCGGCACACTGCCGATCACTGGGAGCAGTTTTTGGGCCTGTGCCGCGGCACACTCGGCCTGGGCCGTGGCACACAGTGCAGGCTGCCCTATAATTGCATTTTTTGGGCAGATCAACCCATTTTTTCCCATTTCTTCACCTACATTCGAGAGAGAGGGCATGAGGGGGGACTTTCCATCATCTATCACTTGAGTACTTGGTTTTCTTCATCTCCTTTCGATCGTGAAGCCCGGATAGTCGATCTAACGTGTGTTCTTCGGATCAAAGTGCTTGGATCTTCAAGAGGTAATTTCTTCAACATCTTGGATTTCGATTTTGTTTTGAGATATGATGTTTTAGATGTTAAAATCATGTTGTATGAAGTGATATACGCATAATTGTGGATATGTTTGATTATTCATTGGATTATTGAAGGATTTTCCAAGAACACTTTGAATATTGAGTTGGATTTGGGGGTTTTCGATTAATCGTTGTTGTAATCACGAATTTGGATATTCATATCGGATTATTGATCGTTTGGAAGATGTTTTGGTTGGATTGAAACACATTCTGGGATTTGATGTTGGTATAATCAAGGTTGGGTTGTTAACAATCGAGGTTTGGTCACAACATGTTCGATATAATGCCCCAATGAACTTGGTTTAGTCGTATTGACGTTTTGAGTTTGTTATATTCATGTTTGATACATATGTTTAACGGATTGTTGGTAATTGTGTTATTCAAGGTTGTTCGAGTGACCGATATCTCAATTAGGATGTTGTTCGTGGAAGGATAATTGTCACCGGTGTTGTGTAAGTAAACTCTTACTCGGTTAAAGGATATTCATTCCTTATGTTGTTGTTCATTCATACATGTAATTCACTCGTAATATATCGTTCATGTCGAGACTTGCATTTATCAATTCATCATGTAACTCACGAGGAACGACGGTTCCAAAATCATTTCATTGAAGCTATCACTCGTATCATTATTTCATCTCGGTGAGTCGTTCTTGATCCTCATTGGATTCTATTCATTACTTCTCGCCTTCATCATTTTTGTTCTATTAATCTTACGGAATTATATTGCATGGCCAGTTGGCGCATGTGTAGAATCTTAGTCGGGCACACTATGGTCATGTGTATATGCGGGACTCCGGACACATTGGACTGTGCACATGGTAATGTGTATACGCGGGGCTCCGGACACATTTAACTGTGAGACTAATCAGGCCATTAGCGAGTGTATATGCGGGACTCCGGACACTCGGCTATTTGTGCTATTATTCAGTTCACTCGGGCGTACATTGATGCTCCTCATTCAACTTAATTCATTAACTCATTCATGTGATTGTTGTATATTGTTCAACCCTTAAGGATTGTTGTTCTGCGTAACTGACCCCGTTGGGGGATTTTGTTTTCAGGTCACGGCAAGGCAAAGGCACGGGAAGAGCATGTTGACGGCGAGGAGTTCCAGTGATACTAGTAGGGGGGCCCAGTCATTCCGGTCACTTCAGTCATTCCACTCATTTCAGTCATCTTTATTTCTCTTCATTTGTAATTCCGCTGCAAATTCCGTTTGAGATGTTTAATTATTCAGGGTGGTGTATTTTATCTTCATATAAAATATACTAGTATTCTGTACTGTCCTGGTGTGTTTTACTTAAGCTCCCCATCGGAGTATTTGGTAATATAATGTGGTTCGGTACTACAATTATATTATTTAATTCATCAGTTTTCATTTGCCTGGTGGGTCCCAGTCGGGGGTCCATGGCACTGTAATATCCGCCTAGTTTGGGGTGTTACAGAGTTGGTATCGGAGTGTGGTTTTGAATACTACCTTATGAGTCATGTCTCATTTGAAATCATCGTCATCGGACTAGTATCATTGGACTTTCGCGTCACGTGTGACCTGTGCAGATGCCGAGCCAATCAGACCGAAAGAACTGTAAGACTTCTAACGCCATGGTATAATTTCTGGCAATAATCATTCATTCATAATTCATCAGTCAACAATCCTCAATCATCATTTTCATTTTGACCAGGACGGTCATGTTAACTCGTTAATCACTCAATTCATTTCATTACTCAGTTGTTGATCAGGAAGATCATATCATTAATCTTGTTAACTTGTTCAAGATAATCATTTCAAGAATTTCATCAGATAATCATGTCACCTCAGTTAATCATTCATATAATCACTGTGCTAGAGCGTGTATGCTCATTTTCATCATTTCATGACGTAAATCATAATGCGGTACTCATACGAGATCTATGATTATCATGCGACCTTCTTACTTCAGTATGGAGAGAGCTGTCAGGGGATGCACGGGAGAGGCCGCGGTGTGGGCCGAAACCCGGAAAATAATCACTCACTATCGGGAAGTCGTACCCAGGACTCAGCTCGATCGGAAGATGTTCGGGTTGACCCACTCACTTTTATGCAGGTCATGATGACCCATATGCAATTGCTTAATCATCATTGCGCCACTCTGGCCGAATTAATCGAGAGGACTCTCACGTATAAGCCTGCTGGTAAGGAAATTGCTGAGCAACAACCTTCATTTGGCAGCAAGAAATCAACGAAGCGTAATCAGTCCGAAGGCGGTCAGTCGACCTTCAAGAAGCCTCGTACGAGCCCTAACGTTTCTGAGCGACCTCCTAAGGCGCCTATACCTGCGGGATCTCAGTCCCGAGCGGCCAGTACGGCCATCACCTGTTTCAACTGCGGAGCGCAGGGCCATTTCAGCACTAGGTGTACGACGCCGTCTATCACGTGCCATAACTGCGGAATTGCTGGGCATAAGGCCCGTTTTTGCCGAAAGGACTCCAGGAATACTCCGGCGGAATTTCAGGCCCCAAAACAGTCAGCCATTCAGAATCAAGCTACTCAGTCAGCGTCGTTTAAAACGACGGGAGCGAATAAAGGCAGAGCTCATATATACCAGACGGGAGCGTCCGGTTCGAGGGTCGGCAAATCCCGAATTCACGCGATGGAGAGGACCGACGATTCGGTGGCCCGAATGATCTCAGGTATACTCGTAATTTCATCTCAACCTGTGTTTACCCTTTTGATACTGGCACACCGCGTTCATTCATTTCCAAATCATATCTGAATAGACTTCACTTGGATAGTCCTATTAATTGTGGACCTTATATCATTGGTCTATCTAGCGGTAGAAGAATTTTCGAGATCATGAGGTTAAGAAATGACCGAATTAAACTTAATGACCACGAGTAGTTGGTGGACCTAATCGTGGTGGATTTTACCTTAGGATGATGTAATATTGGGTATTAGTGGGATGGATCGTCATGATACCATCCTCAATGTTCGTAAACATATGGTCACTATCATTTTCCGCCGTTGGAGTCGAGTGTGTACTTCAAGGAGGTAATCCCCGTTGTTCCGGAAGAATCATTAATATGATGGAAGTATCAAATTTACTCAATCAGAGTTGTTCAATCATTCATTATATCATTGTCTACGATTGGCCGTTCATAGGCAATCGAGAAATTCAATCATTCATTATATCATTGTCATCGATTGGGCGTTCTCAAGCAATTGAGTAAATCAATCATTCATTACATCATTTTCACCGATTGGCCGTTCTTAGGCGATCGAGATATTCAATCATTCATTATATCACTGTCATCGATTGACCATTCTAAGGCAATTGAGATATTCCCTCATTCCATATGTCATTGTCATCGATTGACCGTTCTAAGGCAATCGAGATATTCAATCGTTCATTATATCATCGTTATCATTTGGCCGTTCTCAAGCAATCGAGGTGTTCAACCATTCGTGGTACCATTGTTATCGCTTGACGATGTACTTCCAGACGAGCTACCTGGTTTACCTCCACCGAGGGATGTGGAATTCACGATAGAGTTGGAGCCTGGTACGTCCCCAGTATCGAAGGCACCGTACCGGATGGCTCCGACCAAAATGCAGGAATTGAAGAATCAGTAAGAGTATTTAACCTAGAAGGTTTATATTCGACCGGGTGCATCCCCGTGGGGAGCACCAGTGCTGTTTGTCAAGAAGAAGGATGGTTCGTTCCGCTTGTGTACTATTTACCGGTAATTGAACAGGGTAACAATCAAGAATAAGTATCCTCTACCTCGTATTGATGATCTCTTAGATCAACTTCAGGGAGCTTCAGTATTTTCCAAGATCGACTTAAGACCTTGATATCATCAGTTGCGAATTCGAGAGTTGGATATCGCAAGGACAGCGTTTCGTACACGCTATGGTCATTATGAGTTCGTGGTAATGCCGTTTGGATTAACTAATGCACATGCGGTATTCATAGAGTTAATGAATCGAGTCTTCATCGACTTTTTGGATCAGTTTGTTGTTGTCTTCATCAATGACATTTTGATTTATTCTCGTGACCGAGAGGAGCACGAGGTTCACCTTCATCAGGTTCTCGACGTGTTGAGACGAGAGCAACTTTATGGGAAGTTTTCCAAATGTGAGTTCTGGATGTCCGAAGTGACTTTTCTCGGGCATGTAATTTCATCGGATGGAGTGCGTGTTGATCCTCAGAAGACGGAGGCTATCCAAGATTGGTTACCTTCGAGAAATGTTAAGGAAATCCGAAGCTTTCTCGGATTAGCCGGTTATTATCGGCGGTTTGTGGAAGGATTTTCTAAAATTGCTCAACCAATGACGAACCTTTTACGAAAGGATAAGAAATACACGTGGTCCGACGCGTGTCAACGGAGTTTTGAGGAACTCAAGATCCGGTTAATTTCAGCACCTGTCCTTTCTTTACCACAAGGGACGGAAGGATTTGTGGTTTATAGTGATGCGTCCGGAAAGGGTCTCGGATGTGTACTCATGCAGAACAGGAAAGTTATTGCTTATGCTTCACGGCAATTGAGACCTTACGAGGTTAATTATCCGACCCATGACCTGGAGCTAGCAGCCGTGGTGTTCGCTTTGAAAATTTGGCGTCATTACCTTTATGGCGTTACTTGTCAGATATTTGCCGATCATAAGAGCTTAAAGTATATATTTACTTAGAAGGAGTTAAATATGCGACAGAGACGGTGGTTGGAGCTAATCAAAGATTACGATATCGAGATCCTTTACCACCCGGGCAAGGTGAACGTTGTCGCCGACGCCTTGAGTCGTAAGTCCGTTCAGGAGCAGATGCTTGCCCGATTAACAGTTCAGAAGGAGATTCAGCAGGAATTCCTTAGACCCGAGATCGAGGTCTGGCTTCAGCGAATTCAGGTACAGCTTTGTATACTGGAGATTTCATCGCCACTTGAAGAGTCGATCAGAGTGAATCAGGGTTAAGACCCATCATTGTTGTGCACCCGTGAGGACGTGGCTCAGGGGAAAGCCCCTGGCTTTGTGGTCCACGAGGATGGACTCTTGAGATTTAAGAATCGGTTGTGCGTACCGGTGAATGACGAGTTGAAAAAGAAAAAACTTGATTTTGAGAGAAGCCCATGCTACCCCTTATTCTGTTCATCCGGGGTCTAGCAAAATGTACAAGGACTTGAAACAAAATTACTGGTGGGGTAATATGAAGCGAGAAGTCCCAGAATTTGTTTCGAGATGCTTAACCTGTCAACAAGTCAAGATTGAACATCAGCGATCGGCGGGTATGCTGAAACCTCTCCCTATTCCAGAGTGGAAGTGGGAAGACATTTCTATGGATTTCATCACGAGTTGCCGACGAGTCGTCATGGCATGAATACGATCTGGGTGATTGTGGACCGCCTAACTAAATCAGCTCATTTCCTTGAGATTAAGGATATGTGGGGTCCCGAGAGACTTGCCCAACTGTTCATCAAAGAGATAGTGAGACTGCACGGTACTCCTAAAAGTATCGTTTCCGATCGTGACAGACGATTTGTGTCTCATTTTTGGATATCAGTTCATCGTGCTATGGGAACTCAGCTTAATCTCAGTACCTCTTTTCATCCTCAGTCCGACGGGCAATCAGAGAGGACTATTCAGACATTTGAGGACATGTTGAGGGCATACGTACTTGATTGGAAAGACGATTGGGAAGCCCAACTACCATTAATCGAGTTCACGTATAATAATAGTTGGCATGCTTCGATTAAGATGGCACCTTATGAGACCTTGTACGGTCATCGTTGTCGATCTCCTTTGTGTTGGGATGACCTATCCGAATCAATCGGCACCGAGCCCGATATGCTTATAGCCGCCCGTGAGAAGGTAGCTTTGATCAGGAGTCGTTTGTTGACCGCTCAGAGTCGACAGAAATCATATGCAGATAATCGTCGCCGACCACTAGAGTTCGAGACAGGTGACCATGTGTTGGTCAAGGTATCCCCAAGTCGAGGTATTTTCCATTTCGGAAAACGGGGAAAGTTGAGTCCGAGATTTATTGGACCGTTTGAGATTTTGGACCGAGTAGGTGAGCTAGCTTATCGTTTGGCCTTACCTCCGGCATTGAGCCGAATTCATAATGTGTTTCACGTCTCTCAGTTGCGGAAGTATGTTTCTGACCCGAGTCACATACTTCAGTTCGACGAAATCGAGATCGCAGATGATCATTCGTATAAGGAGCGTCCCATACGAGTCTTAGAGCGGCGAATCAAACAGTTGAGGAATAAGGCGATTCCTTTGGTTAAAATTCAGTGGTCTAGACACGGAGTCGAAGAGGCTACTTGGAAAACCGAGGATAGTATGCAGGAGAGTTATCCCGAGATGTTTGACCCTTAGTTTCGGGGACGAAACTCTTTTAAGGGGGGGTGTATGTAATACCCAGTTGTAATTCAGTCATTTTCATTCAGTAATTTCATTCGGTAATTGTCACTATGTAATTCTTCACTTATTAATAATCATTCATCCGTGTTCACCGTTCGGAATAACTTCGAGTTGTGTATCGATATTGTTCATTATTTCAACCTTACTCGGGAATCGAGGCAAGAGTATTATCTTGATTGATGTAATTTATTCATTAGTCGATGTTGACGTTGGAGTTCATGTCATTTCAAATCTCCTCATTGTTCAAATTGTGTTTTTGTTGGGCGAACCCTTGTAATCATTGCTTGGAACCACCGTTTTGGGGTTTCCGCACTTCCATTTCGTGTTATTGTTTCCCAAATATTGATTCCTATTGCTTTTACTCTCTTCCCGGGTCATTTTTCATCATTTTAGGACCTAAGGGTGGTGTGTCTCGCGGCACAATGGATGTGCGCCGCGGCACGCACATGTTGCAACTTCGGCCGACCCGGTTGTACCGGGGGCCGCGGCACATGTCGGCAGGGCCGCGGCACACTGCCGATTCACTGCCGCGGCACATTCGTCTGGGCCACGGCACACAGTCATGTTGCTTTTTGGCTGACCCGCCTGTACCGGGGGCCGCGGCACATGCCGGCAGGGCCACGGCACACTGTCGAGTCACTGCCGCGGCACACTCGGCCGGGCCGCGGCACACTGCCGATCACTGGGAGCATTTTTTGGGCCTGTGCCGCGGCACACAGTGCAGGCTGCCCTATAATTGCGTTTTTTGTGCGGATCAACCAATTTTTTCCCATTTCTTCACCTACATTCAAGAGAGAGGGCTTGAGGGGGGGACTTTCCATCATCTATCACTTGAGTACTTGGTTTTATTCATCTCCTTTCGATCGTGAAGCCCGGATAGTCGATCTAACGTGTGTTCTTCGGATCAAAGTGCTTGGATCTTCAAGAGGTAATTTCTTCAACATCTTGGATTTCGATTTTGTTTTGAGATGTGATGTTTTAGATGTTAAAATCATGTTGTATGAAGTGATATACGCATGATTATGGATATGTTTGATTATTCATTGGATTATTGAAGGATTTTCCAAGAACACTTTGAATATTGAGTTGGATTTGGGGGTTTTTAATTAATCGTTGTTGTAATCACGAATTTGGATATTCATATCGGATTATTGATCGTATGGAAGATGTTTTGGTTGGATTGAAACACTTTTTGGGTTTTGATGTTGGTATAATCAAGGTTGGGTTGTTAACAATCGAGGTTTGGTCACAACATGTTCGATATAATGCCCCAATAAACTTGGTTTAGTCGTATCGACATTTTGAGTTCATTATATTCATGTTTGATACGTATGTTGAACGGATTGTTGGTAATTGTGTTATTCAAGGTTGTTCGAGCGACTGATATCTCAATTAGGACGTTGTTCGTGGAAGGATAATTGTCACCGGTGTTGTGTAAGTAAACTCTTACTCGGTTAAAAGGATATTTATTCCTTATGTTGTTGTTCATTCATACATGTAATTCACTCGTAATATATCTTTCATGTCGAGACTTGTATTTATCAATTCATCATGTAATTCACGAGGAACGACGGTTCCAAAATCATTTCATTGAAGCTATCACTCGTTGTATCATTATTTCATCTCGGTGAGTCGTTCTTGATCCTCATTGGATTCTATTCATTACTTCTCGCCTTGGTCATTTTTGTTCTATTAATCTTCCGGAATTATATTGCATGGCCAGTTGGCGTATGTGTGGAATCTTAGTCGGGCACACTATGGTCATGTGTATATGCGGGACTCCGGACACATTGGACTGTGCACATGGTAATGTGTATACGCGGGGCTCCGGACACATTTAACCGTGAGACTAATCAGGCCATTAGCGAGTGTATATGCGGGACTCCAAACACTCGGCTATTTGTGCCATTATTCAGTTCACTCGGGCGTACATTGATTCTCCTCATTCAACTTAATTCATTAACTCATTCATGTGATTGTTGTATATTGTTCAACCCTTAAGGATTGTTGTTCTGTGTAACTGACCCCATTGGGGAATTTTGTTTTCAGGTCACGGCAAGGCAAAGGCACGGGAAGAGCATGTTGACGGCGAGGAGTTCCAGTGATACTAGTAGGGGGGCCCAGTCATTCCGGTCACTTCAGTCATTCTAGTCATTTCAGTCATCTTTATTTCTCTTCATTTGTAATTCCGCTGCAAATTCCGTTTGAGATGTTTAATTATTCAGGGTGGTGTATTTTATCTTCATATAAAATATACTAGTATTCTGTACTTTCCTGGTGTATTGTACTTAAGCTCCCCATCGGAGTATTTGGTAATATAATGTGGTTCGGTACTACAATTATATTATTTAATTCATCAGTTTTCATTCGCCTGGTGGGTCCCAGTCGGGGGTCCACGGCACTGTAATATCCGCCTAGTTTGGGGTGTTACACTCATCTTTACTTCTCAAAAGATAAAGATAACAATATCTTGTGCAGTCATCGATAAAAGTGATAAAGTACTTCTTACCACCTCAAGTTTGCACAAACTTTAAATCACACACATCTGTGTGAATTAATTCAAGGGGTTGTGTGTTTCGTTTTACCGAATGAAACGGAAGTTTCATCATTTTTGCTTCAACACAAATCTCACATTTGTTTTGAGTATTGACTTCATTTAATTCTAGTAAATCTAAGTTTACTAATCTTTTTATAGGATTTAGATTCACATGACCTAATCTACAATGCCATAAATCAGAACACTCAGTCAAGTAAGAGGAAGCAGTATCATTTTCATTAGCATTATTGGACTTGGTTACATGGCGTTTAGCCAAAACATTAAGTTTAAAGAGTCCCTCCGTGAGGTAACCCTTACTAAGAAACCTATCAAACTTTTTTATGATAATTCTATCTGACTCAAACACTAGTTTAAACCCCTTTTTAACTAGTATAGAGCCTGAGATCAAATTCTTCCTCATATCCGGAACATGAAGCACATTCTTCAAGGTGAGCGTCTGTCCAAACGTAAGTTTGAGGTCCACTTCTCCAACTCCGATAATTTCAGATGAAGCTGGATTCCCCATGTTGAGCTTCCTTCCATCAACAGCTTGATAGTTCTTAAATTGGCTCCTATCGGCACCAACGTGGGCGGTCGCACCGGTGTCTACGTACCAACCACCTTGGTTCTCAACGTGATTGACTTCTTCGGTGACCACAGCAGCAAGGTCATCCTCTTTCCATTCGCCGTTAGTCTCGGCGATGTTGGCAACATGTTTCTTCTTCTTGTTGGTCTTCGGCTTTCGACAGTCTTTCGCTGTATGCCCATGTTTGTCACAGTTGAAGCAATCGCCATCAAACTTCTTGACTGGTTGCTTCCCTTTGCTCTTGTTTTGGACACTTGGACGAGCTCTTTTATTGGAGGGACCGCCATGCTCCAACAGATTGGCCTTAGCATCCATCAGGCCTTTTGGTTTATGATTATTTTTGCGCACATCAGACTCGATGCGCAATTTCACAATCAAGTCTTCAAGAGTCATCTCCTTTCGCTTGTGCTTAAGGTAGCTCTTGAAGTCTTTCCAATTCGGGGGCAACTTCTCGATCACAGTTGCAACAGTGAAAGCGTCCGGCAGGACCACTCCCTCGGCATTGACATCATGAATGATGAGTTGGAACTCTTGCACTTGTTCCATGATTGGCCTTGAGTCAACCATCTTATAGTCCAGATACTTGGCGACTACAAACTTCTTTGCACCTGCATCATCACTATGGTACTTCTTTTCAAGTGCTTCCCACATCTCTTTTGATGTGTTTACAACAGAATAAACATTGTACAAACTATCTTCTAAGGAATTTAGAATAAAGTTTTTACAAAGATAGTCTCCATTGTGCCAATTGTCATAGGCAGCTCGGACTGTGAAACTAGTCTCTTGAGCACTTGGCGCCGGTGGCGCATCTTCCTTAAGGAAGTTCGCAAAGCCCAATGTTGTCAAATAGAACAACATCTTCTGTTGCCACCTTTTAAAGTCGGCTCCACCAAACTTTGGCGGCTTCTAGGTGGCAGGCATCATCCTTGGCCCCGAGGTTGTTCCAAAAACGGAACCACTCGTGTTGAACCTGTAGGCTCCAACACTAGATCCTAACATGGATCCAATGGTACCACTAAAAGTGGAACCTACGGTGCCACTCGAGGTGGATCCACCGGTAGTCAGAAAGGGGTTCGAAAACACCCATGGAGTTGTTGATGAGATAGTTGAGCTCATCTTGCTGGACATGGCTGCGGCGATGGTGTTTGCCACGTTTGAAGTGGCGGTCGCGGAGGCAAAGACAGCGGTGGTGTTGGAGTCGGTGGAAGCAGCAGTCGTCATCTCCAGTTGTAGGATTTAGCAAGTAACTTTCTCTTCTTGCGTTTGTTGGAAATTTCTGTGTTACAAACTTGCTGGGCGAAAATTAAATTACAACTGGACACTACAATTATAACTCGAAAATTGAAAATACAGGACTCGAGACGGAATTAAAAATACAATAAAAATGAAATTGAATCTGCACTAACCAGAAACAAATTAGAAATACAAGAGGATAATCGAAACAACAAAAAATAAAAAACAAAACCAGACTGTGGTAGAAGTCGCCCGAAGATGCCTTCTGCCCGCAAGACGAGAAACGCCCCGGTAGTGTTCACGGATTGGCGGCTCGTCCCCAAAGGTCAATGACTTTACGTCTCTACAGTAGCAACACCGCAAACTGGAGAGCTCCGGCGAACTGGAAGAGTTGAGGACAAAGCTCCGACTTATGATATGCAGAGAATGCTGAAAACTGTTTGATTATACTGAGTTCGAAAATTACATGTACTGAAGCAAATGTATGTATGCCTATTTATAGGCCATTCACACTGCAGGGGGGGTTTAAACACAGCCCTTAAGGATGTCATAATGCAGGCATTCATGCCTGCATTGAACACATGAGTTACACAATTCAAGGCAGTGGTTACTGCCCGTTTTGAATTTGAACAGGCAGTCTTAACACCTCCTCATAACATCTGGGAGGTTACTGCCCGTTTTTGGCTGAGTTTGAACAGTCCGGATGTACCTGGACTATAATCAGCTCCTTAACCATTTGACGGATGTACCTGGACATCCTTATGTGCACATTCAAAAAATTCTTTAAGCTAGCCCAAGGCCTAGCCCAAAGACCAATTGCCAAGATCCAAGTCCAAGATCAAGGCCAAGGTCAAGGTCCAAGGTCCACGGCACGCGGCTCGCGACCGCGGCCGAGGCCGAGGCCGAGGCAGGCAGGCGGCGGCGGCGCACACGTGTGCGCGCGTGTGGGCTTTAAGCCCATACGCATATGCCATTAATTATTACATGCATAAAGGTAATTCCTTATATAGCAGAATAATGGTGGTTCATTATTCAATGTGGGATTTCATCCCTTATTAATTCAAAATTAAGTGACAAACTTTAATTCAGTATTTCTCACTCACCGGGAATCGATTTAGAGAAAGTGAATATACCACGATCATCTACTCGGAACGTAGATCGATCCTATGATATTTAATTTTACAAAATAAAATTAAAATCATTGACGATTCCAACATGCATGTATGTTCGAGGAACTGAACAGGACAGCGTCGGGAAGGTATATCTGCTTTGATCAAGTGATTAAGAACAAGGAAGAGGCAGGCAGAGACACTGGCACGTGAGCCACTGTTTAATTACTACTCGTCACTTTGATATTATCATCAGCCACTGTTCATTTCATTCTACCGTGTGCTACATGCTCATATAATTTTATAGAAGTTATAATAATACTGGTCGAAATGTTTTAGTATATCACTTACTTGCATTAGTTATAGCCTTGCTAACAGAGTTACGACATTAAAAGGATTTATTCAATAAGATTTTAATTAATTGATATCAATTTATGAATTTTGAAAGATTGATATAAATTTTGTAGATTTTTGCTGATTTATATAGAGTTTGTGATAAATCTTTTAAAATCTAATGAATTTTAGTCGGGATCCAAATGATATAAAATACAGTAACAATCCTTTAAAAAATTAAAAACTTTATTATGTTAAAAAAAATTCATGAAATTTTGAATACCAACATATTTTAATATAAAATTTAAATTAAATATCATCATATTTTAATTAACTTTTTAAAAATTTAAATTGAATAAATCCGAAACTTTCAAAAATCCTTATTGAATAAACTTTTCAAAATCTATATATACCACAATGTAAGAAACCCAAAAACATCCTCTGCATAAAATCATGATTGAACAAAATCGCAAACTTCATATTCAAAATTCAAAACTAGTTTGTGAATAATTTTTAAATAGATTATAAATAATAACTTTGCAAGTATAGTTTAATAATTCAATTGGTAATAACAAAACCATTGATTAATATACTTCCAACAGCTCAAGAAGAGCAATTGTTGCTAGTCCTAAAAATCTTTCTGGTTTTGATAAAAATATATACATACAGTATCATACAAAAATAAAAAGAATGAAATGTATTAATAAAGCTTACTAGACCTGCAGGTTCAAAGATTAATTAAAACTGAAGCGGAAAAGCTGTTTTGGTATAATTTACGAGCAGATAAACAAACACCTTTTCTCTTCTTTTTTCTCTTTAGTAAATAAAAGAGGCTGCCTGAATTTCCACTCGCATTCATATATATTATTCGTAGAAAATCAAATTAATCACCAAAATCAATGGTAAAAAAAAAAACGAATAAAAAGGATGATGGCTGATCACAGTGTTGCTAAATGTGCTCAAGGAAAAGCAAGGCTTTCTCATAAAAGAGGTGTCAGTTTGCCCCTCAATTCTAAACACACACACACACACACAAATCTTTATGCAAATTTCAATGAGAGAGAGAGAGAGAGAGAGAGGGAGAGAGGGAGAGGTAATTGCGAAAGATAAGCGAAGCGGCTGAACCCTGAATTAGGGTTCAATTAGGGTTTTATAGAGGCACAAAAAGTTGTGTTTCAGTTGGTGGTAAACATCGCATACAATCAAATAACATATAGCCTTTTCACTGGGCTTCCTTGCATTTTTACTAATACGCTCCCAACTAGTTTATAAAGGCCCAAGCTCATTCATACAAATAAATACTCCAAAACTGCTCTTATATTGACTAGTTTATTATTTACGTTTTAATTTTTTATTAATTGTATTTGTTAAAAAAAATAAGTAGACATGTTGAAATAGGTAAACTTTTTTAAATAACTAAAAGTATTAAAATATATTCTAAAATAAACAAGTAATGGGTTTCCGTGATATTTTTGCAAAGAAATGGTTTTAGGGCTGGGACTTAGGACCCGAATAACCGAATAACCGAACCGAAAAGGTAAAAATGGTTCGGTTCGATTCGGTTATTGGAAAGAAAATCGTGTTTTTTGGGTTATTGGATCCTACTTCAAACTAAAGTTCAGATAACGGTTATTGATTCCCCGAATTCCGAAATACTCGAGAAACCGATATACATAAAATTCATGTTAAAAATAACCGAAATACCCAGTTATTCTACATATTTTCGATTATTCTATATGTTTTCGGTTATTTTATATTTTTGGGTATATACTATATTCTACATATTTTCGAATACTCTTGGAAATATATATAGTATATACTATATTGTCACCTGTTGGAAATAACCGAAGAATCGATAAAAATACCCGATATAATTTCGGTTCGGGTATTTTTGGGTAATGCAAAAAAAATGAGGAACCGTACTCGAAAATTTTAATTCGATTCGGATAATGGGTACGATTTTTTTACTCAATAACCGAAAGTCCCATCCCTAATTTTAGTAATGAAAAATAGAAAAGGTAGCGTGTTTTAGTTGAAAAGGGTAATTGCCCGTGACATAGTAGGCATGTTTTAAAATGGACTTGGATCTCTTGTCGTCACAGACGTCGGATGGAACACGCATACACACACCCGCGCCAGGTGTAATCGAACAGTTGGGATGCTGCATAGGATTCAAGTCCTTTTAAAATAGGTAAACTTTTTAAAATAATTAAAAGCATTAAAATAGTTTTAAAATAAGTAAGGGTTGCCCGTGACATAGTAGGCATGTTTTAAAATAAGTATTTTTTAAATTTTAATGTTTTATTTTAAAAATAAAGTGTTTTTAAATTTGAAAAATTTAGAGAAGGAAAATAACCAAATTTGTGTTGGAAGCAATAAAAATTTTTATTTATTAGATTTGGACGGCCATTTTACTATTTTGAGTCTTTGACTTTATTTTAAGTTCTAAAAATCAGATTTGGACGATTTCATAGCCCATGCGAAGCTCGCAAAATCATTTTTATTTTAATGATGGTTTAACAATTATTATCCAACTGAAACTACTCTAAAACTGAAGAGAGAAAATTACGAATTTTTACATTGACAATTCTATTCAACTTAGAAAATCTATTAATACTTGGTTTATATTATTAAAATACACTTTTTAATATTTGAATATAATTCTACTAACAATCAAATATATTTTTTAATATTATATCAAACGGTTCTCATTTATCTATTTTAAGATCAACGGTCCTTATTCATTTGGCGATACAGGGACCAAAATTTTGGATAAAATCCTTCTTATGCTTATTATCTTTAACAATATATGGGACTACACATGACACATGAATGAATGTGACATGGCATTAGGCTACAATTTGGACCAATCAAAATGCTGATATGGAATGCCATGTCAAAGGCCAAATTTGTCCACAGCTTTTAACCTTATCAAAGTAGGAATGATACGGCTGGATCTTTGCTAGAATTCTCAATACCAGTCAAAACATAACCCCTCCCTCCCCATTTCAATTGGACTTTCCAAAACAAATCCCCCAAATCACAAAACCCATATCCTAATTACCATGTTTCAATTTTTTTTTTGGGTGTGATTCTATGTTTTTCAAAACGAATCCAGCCGTATCACGGAGGATTTTCATGGCACAGTATTTTCTCCAAATTTAGCATCAATTGATTTCCATAAATATAGGGTCAAAACAAAACCCTAAATCACATTCTTCATCACACATATCATCAATTACCATCAACATGAATAGGTTTTCCGGCAAGAAAGGGTCGAACATGGGTTACCAGAAGTCGTCCTCTATCTAAGCAGCGATTACGAAGTCATCCTCTATCGGAAGCAGCAGTTTCAAAAAGGCTCCCGGTTTGTGACTTCATTCATTTGATTTATTTTTTAAAATTAATTTTACCATTTAAGTTATATAATTGTTTAATTGTTTATGATTTTTAAAGTTTTTTAAGAAGCATGTTTTTTACGATGCCATGTTGTTATCAGTTAATTACAAATCTTATAAGTTTAGATTGTTTATGATTTTAATATGATTTTTGTTCACTTCATTATGCCATTTTCATGTTTTATAAGATGTGTTGTTATAAGTTTAGTTCAAACCATGTTGTAATAAGTTTTGTAAAAATCACATTTTCCTAAATGCCATGTTACCAGTTTACTAAAAATCAACATGTTACAAGTTTGGTTTATACATGCCTAATATTGCTTTTCTCTGCAACATCACAGTCTTTGAAAATGATACAAACATCACTATGATTAAAGATGTGGATCCTATGCTGGATAACATTACTGTGCAAGGGAGATGCATCTCAATATGGCATTCACACAAAATGAATGAAGCTCATAACCCCTACAGCCTTGATTTGGTTTTGCAGGATGTGCAAGTATGTACAATACCATTTATAGTAACAATACTTTATAACCATACTTTATGTGATTTATCATTTATTTTACAGAACAACAGGATCCAAGTTTACATCAAAAATGATTGGATGTTCAGGTTTGAACCATTGTTTGAAGAAGGCCAATGCTACTCTATTTCAAACTTTGCTATAGCTGAAAATACTGGTAGACTACCCCTGTTACCTTATAAGTATAAAATCAGCTTTTATAAGGGCACTATTGTCACTAGAATCAACACGTTTGACAACAATGTGAATGGTTTCATACTTGAACCTTTCAACCGGTTATTGGATGGCACACGTCAGTATCATGAACACGAAGCAGTTGGTGCGTGTTTTTTATAAATACAACTTCTTATAATCAATTGATAATTCAATGCCTATATTTATTTCCCTTAGTTTATACAAACCATGTACATTTTTCACAGATGTAATTGGTTCTGTTATTGCTATTGGGGACATCGTCCCAGTAATGTCTGCTGCTGGTCATAAAATTAGAAGGACGGTTGTTATCGAGGATGCTGAGTAAGTATACAAACATTATATAATCCTCAGCTATATATCTCTAATTTTAAAAACTGAATATTACGCCAAAAACATCAGGTGACACTATTTAATACATCACTTCATTCATTTCAGGTCTAACCAATTGGACTGTATGTTTTGGGACAACTGGGCCACAACGTGGGATGAGTATCCGAAAAGCGTGAATCAATGGGTCACGTAGTGTTCATACTGTAGCTTGGTAAAGTCAAATATTGGGATGGTATGTATTTGTGCTTTGTTTATATTCATTATTGTCATTAACACTATCCATTAAATATTCGATCATGTTGATAAACATGTCTAACTATATCATATGAAGGGACACCTGCTATTCACAATGCACTTTTTGGCACTAAGCTGTTCATCAATCGTGACCTGCCTGAGATACTGTCATTTCGACAACGGTTGGCATATGCATTTTTACTATCCCAATATTTCAAACCCTTTACTATTTCATTTTTATTAATGTTATTTTATTTGAAATTTCTATCTCAGTGTTAAGGAGCTTCCTAACTACGACGAGACCCAATTCAAAATTGAGTTATTCACACCACAGAAACCAATTGTTACGATTGCGGAGTTTTTTCATGGTGCAGTTAAGAAGATGGTTGCAAGCATACGTGAATGTGAACAAGTTAGTATCTCATTTTATGGTTTACATTTATATGATTCGTATGTATTTTTTATGATCAAACACCGTAATATTTATTTAAAAACATTACCGTCCTTATATTACAGAAATCACATTGTATTGTTTATGCACGGATTCATAAAATTCACAAGGAGAGTGGTTGGGCATATACTGCTTGCAAAGAGTGCAACAAAAAGGTGAATGTCGTGGCGAGTAAAGCTGCATCATCGTCAGGAAGTCGCAAAGCTACTTTTTACTGTGAAGATCATGGCCAGGTGTAATACCCGGTTGTAATTCAGTCATTATCATTCAGTAATTTCATTCGGTGATTGTCACTCAGTGGATTTTCACTCATTTATAATCATTCATCAATCATATTCATTCACTGTGTTCACCGTTCGGAAAAACTTCGAGTTGTGTATCATTATTGTTCATTGTTTTAACTTTCCTATTACGAGTTCGACTTTGTTAGATCACCATTAATTTTGGATAACTCCAAAAATTCTAAATCTTTGCAATATTATAGAGCATCGAGTTAGCTTTCCAATGGTTCAAACGGTGAGTCAATCGGAGTCCGGACGAGAGAGTTATGGTCGTTTTAGCTCACCCGCTCATTTTTCAGATTTTGGCCGATCACGGCGGCCGGACTTCGGTCGTGTCGTCCGACACGGCCCGTGCCGTACTCGTCGGATAATGCCGAAGTGTTCGCCTCAGACCCGGCCGTGTCGTGCACGGCCGAAGTCGCACCTTCCGGATAGGCCGTAACCGTCGCTTGGAGGCCCGCCGTGTGCCAGGACACGGTCGAGTCAATGCCGGCGCCATGGACGGGTCCTTGTCGGTAGGCCCCTTGGCGCTGCGACCGTGTCAAGCAGGACACGGTCGAGTCCCTGCCGGCGAGATGCGCGCCGCGACCGTGTCAGGCGGGCACGGCCGAGTCCGGCGCCGAGTCAACCCCTATAAATTCATTTTTGAGCATTTTGAGCTCATTTCTTCCATTTTTTCCATCTTCTTCACCGCAACCGAGAGAGAATAACTTGAGGGAGAGATTTCTTCATCAATTATCATTTGAGTGTGTATTTTCATCACCTTCAATCATTTGGGAAGCTTGGATAGTCGTTTTTACGTTTTCATCGGATCGAATTGGTTGGATCTTCAAGAGGTAAATTCTTCAACACTTTGGACTTCGATTTTGTGTTGAGATATGATGTTTTGGACGTTATAATCATGTTATATGAAGGGATATGTATATGATTATGAGTTTGTATAAGGATTCATTGGATTATTGAGGAATTATTCAAGAACACGTTGAAAATCGAGTTGGAATTGGGGATTTTCGACTAATTGTTGTTATAATCACATTTTTGGATATTCATAACGGATTATTGATCGTATTGGAGATGTTTTGTTGGTTTGAAACACTTCTTGGGGATTTTGATATTGGTATATTGAGGTTTGATTGTAAACAATCGGAGTTTGGACACAACGTGTTTGATTTAATGTCTCTATAGACTTGGTTTAGTCGTATCGACGTTTGGAATTCGTTATATTCGTGTTTAATTCGTGTATTGATCGGATTGTTGGTAATTGTATTGAATTAAGGTTGTCCGTGCGACCGACACTTCATTTAGGACGTTGTTCGTGGAAGGATAATTTTCACCGGTATTGTGTAAGTTAATTCTTACTCGGTTAAAAGGATATTCATACCTTTTGTTGTTGTTCATTCATAATCATAACTCATTCATCATTATATTAACCGTATCAAAACTTGTTGTTATCAATTAATCGTTTACCATAAGGAGCAGCGGTTCCAATCCTTTCATTGGTATGTCATTTATTTCATTACCATTCCATCTCGGTGAGTCATTATTCATTTTCGATGTCACTTTTGTTACATCGTGGCATTCGGGTCATCTTGGCGTGCAGTTGGTATGTGTAGGATTTTCATGTCGGGCACATTATGGTCGTGTGTTGGTTGTTGACCTCACATTGGGTGCACACGAGTCTATGTGTCTCGTGAGGCGATTAGGTACAAGACCACGCGTGTATTGATCGTTGGTGGCTTGTGCACGGACACATTTCCATCCGGGCGTAGTGTGGCGCCATTTCCTTTGAGCCGCATCGTTAGTTGAATCATATAGCATGTTTGATTGCGTATGTTTCGACAGGATATTTCATAATTTCGGATATAATCATGATTGTGTGTTTTCAACTCTTGAGGATTGTTGTTCATTTAACCGACCCGTTTGGGATTTTGTTTTTCGTGTCATGGCAAGGCTAAAGCACGGGAGAGCACGGTGGCAATGAGGAGTCCTAGTGATACTAGTAGGGGCCCCGATCTTTCGATTATTCATGTTATTGTCCTTTATTTTCCTGCAAACTTTCATTTGAATACTCCGTTTCATTCGGTGTTGTGTATTTTATCTTCATATAAAATACACTAGTATTCGGTATTGTCTGGTGTGTTGTAATTAAACTCCTCATCGGAGTAATTATTGTTGTAATGTAGTTCGGTACTACATTTATCTTGTGTAATTCATTCATTTTCATTTGCACGGTGGGTCCCGGTTGGGGATCTACGGCCGTAATATCCGCCTAGTTTGGGGTGTTACGAGTTGGTATCGGAGCGTGGTTTTGAATACTACCTTCCGAGTCATGTCTCATTTGAAATCATCGTCATCGGACTAGTATCATTGGACTTTCGCGTCACGTGTGACTGTGCAGATGCCGAGCCAATCGACAGAAAGAACCGTAAGACTTGAACGCCATGGTATAATTTACGGCAATAGTCATTCATTCATCATTCATCATTTAACAATCCTCAAACATCATCATTCATTATGATCGGGACGATCATATTAACTCATCAATCACTTAATTCATTTCATTACTCGATTAATAATCGGACGATCATGTTAACTCATTAATTACTCAATTCATTTCATTACTCGGTTGTCAACGGATGATCATATTATCAATCTTGTTAAGTTATTCAAGATAATCATTTCAAGAATTTCATCGAGATAATCATGTAACTTCAGTAAATCATTCATATAATCACTAAGTTAGAGCATGTATACTCATTTTCATCATCTCATGACATAATCATAACGTGCTAATCATGCGGGAAATATAATCATTATGCGACCTTTCTACTTCAGTATGGAGAGAGCTGTCAGGGGATGCACGGAGAGAGGCCGCGGTGCGGACCGAAACCCGAGAAATAATCACTCACGCCGAGAAATCGTGCCTGGACTCGGCTCGATCGGAAGATATTCGGGTTGATCCACTCACTTTTATGTGCCATGATGACCCATGTGCGGTTGCTCAATCATCATTGCGCCACTGACCGGATTAATCGAGAGAACTCTCCGCACGAGCCACCGCTAAAGAAAGTGCTGAACAACAACCTTCATTTGTCGCAAGAAATCAACGAAGCGTAATCAATCCGAAGGCGGTCAACCTTCAAGAAGCCTCGTGTGAGTCCTATCGTTTCGAGCGACCTCTACGGCGCATAATCGTGCGGGATCTCATTCCCGGCGGCGATTCGGCCATCACTGTTTCAATTGTGGAACGCCGGGTCATTTCAGCACCGAGTGTCCAAACCGTCTATCACGTGCTATAATTGTGGGAATTTTGGGCATAAGGCCCGTTTTTGCGAAAGGACTCCAAGTCGGCTCGTGGTATCTCAGCCCCGAAGCAACCAGCGTTTGAGAATCGCTTTGTCATCGTCGTTTAAGACAATGGAAGCAAATAGAGTTGGAGCTCGTATTTATCGACGGAGCGTCGGTTCGGGACCAAGCAAGTCCTGCATTCATATGATGAGGAGGATCGACGATCCGGTGGCCCGAATGATTTCGGGTATACTCGTAATTTTATTTCAACTTGTGTGTACCTTTTGATCTTTGGTACACCGCATTCATTCATTTTCGAATCATGCTTGAATAGACTTAATTCGGGATAGTCCTACTTAATCACCGCGATTGGTTAATGGATCTAATCGTGGTGAATTTATCTTAGGACGATGTAATTTCGGTATTAGTTGGTTTAACCGTCTTGATCATCCTCGGTATTTGTTAGCGTTTGGTCGCTATCTTTCGTCGTTGGTCGTCGAATGTGTGCTTCAGGAAGTAATCCCGTTGTTCCAAAGAATTTCTATTATGGCGAAAGCGAAGAAATTCCGCAATCGAACTATTCAATCATTCATTGTATCATTCTCATCGATTGGCCTTTCTAAGGCAATCGAGTTATTCAATCATTCATTGTATCATTTTCATCGATTGGCCTTTCTAGGGCAATCGAGTTATTCAATCATTTATTGTATCATTTCCATCGATTGGCCTTTCTAGGGCAATCGAGTTATTCAATCATTCATTCCATCATTTCCATCGATTGGCCTTTCTAAGACAATCGAGTTATTCAAACATTCATTGTATCATCTTCATCGATTGACCTTTCTAAGGCAATCGAGTTGTTCAATCATTATTGGTACCTCTTTTATCGATTGACCATTCTAGGGCAATCGAAATGTTCAATCATTCGTGGTATCATTGTCATCGATTGACAATGTATTTCCAGACGAGTTATCTGGTTGCCTTCACATAGAGTAAGGGAATTCAGGAGTGAGTTGGAGCCGGTACGTCCCCTTTATCGAAGGCACCGTATCGGATGACCCGACCAGAATGCAGGAGTTGAAGATTCAACTTGAGGAATAGTTCGAGAAAGGTTATCTCCGACCGATTGCGTCCCCGTGAGGAGCACCAGTGTGATCTGTCAAGGAGAAGGATGGCTCGTCTCGTGTGTGTATTAATTACTAGGAGTTGAACAGGGTGATGATCAAGAGTAGTATCCTTTACCTCGTATTGATGATCTTTTAGATCAACTTCAGGGAGCTTCAGTATTTTCCAAGATCGACTTAAGATCTGGATATCACCAGTTGCGGATTCGAGAGTCGGATATCGCGAGGACAGCGTTTCATACACGCTATGGTCATTATGAGTTCGTAGTTATGCCGTTCGGGCTAACTATTGCACCTGTGGTATTCATGGGGGTTAATGAATCGGGTTTTCATCGACTTTTTGGATCAGTTTGTTGTTTTCTTCATCGACGACATTTTGATTTATTCTCGTAGCCGAGAGGAATACGAGGTTCATCTTCATCAGGTTCTCGACGTGTTGAGACGAGAGCAACTTTATGGAAAGTTTTCCAAATTGAGTTACGGAGGTCCGTGACTTTCTCGGACATGTAATTTCATCAGCGAGTTCGTGTCGACCCTCGGAAGACGGAGGCTATCCGAGATTGGCAACCTCCGAAAGATATTAAGTAAATCCGATGTTTCCTCGGATTAGTTGTGATTATCCAACCCACGATCCGGAGCTAGCAACCGTGGTTTTCGCGTTGGAAATTTGGCGTCATTATCCGTATGGCGTTACATCGGATATTCACCAATCATAAGAGTTTAAAGTATATATTTACTCGAAGGAGTTAAATATGCGGCAGAGCGGTGGTTAGAACTAATCAAGGATTATGATATTGAGATCCTTTACCACCGGGCAAGGCGAACGTTGTCGCGACGCCTTGAGTCGTAAGTCCGTGCGAGGAAGCGGATGCTTGCTCGTTTATGATTCGAGAATAAGCTTCAACAGAATTCCTTAGACCCGAGATCGAGTGCAGCTTGGCGAGTTCGGGGACAACTTTGTATGTTAGAGATATCATCGTCACTTGAGGAGGTAATCGGAGAGAATCGAGTTCGGACTCAGCATTGATGCGCATCCGTGAAGATGTGGCTCGGAAATCCTCGATTCGTGGTCCACGAGGATGGACTTTTGAGGTTTAAGAACCGGTTGTGCGTATCGCGAATGACGAGTTGAAAAACTCTATTTTGAGAGAAGCTCATGCTACCCCTTATTCTCATTCATCCGGGTCCAAGAAGATGTACAAAGACTTGAAACAAAATTCTTGGTGGAGTAATATGAAGCGAGAAGTCGCGGAATTTGTTTCGAGATGCTTAACTTGCCAACAAGTCAAGATTGAACATCGGCGACGGGCGGGTATCTGAAAACTCTTCCTATTCAGTGGAAGTGGGAAGACATTTCTATGGATTTCATCACGAGTTTGCCGACGAGTCGCCGTGGCATGAATACGATGCGGGTGATTGTGGACCGCTTAACTAAATCAGCTCATTTCCTTGAGATCAAGGATACGTGGGGTCCCGAGAGACTTGCCCAGCTATTCATCAAAGAGATAGTGAGACTGCACGGTACTCCTAAAAGTATCGTTTCCGATCGTGACGGACGGTTTGTGTCACATTTTTGGAAATCGATTCATCGTGCTATGGGAACTCGGCTCAATCTCGATCGCCTTTCATCCTCGGTCAGACGGACAATCGAGAGAGGACTATACAGGACATTAGAGGACATGTTGAGGGCATGCGTCCTCGATTGGAAGGACGATTGGGAAGCCCAACTACCATTGATCGAGTTCACGTATAATAATAGTTGGCATGCTTCCATTAAGATGGCACCTTACGAGGCCTTGTACGGTCGTCGTTGTCGATCTCCCTTGTGTTGGGATGACTTGTCAGAATCAATCGGCACCGAACCCGTTATGCTTATAGCCGCCCGGGAGAAGGTAGCTTTGATCAAGAGTCGTATGTTGACAACTCAGAGTCGGCGAAATCATATGCGAGATAATCGTCGTCGACCACTAGAGTTCGAGACGGGTGACCATATTTTGGTCAAGGTAACCCCGAGTCGAGGTATTTTTCCGTTTCGGAAAACGGGGGAAGTTGAGCCCAAGATTCATTGGACCGTTTGAAATTTTGGATCGAGTAGGCGAGTTAGCTTATCGATTGGCTTTACCTCCGGCTTTGAGCAGGATTCATAATGTGTTTCACGTCTCTCAGTTGCGGAAGTATGTTGCCGACCGAGTCACATACTTGATTCGACGAAATCGAGATAGCGGATGATCATTCGTACGAGGAGCGTCTGCACGAGTGTTAGAGCGGCGAATCAAACAGTTGAGGAACAAGACGATCCCTTTGGTCAAGATTCAGTGGTCTAGACACGGAGTCGAAGAGGCCACTTGGGAAACCGAGGAGAATATGCGGGAGTGTTATCCCGAGTTGTTTGACCCTTAGTTTCGGGGACGAAACTCTTTTAAGGGGGGGTGTATGTAATACCGGTTGTAATTCGATCATTATCATTCATAATTTCATTCGGTGATTGTCACTCGTGGATTTTCACTCATTTATAATCATTCATCAATCATATTCATTCACCGTGTTCACCGTTCGGAAAAACTTCGAGTTGTGTATCATTATTGTTCATTGTTTTAACTTTCCTCATACGAGTTCGACTTTGTTAGATCACCATTAATTTTTGGTAACTCCAAAAATTCTAAATATTTGCAATATTATAGAGCATCGAGTTAGCTTTCCAATGGTTCAAACGGTGAGTCAATCGGAGTCCGGACGAGAGAGTTATGGTCGTTTTAGCTCACCCGCTCATTTTTCAGATTTTGGCCGATCACGGCCGACCGGACTCGGTCGTGTCGTCCGACACGGCCCGTGCCGTACTCGTCCGGATAATGCGAAGTGTACGCCTCGGGACCCGGCCGTGTCGTGCAGCACGGCCGAGTCGCACCCGCCGGATAGGCGAGCAACTGTCGAGAGGCCGGCCGTGTGCGAGGACACGGTCGACCCAATGCCGAGCGCCGCGGACGGGTCACTGTCGGTAGGCCTTCGCGCCGCGACCGTGTCAAGCGGGACACGGTCGAGTCCTGCCGGCGAGATGCGCGCCGCGACCGTGTCGGCGGGCACGGTCGAGTCTGGCCGCCGAGTCAACCCCTATAAATTCATTTTTGAGCATTTTGAGCTCATTTCTTCCATTTTTCCATCTTCTTCACCGCAACCGAGAGAATAACTTGAGGGAGAGATTTCTTCATCAATTATCATTTGAGTGTGTATTTTCATCACCTTCAATCATTTGGGAAGCTTGGATAGTCGTTTTTACGTTTTCATCGGATCGAATTGGTTGGATCTTCAAGAGGTAAATTCTTCAACACTTTGGACTTCGATTTTGTGTTGAGATATGATGTTTTGGACGTTATAATCATGTTATATGAAGGGATATGTATATGATTATGAGTTTGTATAAGGATTCATTGGATTATTGAGGAATTATTCAAGAACACGTTGAAAATCGAGTTGGAATTGGGGATTTTCGACTAATTGTTGTTATAATCACATTTTTGGATATTCATAACGGATTATTGATCGTATTGGAGATGTTTTGTTGGTTTGAAACACTTCTTGGGGATTTTGATATTGGTATATTGAGGTTTGATTGTAAACAATCGGAGTTTGGACACAACGTGTTTGATTTAATGTCTCTATAGACTTGGTTTAGTCGTATCGACGTTTGGAATTCGTTATATTCGTGTTTAATTCGTGTATTGATCGGATTGTTGGTAATTGTATTGAATTAAGGTTGTCCGTCGGCGACACTTCATTTAGGACGTTGTTCGTGGAAGGATAATTTTCACCGGTATTGTGTAAGTTAATTCTTACTCGGTTAAAAGGATATTCATACCTTTTGTTGTTGTTCATTCATAATCATAACTCATTCATCATTATATTAACCGTATCAAAACTTGTTGTTATCAATTAATCGTTTCAGTCATAAGGAACAGCGGTTCCAATCCTTTCATTGGTGTCATTTATTTCATTACCATTCCATCTCGGTGAGTCATTATTCATTTTCGATGTCACTTTTGTTACATCGTGGCATTCCGGGTCATACTGGCGTGCCGGTTGGTATGTGTAGGATTTTCATGTCGGGCACATTATGGTCGTGTGTTGGTTGTTGACCTCACATTGGGTGTGCTGCAGTCTATGTGTCTCGTGAGACTGATTAGGTACAAGACCACGCGTGTATTGATCGTTGGTGGCTTGTGCACGGACACATTTCCATCCCGGGCGTAGTGTGGCGCCATTTCCTTTGAGCCGTACTGTTAGTTGAATCATATAGCATGTTTGATTGCGTATGTTTCGACAGGATATTTCATAATTTCAGATATAATCATGTTTGTGTATTTTCAACTCTTGAGGATTGTTGTTACATTTAAGCGACCCGTTTGGGGATTTTGTTTTTCAGGTCATGGCAAGGCTAAAGCACGGGGAGAGCACGGTGACAGCGAGGAGTGCTAGTGATACTAGTAGGGGGCCCCGATCTTTCAGTTATTCATGTTATTGTCCTTTATTTTCCGCTGCAAACTTTCATTTGAATACTCCGTTTCATTCAGTGTTGTGTATTTTATCTTCATATAAAATACACTAGTATTCGGTATTGTCCTGGTGTGTTGTAATTAAACTCCTCATCGGAGTAATTATTGTTGTAATGTAGTTCGGTACTACATTTATCTTGTGTAATTCATTCATTTTCATTTGCCTGGTGGGTCCCAGTTGGGGATCTACGGCACTGTAATATCCGCCTAGTTTGGGGTGTTACACCAGGTTCCGGTGGCCTTTAGGTAACAATTACTAATTCACAATGCCAGTCTTAAATTTTTATTTATACATTACTGTGACCCATTTATTAATATTACATCAGGTCTATTTAAATCAACTTTCTCGACATCAGCAACATGGGCACAACTACGGCAACCAGGCAATGTTAACAACTGTCATAAGGGGATATGGTTCTCGGGTGCAACTCCAAAGTATTCCTTCATCTTGTGGTTAGCGGTTCACAACCGCCTCTTCACGGGTGATCGCATGATTACTTGGAATGTAGGTCTGAGTTCTTCATGTGTTTTTTGCCAAAATCATATGGAATCAAGAGACCATCTCTTTTTCAGCTGCAGCTATACCTCACAGGTTTGGAGTTCTCTCACGCGCAAACTCTTTGGAACTCGTTTTACAACGTCTTTCTCAGCCATATTGGATCATATAAACGACGCAGCTTTCACTCACTCCCACCAGTTCGCTTTCTGATGCATTCCAGGCCACGGTCTATATCCTTTGGCAAGAACGAAATAATCGTAGGCACGGAGCCAGCCCACTGTCTTCAAATCATCAAATTACCGCAATTGATCGAATTGTCCGCAATCGAATCACCTCTTTCCGCCGCCTTCATCCACACAAGTATCACGATGTCTATGGTATTTGGTTACAAGCTCAAGATTAATCGGTAATATTTTTCCACTCTTCTCAATATTTTCTCAATGTAATCAATCTGCTTTTCTTTAAGTTTTGCTACATCAACAAAAGGATGCATCTCATGTAAAAAGGTTTTTGTTTGAATAAAATTTAACATTCATACAAAAAAAAAAAAATATTACATGTTCATGTTTTACTACAGGTTCAAGGTCATTATGCGCATAATTGATCAGTCAGGTTCAGCCCATATTGTGTTTTTTAATAGCATGGTCCACAAGCTATCTGGACACACAGCATGGGAATTAATGGAGAAGCACGGTATGGATGTAGATGAATACTGGCCATCTGAGTTGGATGCTGTGGTTGGGAAGAAATTTCTCTTCAAAGTGTTCTTTTCTGACTACAATGTCAACAACAATAATCACACATACAGGTGTGACGCTTTTAATGGTGAACCAGATATGATCAACCATTTCAAGAAAGGATTCTTGGAAGATGAGGTATAATGTCATATAACGCTTTAATTACTGTATGCCTATTTTTATGTAATATAACTCTAATGGATTTGTCACAAAATTAGGAGGTGGAGGAGGAGTTTACAACCCCAGCAAATTTGATCAAAACTACCAAGTTCAATGACTCCAGTATCACATGTGTGCTTGATATGCAGACACCATCCAAAGAAATTAAGACTTCTGGAAGTGGACAGGGTTCTGGTGGTGAGAAGAAGCGTATCTTTATTGATCTGGATGATATTGACAGTGATGAGGAAAATGGAGGTAGCAACTCTAAGACTCCAAAGTTTGTCAAGGTGAAAACTGAAAAGTGAGACTAGGTGGATGACATTTCTAGCGTGTTTTTATTAATTTTTATTACCAGTTGGCAAGTATTTCTTGCATTAAACAATTTTTAGCTTTTTACTCTTGGTTTTATTTCTATTGCACCCTGGAGATCTCCATGGTTATTTTCAGACAATTCTGCCAGTTTAATGGCTTTTGAATGCATATTTTTTCGTTTAAATACTTATGTGTATTATTTGGTTGTTTTTATAATTTGCAAATTACCGAAACCAATTCGACCATATTTCTGAAACCTTAGATCTCTTTTTATTGTTCTTAATATCACATATCGTTTCAAGCATAAACTCCATCTGCAGAAAATGATAGAAGTCGGCAAAACGATAAGCAAGCACAAGGAATATCAAATCATGAGAATATAGTATGAGCATACTCTTTTGCTGCTTATATGTGAGTGCCCATTTTCAGAAGAGGCCTTCAATTCAGTAACTCTACTCTGAACACTTAAAATGAAGTTCTTCATCCCGGCAGGATCATCCCCTCACAATTTCATCCCATGACTGTCGAAGCAATTTTCAACCAAAAAAAAAGGTCCAGAAACATACTAAGATCACGGTGGGGATGTGGACTAAACATAATATGACAAAGACTATACAAGGCAATGTTCAACTTCAAAGAAGGCCATAGGCCCACAAACAAGCACATTTCCGACTAACAGCTATAATCTAAGGCATCAAGATCATTACATTTTCTCATTTATTACTTTCTTTAGATTGAGATTCTTAAAAGGTCCAAACAATTAAATCAAACTATGTTCTCTCATATAGTTGTAAGAAGAAAACAAGACAGTGCAACAATATCCATCATAAGCCACTCATCCTCTTCATTCGTAAAGTTTCCATCACATGCAAAAACACACAAAAAAAGCATCAAAATTTAAGCACAGAAAATTGCTTACACTGTAAAACTATCAATACCGTAGAAACGTCAACCTCTGTCAACCGCTTGCCAAGCATTATCAGGAAATCATATATCAACTCACTGGGAAATAGTTAAAAATATAATGGTCAAGGGGGGTGATAGCTAGAAAATCCTTTTGTCAAGAGTTCCGCAAATATACAAATCAGAATGCAATATGATTGCAGTTAAGATAAAATATGCTCAAAAACAAAAACTAATCGATAATCAAGAATCAGTTGACTTCATGGGAACATAGGGTTTCCCACCAAAACAATGTCACATCAGGAAACTTTAGCTGTACATTAACCCATAACTTATTTCTGGAAGAAAAAGGCAGGTGTAAAAAATAACCAAGAATGTTAGTGGCTGCATATGAACTGAATTCCAGAGTAAGAAAAAACAAGTTGTTTTATGCTTAAGTCATGCCATCCGTGCATATCTTACCAAATTCATATTTCTAAACAAATTATTTTGATTTGTGACACCAGAGAACTACCAGAAAGAGTGTTGCATTCTATAATGATCATTCAATTTGCATATATCAAGCAGCCGAGGGATCTACAAATGAATGTCAGAAAATCTTTAAATTCAGAACTATTCAAAGTATTTCAGAGACAAGCTATTATTTATTGTTAGTACACTTTTGCTTTTTCCAACATGTTTATCAATTTGCTAAAAAACCTTGGCACTTATATCATAAGTAATAAAGAACACCAAAAACATCTTACGATTAACCTATCAAGTGATCCCAAACCTACCTATGCAGCATATCAACAAGATATAATAAACAACCAAATCCGGCTACAATTAAAATTGATATAACAAAAGGGTTTTTGGTGCTATTCTACATATTAACAAAATCTACAAAAAGCGCAACTAATAATAAAACAATAACATAGATCAACCCAGATGAATTCGACAGTGTGAACTAAGAAAATACGAATCTTTAAAACTCAGAACATAGTGTTTCAGTTATAATAACATTCGTAATGAAGGAGATAGATTACAACAGAAAATCACTTCATGCATGGAGGCGTTAAGAAACGGTTGTAGATTGATGGTAATGATGGATTTGGCAAGTAAGAAAATACTTGGAAAGAAAATGATGAGTATTAGCCGGATTACTATTTAGTTTGAATGGCACAATAATGCAGAAAAATGTGATTATGGTAGGTGATGGATCTTTACAAAGATATGCCAAGATATGATACTTATTTATTTTTAGAAGATTACTTTTTATTTATATAAAAAATCATGCAGAATAATAATTTTTGGAAACTAAAAGTGTCAATTAATAA
Source organism: Orobanche coerulescens (assembly GCA_033398695.1). Lineage (NCBI taxonomy): Eukaryota > Viridiplantae > Streptophyta > Magnoliopsida > Lamiales > Orobanchaceae > Orobanche > Orobanche coerulescens. Next base: position 123,290,512 of record CM065815.1, read on the forward strand.
GACATATCTTTTGATTAATTCAAAAAATACGAATTTCCAAAAAAAACGAATTTTAGGGTTGATAAAAAAAAACACATTGCCGACAAACCAAGAACATAACCACAAAATTCAAGTATCCAAATCGAACTCCATGAAAGTTGAGCATCAGGGTAAAGAGAATCATGAAAGACCATACGTTAGTACGTCAACATCAACCAGTATGATTTCTATACTTTTGATATACTTTTATACAAAAAATTTCATGTTTAAAAGGTATGCTCTTGGTTATGAAATATATATTGAATGATATTTTGAAAACATTCAAACAGCAAATATGTTTGATATTTCCTGATTTAAGATTTCGTCTAATATTTATTTGTTTTTTTCTTTATTAATAGTTTCAGCCACTTTACATACGAATATCAACAAGAGGAAAGCCAATGCACATCCAATTACGCTAACAAGTGGTATCACAAAAGGAGTAAAAAAGAAAATCGCATTACATTCCCATACTTCATTGCCTGGTGCACCGTTAGTTTATATTGCCAAAAGAACGGCTGGAAGACCGGCTGGAAGACATTCGCTTAATGAAATTACCGAAAGTTAGTTTCTCATTTAATTTTTTTCTGTATGGTTTCAAACATGTCTTTTTTTGTTGCTTTATTTGCTATATCAACTAATCAATGTATATCTATATATTACATTCTCAGGTATGCGTAATGAGTAACTTAATAGAAAAAAAGCTGCTGGAAAACCGACTCGAAGACAGTCGCTTAATGAAATTACAGAAAGTACGTTTGTTTCTTAATTTCAATATCATCAAGTACATCATCGAGTACATAGCGATTTACTACATTACTTGATCTTGACACTAATAGATCTATTTACAAATATGAAATATGACCAGGTATGCAGAATGATTTACCTCCGTTACAACATAGTGGGAGGCCTTGCAAGACTAATAAAACTATAGGTATAAGCCAACAATAAAATTTTGTTATATTGTTTTATAGTTTGTAATGTCGACTGATTTTACGACGTTGTAAACTTATTGTTTTCTTTTCTTTGCAGATAAAAATATTGTCTCGGACAGTGTTAACCAAACACCCCAATATACAACCCCTACCCATATCGATGGTTCAGTAAATAATGTACCACGACCCATTCATGCAGTCCTATCCAGTATGGAAAAAGTAGAACCTAGCAACCACGTCACTTCAAAAAGTAATGTTTACATTTAATTATAAAATTATATAAAACGACTTCTTATTTGTAGGCATTAATAATAAGCCTGTGTATTCTTAATCTACTAAGAATATGTTTTGTTTCAGGGACTAGAACACCTACACCAAGTCAAGCTACTAATGTTGTTGGCTCTGTTAGTGGACTCTCAACTTTAACACCTCGACCTAGGGAACGTCCGCGCATTAGTGACATGTCAACATGTAAGACACATTTGGATTGAATATTTTATGTAATTTCTATTATGCGGATATGAAATTTGGTGTTGTTTAAGGAACAAAATAAAGTAAGACAATATCGACGGTATTTGCATTAGGTACGCCACTTAAACAATGGGTAATTAGTAAGACAAAATTTATGGTGCTTTTTTATGATTTTTTTTAAAATTAAATCAGGGCAATTTTTGTAATTATCCTGTAACAATCCAACAATTTATATAACCGTCTCAACTATGGTCCTACCAAGATAAAACGTTTGCAAAATGTTTCTGTAATTATACAAGAATCTCAATTCCAGGATGAGAATTTTTTTTTTTGGAATTTCAGTCATGTGAGCAGCATATGTGATTCCCTATTTGTTTTGTACAACAAAAATTGAGATAGTTACACAGTTGCATGACCTTTTATGCAAATGGTCCATTTTTATAGAATTTGTTTTACCGCCCTAAAGTTACATTACCAAATCTGTAGTTTTCCCATACACCCTAAATTATGAAGTCATCATTTAACCATCAAAGGGTTTAGATATTTGTAATTTTGTATTATCATATGCTGAATACCTTAGAACATGAAACTAATGTAACAATATAATGTATAACAGGTTCGACTGCTTCTAAAAAGGATACACTCTCAGGTGGTAAATCTTCTAATATTACATATGACCGGCATACACTTAAAGGGAAAATGGTTTCAAGGCAATCGTCACGTCGTATTAACTTCGCGGAAGCTGATCATGAAGGTGAAAGTCAAGTACATAGAGATGCATTTGTTGGAATTTCGAACGGTAAATAACAAAAACATGAACACTTACCACAATATTAATCATTTTTCTCACAAATTGTAAATTAACGGATTACATTGATCATGGAGATCCTGAATTTTCATGCGCATCTTGTGGTGCAAAGCTATGGTATGCCGAGAGTATCCTAGGAGCAAACAATACAGCTTCCAACTCATACTCACTTTGTTGTGGTAGAGGTAAGATCAAGCTGGGTTGTGAATTGATGGAGCCACCTCAATTGTTGAAAGACCTTATTAACAAAGAACACCCTAAGAGCGCGGCATTTATAGATAATATCAGGCGATATAATTCAATGTTTGCGTTCACTTCTATGGGTGGTAAACAAGACACGTCTGTTGATGTCGGACATGGTCCCTATTTCTACAAGCTACATGGTCAGAATTACCATTTAGCAGGTTCTTTGTTGCCTGAAACTGGAAAGCCTCCGAAGTTTGCCCAACTGTATATCTTTGATACTGATAATGAGATTCAAAACAGAATAAAAGATGTCAGGTTTAATACAAACCCTATATTACATAAAGAGCTTATTGAAATTTTCCCTATTTACTTCCTAAATCTTCTAATTTTTTGCATACAGCAGTGGAGGATCGACCTCTTCAAGAAACAATGATATAGACTACCATCTTACCACGGAGATACGCGACATTCTTGATTCAGTTAATCCATTGGTTATTAAGTTTTGCATGGCTGGTAAACGTGTGATGTCTTCGGATGATCCAAATTTGAAGCTTAGACTTATTGGTACAAGGCAACGAGATGGAAGAAACTATAATCTACCAACTGCATCTCAGGTGGCTGCTTTAATTGTTGGAGATTTTTACTCGACAATAAACAAGAGGGATATTATTCTCCATAGACAAAATGGCGATCTTAAGAGGATCAGTGAATTACACCCCTCCTATCTCGCATTGCAATACCCTTTGTTCCCGTACGCCGAGGATGGCTATCGTACTAATATTTGCCATCAAAATGTAACTGAATATGATGAAACAAACAAAGGAACACGCGTTACAATGAGAGAGTGGTTTGCATATCGCTTACAAGACAGGGCTAATGAATTCTCCATGATGCTAAATGGAAGACGATTGTTTCAGCAATTTCTGGTAGACGCGTACACAATGGTTGAGGTGGAAAGGATGTCATTTTTACGTAACCAGCAAAAGGACCTGAGGAGTGAAACATATTCTAAGTTGGCAAGATTGGCAGAGTCATCAGACTCTGGAGTTAAATTACGTGGTAAAAAGGTGGTGTTGCCGTCATCATTTATCGGAAGTCCAAGGTATATGATGCAAAACTATTTAGATGCCATGACAATTTGCAAGTTTTATGGCTATCCAGACTTATTCATAACCTTTACATGTAACCCGAATTGGCCTGAAATTGCACGTTTTATGGACAAGAGAGGTTTGAAATCTGAGGACCGTCTGGATGTAATAACATGAGTATTTAAGATTAAGCTTGATAGTCTCATAAAGGAATTAAAGGATCAACATACCTTTGGACATGTTAAAGGAGGTAATCACCGTACACATCATTCTCATTTTATTTACTCCTCCTTTTGTGTAATGTCTTACCTTATTGCTGAATCGCATATCTTTTTATTTTTATTTGCAGTTGTTTACACCATCGAGTTTCAAAAAAGAGGACTTCCGCATTGCCACATATTACTATGGCTGGAAACTCAAGATAAGATAACCACCACAGCAAAGATAGATGAGTATATATCAGCAGAAATACCAAATAAGGACGAGGATCCTGAATTGTATCAGATTATGACAGATCACATGATGCATGGACCATGCGGTCCTGAAAATCCAAGTTGTCCTTGCACGGTTGATTTAAAATGTACCAAGAATTTTCCTAAACAATTTAACAAAACGACAGTCATTGATGACAGTGGTTATGCAATTTATAGAAGAAGAAATAACGGCAATACTATCAAGAAAAGTGAAACAAATTTGCATAATGGTCCATGCATTTGCAGGATGAACAGTCCGTCATATTTGACGAAACCGAAAGCATTGATTACGCACTGGACAAGTCATCAGTTAACGAGACCAAATTTGTAGCATGGATGGAACGAAACAAGACTGATGAATTTGCACGATCGTTGCTTTATGTGGAGTTCCCTAAATTTTATGTATGGAATCAAAATAAAAGAATTTGGACACCCAGACAGAGAGGTTTTAGTCTGGGACGTATACATCACGTGCCTCCTTCTTGGGGTGAACTTTTTTACTTACATGTATTGCTAGACAAGGACAGAGGTTCGAAGGAATAGGACGACCTCAAGACATTTGACGATGTTCTCTATCCCACATATAGAGACGCTTGCTATGCGCGTGGACTTTTGCAGGACGATAAGGAGTACATTGATGGACTACTTGAAGCCATTCAATGGGGAATGGGCGATTATTTTCGGTCTTTCTTTGTCATGCTCATCATGACAGATAGTATGTCTCTACCGGAGATCATATGGAAAAAAACTTGGGATGTTATGGCTGCAGATGTGTTGCATGTTGAGCGCATAAAACGGAATGACCCAGGTATATTGTCCAATTTTTTCAGCATTTTAAATAAGGATCATATAATTCCATTTTAAGTTAAACTAAGAGTAATCATTATATGGAATGACATGCATAGCATATACCAATAACAGTTCAAACACTTTTTAATTATTTTGCAAATCATTTTAAATGCAGACCTGCAACTTTCTGACATTCAGAGGAAGAACATTTGTCTCACATATATTGAACATATGCTGCTATGTAACAACAAGAGTTTAAAATCTATACAAAACATGCCGTATCCGAATCAAGATTACATGATGGAAGGGTATAACAGATTGATATATGATGCGACAGCGTACAACAAAGATGAATTAGCGGTCCAACATGAAAGACTTTACGGTAGCTTGACATCCGAACAGAAAGGTATTTACGCCACTGTTATGGACGCTGTTGAAAAAAAATAAAGGTGGCATGTTCTTTGTGTATGGTTACGGTGGCACTGGAAAGACATACCTTTACAATACAATGTCGGCTGCCTTACGTTCAAAAGGTGAAATAGTCTTGAATGTGGCATCAAGCGGTATTGCAGCACTTTTGTTGGAAGGCAGAAGGACAACACATTCTCGGTTTGCAATTCCAATCAATGTAGTCGAAGATTCAATGTGCAACATAGCTGCAGATGGCGATCTCGCTGATTTGATACGCCAAGCAAAGCTCATAATATGGGACGAGGCACCAGTGATAAATAGACATTGTTATGAGGCATTCGATAGGACCTTGAGAGATATTTTCAGGTCAGACCCATCACTACCTTATGATCAGGTTTTTGGTGGAAAAGTGGTTTTGTTTGGTGGAGATTTCAGACAAATTCTTCCTGTCATTCCTAATGGCAGCAGACAGGATGTAGTACATGCCACAATTAACGCTTCGTATCTGTGGGAACACTGCACAGTGATGAATTTAACTGTAAACATGAGGTTAGGTTCCGGATCAACAGAAACTGAAAAAAAAAAAGAAATACAAGAATTTGCAGATTGGATTTTAGATATCGGTAATGAAAAAATTGGTGGTAAGAATGATGGCGAGTCTACTGTCGTTTTTCCAGAAAACATGTTGATTCCAGATTCCGATGATGATGTTGGTTCAATTATTCAGGAAACCTACCCGCAATTGCTCCAAAACCTATGGAACCCTGATTTCTTCCAAGAAAAAACCATTCTTGCGCCAACACACAAAATAGTTGATATTATAAATGAACGGATGATTTCTTTAATTCCAGGAGACGAGAAGTTATACGAATCTTCAGAATCTGTTTGTATGGATGATGCTGATACAAATTTTGATGACTCGATATATACCACAGATTTCCTTAACGGTATTGTAACACCCCAATTCACAACTGGGACATTACACGCCGTAGAACCCTCGTGAGTTCTACCAGGCTAACACATGACATAAAAACCACAATATAATCCCGAATGATGCACTCAAAAATAAATAAGGCCATGGCCTTGGCCAAAACATTTATAACGTAATACACGAACAGAGGTTAAATACCGATTCTTTGCCCACGCAGGGGACTTAAACTAATTTTCAAAACAGACAGTCTAACTTCAATACTCGACAATGCAATGACAAAACATAAAAATGCAGACTCGAGCCACATCATCAAGCCAGCCCATCCTTCGCGTGCGTGTCCCGTGCCTGCCCCTCAGCCCTCCCGGTACCTGAAATTCATAAGACGCATTTCCCCCATTTAAGGGGTTAGCGTTCGAATAGCTAGTGCAAGTACACAATTACACAACATTATATACAAAAACGGTTTTACACAATCATCTCAAACATAAGTCATTTGCCACATATATATTCCGGAATACTACATTGGCAATCAAAATCAGTTTCCAATCATCACGATATCACAAAATCACAACTGGTATCCCGTGGCCGTACCCCTTAGTATCGACCCCCAGACATCCCGTCGAACACTCCGGGTGGGATACCACTTCCGCGGCCGTACCCTTAGTATCGACCCCCAGACATCCCGTCGGACACTCCGGGTGGAAGTTCAATCACACACGCACCCAAGTCCACTTCTGCGGCCGTACCCCTTAGTATCGACCCCCAGACATCCCGTCGGACACTCCGGGTGGAAGGAACACAACTCACGCACCCAAAAATCACCATTCATCATTCATTTCGAGAATCACAATGTACATAACGAAATGTAATACATGTACTTGCCTTGAACACGATGAAACAAGGGAAACAACGAAGGAATAGGTTTTGGTCCGAACAATCCTCCCAAATCCGCTCCTAACACAACAACGGTATACAACAAGTCTCAATAATGCGGAAAGGTAAGAATTAATCCTAATTCTACCCGTTGGGACAATTCATCGGACACCAAGAGTGCATAAGGAAATGAAATCGGTCAATGGTATAACAACGGGATTTCATCCCAATCAAAAACAAGAAAACCATGGGTCGCGTGAATACTATCAAAATATAATAACAACATCGGTTAATTCGAATTAAAACACAAGATCACCACCAAACCCTCCCCAAAATCATACTAGGGTTGAAGGAGTTCTTACCTCTTGAAGATTCAAGCCCTATAATCCGAAGAACACGTGCTAAATCCACAATCCGAGCTACACGATCGAAGGAGGATGAAGAAAATCAAACACTCAAATGATTTGTGAAGGAAAAACCCTCCCTCAAGCTCTCTCTCTCGGTTGTAGGTGAAGAAAAGGGAAAAAAATGAGCTGAAATGCTCAAAAAACGAATTTATAGGGGTTGACTACCCTGCCGGACACGGCCCGTGCCGATCGGCACGGTCGTGTCGCACAGCTGGCCGACAGGGACTCGACCGTGTCCTGCTTGACACGGTCTCGGCGCGGAGAGGGCCTTCCGATAGTGACCGTCCAAGCGGCGACTCGGCATGACTCGACCGTGTCCTGGAACACGGTCGGGCGTGTCGGCAGTCGGTTCTGGCTTATCCGGAAGAGTTCGACTCGGCCGTGCCAAACGACACGGTCGAGTCCTGTGGGCAGAGACTCCGGCATTTCCGGACGAGTACGGCACGGGCCGTGTCGGACGACACGGCCGAGTTCGGTCGGCAGTGATCGGCCAAAACTGAAAAAAATGAGCGGGTGATCTAAAACGACCATAACTCTCTCGTCCGGACTCCGATTGACTCACCGTTTGAACCATTGGAAAGCTAATTCGATGCTCTATAATATTGCAAAGATTTAGAATTTTTGGGGTTACCAAAAATTAATGGTGATCTAACAAAGTCGAACTCATAAGAGGAAAGTTGAAACAATGAACAATAATGAATTACAACCGGGTATTACATTATCTCCCCCTAAAAATAAGTTTCGTCCCGAAACTTACAACACGAATAACTCGGGGTATCTCGACCTCATACTCTCCTCCGTTTCCCACGTGGCTTCCTCGGATCCATGCCTCGACCACTGTACTTTGACCAAAGGAATGGTTTTGTGCCTGAGTTGCTTCACTTGACGCTCTAAGATCTGAATCGGCCTCTCCTCGAAGGTAATGTCGGGCCCCAACTCGATCTCTCCAAAATCAATAATATGGCTAGGGTCCGATACGTACTTCCTAAGCTGGGAAACATGAAATACGTCATGCACGTGGCTCAGGGATGGCGGCAAGCCTAACCGATATGCAAGCTCTCCAACTCTATCTAAAATCTCAAACGGCCCGATATATCTCGGACTAAGTTTACCCTTCTGACCGAAGCGGTAAACTCCCCGTGTCGGAGACACCTTAAGCAAGACGTGATCTCCCACCTCAAACTCCAACGGTCGGCGATGTGTATCGGAATAAGACTTCTGCCGACTCTGGGCCGTCAGCAATCTACCACGAATCAGGGCAACCTTCTCTCTCGTCTCAACTATCATGTCGGGCTCGGTACCGATTAGCTCAGACGTATCATCCCAACACAACGGCGATCTGCACCTTCTCCCATACAACGCTTCGAATGGTGCCATTTTAATCGAGGCGTGCCAACTATTGTTGTACGTGAACTCGATTAACGGTAAGTGCGATTCCCAATCATCCTTCCAATCTAAAGCACAGGCTCGTAACATATCCTCTAGCGTCTGTATCGTCCGCTCGGCATCTGTCTGTCTGAGGGTGGTAGGATGTACTAAGTCTCAACTCGGTTCCCAAAGCTCTATGGACGGCCTGCCAAAAATGTGATATGAACCGGCCATCACGATCCGAAACAATACTCTTAGGGGTCCCATGCAATCTCACTATTTCCGCAACAAACACTCGTGCAAGACTCTCCGGCCCCCAAGTGTCCTTAATACTTAGGAAATGAGCTGATTTGGTTAGTCGATCAACAACGACCCAAATCATGTTCATTCCTGTCCGAGTCTTAGGCATACTGGTAATGAAATCCATAGAAATATCCTCCCATTTCCACTCCGGGATAGGAAGTGGTCGTAACAGCCCCGCGGGTCGCTGATGCTCGATCTTAACCTGCTGACAGGTCAGACACCTCGACACAAACTCGCTAACGTCTGCCTTCAAATTACTCCACCAGTAGTTGCTCCTCACATCCTTGTACATTTTACTCGTACCAGGATGTATGGAGTAAGGTGTAGCATGAGCTTCACTCAAGATTTTCTGTCTCAGCTCAATATCACTCGGTACACAAAGTCTGCCGCGAAACCTCAAAACTCCATCATCGTGAACCACAAATCCAGGGGCTTTCCCTTTCCTCACATCCTCCCTCAACTGGACCAAAAACGGATCGTCATACTGCTTCGCCCTGATATCATCAGTCAAGGACGAAGTGATCTCTAACGCACATAACTGGCCCTGAACTCTCTGAACCCAAACCTCAATATTCTGACAGATGAAATCTCGCTGGATCCTAATCTGCGGTGTAAGTACTTCTAACATCTGTAAAGCCATCGGTTTTCGGCTCAACGCATCAGCCACTACGTTGGCCTTACCCGGATGGTAAAGTATCTCGAGGTCGTAATCTTTAATTAGCTCTAACCACCTACGCTGCCTCATATTCAACTCTTTCTGGCTGAAGATGTACTTCAGACTCTTGTGATCCGTAAAATCTTACACGATGACCCATAGAGGTAATGCCTCCAGTTTTTAAGGCGAAACGACCATGACTAACTCCAAATCGTGCGTGGGATAATTTACTTCATAAGGTTTCAATTGGCGGGACGCATAAGCAATCACTCTGTCTCTCGCATCAAAACACATCCTAGACCAAGGCCCGAAGCATCACTATACACTACGAAGTCCTCGTTCCCGAGGCAATGTTAAAACGGGTGCGGTAGTCGACGTCTCTTTAACTCGTCAAAGGCATCTGCTGTCCATGATCCACTCGAACTTCGAGTTTTCTGGAGCAACCGAGTGAGTGGTCTAGCGATCTTAGAAAATCCCTCAACGAATCTGCGGTAATAGCCGGCAAGACCCAGAAAACTCCTCACCTCCTTCACATTCTTAGGCGGCTCCCAAGCCATCACTGCCTCTATCTTCTGCGGATCTACCCGAACTCCTTCTGCTGAAATCACATGCCCGAGGAATGTCACTTCCTCGAGCCAAAACTCACACTTAGAGAACTTCGCGTACAACTGCTCTGCCCTCAAAGTGTCTAATACAATCCGGAGATGCAAGGCGTGCTCCTCCCGATTCCGTGAATAGATAAGAATATCGTCGATAAAAACGACTACGAATTTGTCTAGATACTCAATGAAAACTTTGTTCATCAACTGCATGAACACTGCTGGGGCATTGGTTAGCCCGAAAGGCATAACCACAAACTCGTAATGGCCATATCTCGTCCGAAAGGCAGCTTTCGGAATATCGACGTCCCGAATTCTCAACTGGTAGTAGCCCGATCGCAAATCAATCTTCGAAAAGACCGTCGCCCCTGGTGATCAAACAAATCGTCAATCCTGGGCAAAGGGTATTTATTTTTGATGGTCAACTTGTTTAATTCTCGAAAATCGATGCATAAACGAAGCGACCCATCCATCTTCTTAACAAAGAGTACAGGCGCACCCCAAGGCGATGCGCTCGGTCGAATATACCCTTTATCTAACAATTCTCCCAACTGATTCTTCAACTCTAACATCTCCGACGGTGCCATACGGTACGGTGCTCGAGAAATAGGGGCTGCATTCGGCTCAAGATCGATAGGAAACTCCACCTCTCGCTGCGGTGGTAACCCCGGCAAGTCGTCTGGGAAAACATCGGGATATTCACCAACAACTGGAATTGACGACATGTCAACCCCACCATCTTCCGCCTTCAGAGCGTAACACCAGTAGCCGACACAACCCTGGTTCAGAAGTTTCATCGCCTTCAAGGCGTTAATCACGCTCCCCGATCTACCCGGCTTACAGCCGACGAGAGTATGCTCGTTGCCATCCTCGGCCACAATCGAGATAGTACGAGTCCGATAGTTCATGATAGCACCGTGACGCTCTAACCAATCGTCCCCGAGGATTAAATCCTCACCCTTGAGGTCGATAACAATGATGTTCGAGGGCCAGTCTCGGCTCCCGATACTCACGGGGCAATCCCTAACTTCCCGGTCCCCAACCATGCGATCCCCGCTAGGCATACCCACCACAAACGGTTCACATTCAAACAAGCAGTTAAAGCCAATACGATTCACACAATCCGATGCAATAAAGGAATGGGTAGCACCCGAATCAAAAAGCACGGAAACTGGATGAATAAGGATCTGAGTGGTACCTGACGCCACCGGAATGTCCGCCTCCTCTGTGCGCCTCATCTCGTACAATCGGGGGTGGACTGAACCCGAGCTCGAGGCTGCGCGGCGATCCGGCTGTCCCCGACCTCTACCGCAACCCGAACCCTGCGGAACCTGAATAGCTGGAGTGTTAAGATCCCTCTGATCGGTAGTGGTAGTCGGAACTCTAGCGGCCCTGGTGGCTCTCTCACAATGAGTCGCCCGATGTCCGGTCTGCCCGCAAGTGTAGCAAGTAACTGGAGGAAAAGAACAATCCTTCATCAAATGCTCATATTGGTTGCAGTTAAAACAAACCACCACGGAAGCACGGTCAATCGAGCGGTTACCACGAGATTCACCGGCTGATGGAACGGCCTCTTCCCGGCATGGGAGCGAGCGAGACCTCGGCCCGGCCACCCTTCCCAGTCGAGAATCCACCGGTAGTCTTCTGCTTCTTAACTTCCGAAACCGACTCTGATTCCGGAACCGCCATCTCGATCGCTAGGGCGCGATCCTGGTATTCCTTCAAAGTGGCACACATGAGCGGTGCCATACTCTGCCTAATATGCGGCTTCATGCGCATATTGAAGTAACGGATTTTATCAGCCTCCGATCTCACTTGATCTCTTACGAACCCCAACTGCTGATTGTAAGAAATGATGGTCTGAGAAATAGGCACATCCTGAGGTGTAGCGGTGAAGAATTCCACAATTCTGCGCTCCTTGACTGGCGGCGGACAATACTCTCCTTCCATAGCAGCCTTGAATTCCTCCCAAGTAGCTCGACGGTCTCTGGGCACAATGGCCTCCCACCATTCCGCAGCTTCCTTATCTAGGAGGTACTGGGCAATATGTACCCTCCTGTCTTCAGGACAAGCTACGGCATCGAAGGTCCTGGACAACTGAAAGAGCCAATTCTCCCAACCGAGGGAGTCAGAGGATCCGGAGAAACGAGGAGGGTGCATCTTAGTCACCGTTTGAAGCCACTTACTAGCCTCCTCTTAGGTGTCGGGGCGATTAAGCGTCCACCACAGGCTATCCGAGTAAGTTGGGCTACCAAGCTGCCAAATCTGGCAAGAGCCGCGTCGGCATTATTACCCGACGGCACTGAGTGAGAGGCTGAGTCCGCAGAGGACTGAGAAAGTGAGCCCTCCTTATTATCAGCACCCCGACCACGGCCTCGGCCGCGTCCCCTAGCCGGTCTACCACGACCTCTCAACATACTGAAGGAAAATAAGAAAAGGACAAGATCAGAAAGATTCACAATTCACAAAGTTGGTAACACAAGTCACGATTCCGAACAACGCAAGAAAACGAATTACAGAGATATAAGAGTTCGAAGAGACTTACAGCCACGGGTCGCACGAAAAGACGGTAGCATGATGATATTAGGCTCAACGACTGACTCTAATGACGCAACTGACAGACCCAAAATTCACCGACAGCCTAGGTATTCAAAACCTAAGTTCCGATACCATAAATGTAACACCCCAATTCACAACTGGGACATTACACGCCGTAGAACCCTCGTGAGGTCTACCAGGCTAACACATGACATAAAAACCACAATATAATCCCGAATGATGCACTCAAAAATAAATAAGGCCGTGGCCTCGGCCAAAACATTTATAACGTAATACACGAACAGAGGTTAAATACCGATTCTTTGCCCATGCAGGGGACTTAAACTAATTTTCAAAACAGACAGTCTAACTTCAATACTCGACAATGCAATGACAAAACATAAAAATGCAGACTCGAGCCACATCATCAAGCCAGCCCATCCTTCGCGTGCGTGTCCCGTGCCTGCCCCTCAGCCCTCCTGGTACCTGAAATGCATAAGACGCATTTCCCCCATTTAAGGGGTTAGCGTTCGAATAGCTAGTGCAAGTACACAATTACACAACATTATATACAAAAACGATTTTACACAATCATCTCAAACATAAGTCATTTGCCACATATATATTCCGGAATACTACATTGGCAATCAAAATCAGTTTCCAATCATCACGATATCACAAAATCACAACTGGTATCCCATGGCCGTACCCCTTAGTATCGACCCCCAGACATCCCGTCGAACACTCCGGGTGGGATACCACTTCCGCGGCCGTACCCCTTAGTATCGACCCCCAGACATCCCGTCGGACACTCCGGGTGGAAGTTCAATCACACACGCACCCAAGTCCACTTCCGCGGCCGTACCCCTTAGTATCGACCCCCAGACATCCCGTCGGACACTCCGGGTGGAAGGAACACAACTCACGCACCCAAAAATCACCATTCATCATTCATTTCGAGAATCACAATGTACATAACGAAATGTAATACATGTACTTGCCTTGAACACGATGAAACAAGGGAAACAACGAAGGAATAGGTTTTGGTCCGAACAATCCTCCCAAATCCGCTCCTAACACAACAACGGTATACAACAAGTCTCAATAATGCGGAAAGGTAAGAATTAATCCTAATTCTACCCGTTGGGACAATTCATCGGACACCAAGAGTGCATAAGGAAATGAAATCGGTCAATGGTATAACAACGGGATTTCATCCCAATCAAAAACAAGAAAACCATGGGTCGCGTGAATACTATCAAAATCTAATAACAACATCGGTTAATTCGAATTAAAACACAAGATCACCACCAAACCCTCCCCAAAATCATACTAGGGTTGAAGGAGTTCTTACCTCTTGAAGATTCAAGCCCTATAATCCGAAGAACACGTGCTAAATCCACAATCCGAGCTACACGATCGAAGGAGGATGAAGAAAATCAAACACTCAAATGATTTGTGAAGGAAAAACCCTCCCTCAAGCTCTCTCTCGGTTGTAGGTGAAGAAAGGGAAAAAAATGGTGAAATGCTCAAAAGCGAATTTATAGGGGTTGACTACCTGCCGGACACGGCCGTGCCCGATCGGCACGGTCGTGTCGCCTGTGGCCGAGGGGACTCGACCGTGTCCTTCTTGACACGGTCGCGGCGCGAAGGGCCTTCCGATAGTGACCCGTCCGGCGGCGACTCGGCATGACTCGGCCGTGTCACGGAACACGGTCGGGCATGTCGGCGATCGGTCCGCTTATCCGGAAGAGTTCGACTCGGCCGTGCCAAGCGACACGGTCGAGTCACGTGGCGAGACTCCGGCATTTCCGGACGAGTACGGCACGGGCCGTGTCGGACGACACGGCCGAGTTCGGTCGGCAGTGATCGGCCAAAACTGAAAAAAATGAGCGGGTGAGCTAAAACGACCATAACTCTCTCGTCCGGACTCCGATTGACTCACCGTTTGAACTATTGGAAAGCTAATTCGATGCTCTATAATATTGCAAAGATTTAGAATTTTTGGAGTTACCAAAAATTAATGGTGATCTAACAAAGTCGAACTCATAAGAGGAAAGTTGAAACAATGAACAATAATGAATTACAACCGGGTATTACAGGTATAAGGATGTCCGGTGTTCCCCAACATAGCTTAAAGTTAAAGATAGGTACTCCTGTAATGTTGATGCGAAACATTGATCAAAAAACAGGACTATGCAACGAAACTAGGCTTCAAGTATTAAGGATGGGTATCAACGTAATTGAAGTTAAGATCATATCCGGTGGCAGGGTTGGTAGCATTTGTGCTATTCCGCGTATGGTCATTAGCCCTTCAGACACAAAGATGCCATTCAAATTGAACCGAAGATAGTTTCCTGTTCAAGTTTGTTTCGCTATGACGATTAACAAAGTCAAGGCCAAACATTGTCGCAAGTCGGTTTGTTTTTACGAAGGCCCGTATTCTCACACGAACAACTATATGTGGCTGTGTCAAGAGTCAAGAGCAAGAAAGGATTGAAGGTTTTTTGTTGCGACAAAGACGGCAACTGTTCAAACTCCACAACAAACGCCGTTTACAAAGAAGTCTTATTTCGTATTTGAATTCACATTATCCTTTTTACAGAACAAACTTCGACATCATTATTTTTCCTTATTCATTCATTATTTACGTCCGGTTAGAATTCGTCATGTAAATTTATGAAGCTAACCCGCCAATCCGGGCGGGCTATGAAGCTAGTATATAATAAGGATATAAGATAGTATATAGTATAGAAGAGTAAGAGGGGTAATAAGATAGTACTACCGGAATCGATTCTCATTGACATATTAAATAAAAAAATTATACATGGAGATCTACGATTATACTAAAAGGTCTATAATTACAATAAATAGTTTATAAGTATTATCCAATGTCAAGGGTTCGAAATTTATTAACAACATATTCAAATTCAATATTTAAAACTCCAAATATACTTAAATAGGTTAAAGTTTCAAATCACATCAATA
Source organism: Orobanche coerulescens (assembly GCA_033398695.1). Lineage (NCBI taxonomy): Eukaryota > Viridiplantae > Streptophyta > Magnoliopsida > Lamiales > Orobanchaceae > Orobanche > Orobanche coerulescens. Next base: position 123,306,353 of record CM065815.1, read on the forward strand.
ACATATAAAATCTAATATTTATGACTCTAAACTCTCCTAACATTCTATTAAAATTTGAATATCATCAATGACATCTTAATATCTAATACTTATATCAATAGGTTTAAGAACATCAAAAAAATAAAAATTTTAATATTACTTAATATTTTCAAGATACAGCTAAAGATATACTCCCTCAATCCCATAATTTTTGCCTTTATTTGAGTTTTCAAAATCAAAATATTCTAATTTTGATTGACAATTTAAAAATATCCATTTATAATTTTAGCAAATTTAATTTTTTCATAAAATGAATACTCGAACTTTACTAAAATATTTTTAGCAAAATATGGACTATATTATACTCCTTCCGTCCACCAAGTTAGTGCACAGTTTTCTATTTAAAGGCGTCCATCAAGCTAGTGCAAACTTCATTATTTCTATTTTTGGACACAATTCTTTCCTATTTTACCCTCATTTCATACACCTTTTTCCAAAAAAAAAAATACATGACCCACCTTTTTTTATTAAATGCCCATACTTAATGTCCATTAACTAACACATCATATCTTTTTATTAAAACTCGTGCCACTCTCAAGTCTACACTAACTTGATGGATGGAGGGAGTATTATGTTTAATTTGTTGGTCAAAATTGATAAATTTGACTTTGAAATGTCAAATAAAGACAAAATTTATGTGACAGAGGAAGTACAATCTAATTAAAATTATTGAAAAGATATAAAAGACTAATGAATAAATATTTATATTAATATTTGGTTTATAAATATGTATAAAAGAATTCGTGCTTTCCACGGGTATTAAGCTAGTACAGTTTTAAAAACAATAAACAAATACCTCTGTTCTTAAATAAAAAAAATACTTCTGAATTGATTTTTTTTTCCTTTCTTGAAACGGAGTCCTGAGTCTTGTATATGCAAATAAAACTATAAAAAGTGATGTTTTTATTAAATCCTCCTTTCCGTTCCCAACGTAGCTTTCAAACCAAACCAAATCAAACCAAACATACTCAGTATATCTCGTTCAGAGCGGGGTCTGAAGAGGGTAAGATATACGCAGACCATGCCCCTACTTTTTATGGTTGTGAGACTGTTTGCGTGAAAACCTTCAGCTTAGTGCACAACAAAGTATTGAGTGATATATACATAGAAGCATATGATGCGAAAAAGCTCAAAACCATACCTAAGCTCATGGATTAATTCACATGAGACTTACCCAAGGGAACTTTGGCAACTGCACTCTCGATGAACGCTGCTCTAACAGAAGAGAGGTTGACTCTGCGCACAGCTCCATGTCAAAAATACACCACACGCAAAAGACAATAGGATAAAATATACAATAAAAGTAAAAAAATGCAATGCTCTAGGTCAAAGCTAACCGAGACAACCCAACCCTGATACTCTCAACTGCAGCACAAGTTCTCCTTACAAAAGAATCCACAACTCTGATCTGTCGCCTCCAAGCGCACCTATCAATAGTCATGGTCTCGGAAAGGTTTAAGGCCTTCAAATCTAATCTCAGTTGCTCCTCCCACGTCCTCCTCGGTCTGCCTATCCTCCTCTCCCCGACCACCAATACACTCTCAACCCTCCTCACCGGAGCAGATGCCTGCCTCCTGCGGACGTGACCAAACCATCTCAATCTCCCTTCCCTAACTTTCGCAGAAATGGGCGCCACTTCTAGCGCGTTCCTGAAAACCCCGTTTGGGATTCTATCCAACATTGTGCGACCACACGACCAATGTAACATTCTCATTTCAGCCGCTTCCAACTTGCTCTCAAGCGATTTCTTCATCGCCCAACATCCGGAGCCATCACTAGTAGAAACAACACTTTTAATGACACTATTTTCATGGCATTTGGCCAAAAATGTCATTAAAAAAAATTTCAATGACATTTTCGGACCCAAACGTCATGGATCCGAAACATTCTCTTAAAAAATGACATTTTACAAATGCCATTGTAAATACTAATATTCAATGACACTTTTCAAATGTCATGAACTTTGTGACATTTTTAAAGTGTCATAGAAAAAAAATGGTAAATGTCATTGAAGATATATTTCCATGACATATTCAAAAATGTCATGTAAAATATTTTATGATATTTTCCAAATGTCATCCATTTCACGTACCATGACATTCGTTTAGCATTATAGAGAACGACATGCAAAAATCTTCAATGACACTTATAAGGTGTCATACATCCCAAAATAATATGACTTTTGATTGATGTAATTGAAAATATCCAATAACTCATTCGGTTAACGAAATTTAAGTTCTAAATAAATTAAAATTAAATGAAAATAAACTCGATAAACGATCAACCAGACCGATTAACTATGTCCGGATTCAATCAATTATGATCTATAGACCTGTACACGTCTAAATAAAGTAAATCTCAAATAATAAATTAATTTAACTAGTATACAATTGTTAAAAGTAAATCTCAAATCATTCATTACTAATTTTGAAAGATAAATAAATTGGAAATAAATTATTTTATAATATAGAAAAATAAATCTGAAATTTTCATTTAATAAATCTGAAACTAATATATAGAAATTATTTAATAATATCTGAAAAATAAATCTGAAATAAATCTCCACTTTAACTTCACTCTCCACCGCTCGAGTAGGAAACCAAGGCAGAGCGTGCAGAATGTTTTAACTTCACTCCCCGCAAACCCTACTTTCTCTCTGCCTTCATCCTCCAAAAAAACGTTCTCTCTGCCACTACAATTTGGCCAAAATTTTCACCAAAATGAAGCGCCAGTTTTTCCCTCAAAAAATCTTGCGCGATTCACAAAAGTTAACGCTCAGGATATTTTTATCAATTAAGAAACGATTTCACCTTCAAGAACAGTTCCAGCTCCAGCCACTCCTAGCTTCGACCACACCGCAGCTTACTTTGGACGACCTCGCCACCCCAGATCTCTTCTTTGTTGGTAAGAACATCTCAACCCTAAATTTCAGTTGGTACTTTCATCATAGGTTCGGTATTTCTGAGTGTGATTTCTAATTTATTGCTTTGTTTCATGTGGTTGGTGACTGCAATTCGGATGTTATAAGCCGTTGGGTTTTGGGGTGAATAAGGTATAGGTTTATATCCAGGTATAACCTGGAACCTTGAATCAATTTGGTTTATGTAAAATTTGAATTCCAATTGTTTCATTTTTTAATCTAATTATTAAAATTTCAGTTTCGTTTTCATTTTCATTTGATTGATTGTGTTTAATGTTTCATTATTTATTGTATTTGATTGTTTCAGTTTGGGTTTTGGTACTTTCATTATGTTGGTGTGTCTATTTATGAGTCTGATTTTTAATTTCTTGCATAAGTGTCATGTGGTTGGATGTTATTAGTTGTTGGATTTTGGATTGAGCAAGGTATAGATTTATGTCCAATAACCGTAAACCAACTTGAGTTATGCAAATTTGAATTCCAACTGTTTCATTTTTATCAAAGTACATAAATTTCATTTTCGTTTCAATTCTCATTTTGATTTGATCAATTGTGTTTGATTTTCATTAGTATATATATTCAGCATCCACTAGACAGTATCTACGATGAGACATGTAAACATAAATCAAAAGTTTGCTTTACTTAATTTTCAATAACTTAAGCTAGTAATACAAATTACCACTCGGAACATAAGGTTGATTGTTTCTACGTAGTGCATCTTTTAGAACACGAGCATCTGATGATTGATTGTGCTTCATGTTGTTATTTAACTTCAATTGTCACTAGTTTAAGTTTAATTTTCAGTTTTATTTTTATTTATTTGATTGTGTTTCATGTTGCTCATAACGGTTAGTTGCTGATTTTTGTGTAAAGAAGGTCTAAATCTCCCTCAATTGGTAAGAACCATAACCTAAATTAAGTTTTTAATTAATTTCTTTTAATTGCTTTCTACTCTATTTAGTTTTATAATTTTGATTTTAATTTAATTTCTGTGACGCATGCGCTCGTTGCATTAACAAATTAGCTGCTGCTTTGACGTGGTGAAGAAGGTATGTATACTCACATTTCCAACTCATAGAGTATGTATACTCACATTTCCAACTTATAGAGTGTGTTTCTGTTTTCATGAGTCAGATACTTTAAAGTTTATATATATGCTCTGCTCTAATGATTTTATATGTTCTGATTTTACTGTAAGGAATCGTTGAACTGTTATTGTTGTCTAAATATGTATTATTGTTGCCTAAATGCACATTTCTATGCTTATGAGGTTGTGTGTTGAAGAAGTCTGGATACGGTAATTTATTGTTGGGCTTGTGAACTAGTCTGTTGTTTGCTTATTTGAGATGATAATTGTTGTCAATGTTTTAAAAGGTGTGAGGCGGGTTTAAGGCATTTTGTAAAAATGAGGCGAGGCGTAAGCCTTGAGGCGTACCAAGGCGCAAGCCTCAATTAATATATATATATATATATATGTATATATATATATAATCTGCATAACAATATTATATTAAACAATATATGATCAAAATATTCTATTAACTTAGGTGTATATAAGCTTCAATTTTAAACAATTACTTTGTCTTCACATAGGTGTATAAAGCCTCAATTTTTTCGCGGGACACGTGGCTGGGCAATGTTATATGACTGAGTTTATCAGCTGGAAACCTGACATGGCCCCACAAAATTTCTGAATAGAGACTAGGTCTAAGTAGGTGTAACAACGCACTGAACAAACTCATATAACATCCGCCTAGGAATAACTACATTCTGGAAATAAAAATTACCATATTATTTACTGAATATTTATTATTTGTAGTGGTAGTTTTCTAGTCTTAGTAGTTGTTGTATTTTTATTTTAAGATTATTTTAATTATGTATTACATTCTTCAATATCACTTTTATTTGCATGAAAAACTTACACTACAACGCATTGAGGCTTACACATACTTACGGCTATGCCTTAGCCCTTCAAAACATCAGTTTTTCTAGAATAGAAATTAGATATTTGTTCATTAAGGTTTGTCGGATTAAACCTGTCTCATTTAGAGGTGTTGTATTCCAGTAATCCACTATATACTTAGTAATTTTGTAATGTGACATCCAACTGAATACATAGGTTCTACGTACCTCAATGACATCTAACTGTTTGTTATTACTTAGTGAATAATTTTGTAATATGTGTGTTGGTTTACTGTAATTTTTAGATATAATATCTTCTTGATGGATAAGAGCTGGATACACTGGCCAAAAGGTAGTCCAGAGTACCGAAAAAAAGTTAGGGAATTTATAAGTAATAGTAAGCAGTACGCTAGGAATAATGATGGTGTGTTGTGTCCTTGTTGCGTGTGTCGAAATTTTGGCGGCCCGCAGGATGATGATACTTTATCTATTCATCTGTGCCATTACGGATTTGATCCGCTCTATAAAGTTTGGAAAGCTCATGGTGAGCCTAGGGGAGCAGCATTATCCTACTCGTTAGATGTTGTTGGACCACCACCATTGAGTGAAGAGGATTCTGAAATATTAGAACTTAACCAGATGTATAGAGATGATAGGTTTCATTTACCTAGTGAACAAGACTCTGAACCTTTAAAAAACATAGAAGATGATTACAAACATAATATAGAAGAGGTTGAAGTTCCTCTATACACTGGTTGTACAAAATACACCAAACTTTCAGCAACCTTAATCTTGTACAAGCTAAAAGCTGCAGCTGGTCTTTGCACTACTTTCTTTGATGCATTCCTGAAATAATTCAAGAATTTACTCCCAAATGATAATACTCTACCTGAAGATAACTATACAGTTAAAAAGATACTTAAAGAGTTTGATTTAGTTTATATAAAGATTGATGCATGCATAAATGACTGTGTCTTATATCGGAACCTCGATAAGGACAAGGACAGATGTCCTAAATGTGATACATCTAGATGGAAAGTTAACCACGCACTAATGAGGTAACTATTGGGGTTGCTGCTAAAGTGTTGCGCTACTTTCCTTTCATTCCAAGACTCCAACGCATGTTTCTTTCACAGACATTGCGTAACAGCTAACTTGGCACTCGAAGCATCATAGTAATGATGGTAAAATGCGGCATCCATGTGACTCAATTAGTTGGATAAGTATAGATCAGAAGTGGCCTGATTTTGCATCTGATACCAGAAATCTAAGGTTTGGACTTGCAACTGATGGATTTAATCCATTCAGCTCCCTCAGGACAAACCATAATACATGGCCAGTAATACTCGTCATCTATAACCTTCCACCTAATGTTTGTATGTCTAGAGAAAATTTGATGCTAAGCCTACTCATTCCAGGCCCCACACAACCTGGTAATGTTATTGATGTGTATTTAGAGCCTCTCATTGAAGACTTACATAAGCTGTGGAATGGGATTGATATGTATGATACCCATCAGAAGGAGACATTCAAGTGCAAAGGCATGTTAACATGTACCATCAATGATTATCCAGCACTTGGAAATGTTGCAGGGTTAACCACCAAGGGAGAATTCGCTTGCTCTGTTTGTGGTCCAGAAACCAGCTCCGATTACCTAGGGACTGCAAAAAAAAAAACAATTTTCATGGATAATAGGCAGTGGCTGTATGCAAGGCATAAGTACCGCTCTATGTCCAAATGGTTCAATGGCAGAAAGGAGAAGCGATTGAGACCTGTAGTGTTTATAGGGAAGGCGTTAGTTCAGCGACTTGCTGGGTTTAAAAATGAATGGGGGAAAAGGAATGGAAAACCTAAAAAATTCGCAAAGGGTGATCCTGCCAAGATGTTAAAGAAGAAATCTATATTTTTTGACTTGCCATATTGGGAGGTCAGTGTATTATTGTTGTCGTAGTTCTGAATCTAAGTTATATTATCACATAAGATTTTTGAATTTAAATGATTTCTATTTTCTTGTTCATAAGGTCTACTGGTGCACCGTAATCTTGATGTAATGCATATTGAAAAAATATGTGCGAGAAAGTGTTAGACATTCTATTAGATGCAAAGGTGAAGGGTAAAACTAGAATTAAGTTGAAAGAATGTAGACATGTAGAGTTAATGTCACGGTTGGAAGAATTCCCAGAAGATAAAAGGGAGGAGCTGCTTAATATTTCAGATCGCTGCACATTTACAAGAGATGAGAAAGAGTTGTTTCTTTGGAGGCTGTGGATGCAAAGATATCCTGATGGATATTGCTCCAATATAGCAAACTGCATCAAGGTCAGAGAATGTAAAATTCATGGACTGAAATCACGATCATCATGTGTTGATGCAGCATCCTCTCTCTGTTGCTATAAGAGGCTTGTTACCGAAAATTGTTCGAAAAGCCTTATTTCGTCTATCTTCTTTTTTTCATGAGCTTTGTCAAAGAGTACTCGATAGAAAAAGATTAGAAGATATGGAAGATGAAATTGTTGAGACTTTATGTATGTTAGAGATGTAACACCCCCAAATCCTATTGGGTTATTACTGTTAGGAATATGCCCTCGAATGCCACTCAGGGGATGAGAGAGTAGGGGCATTGTACTTGTAATTATGGAATAATTATTAAAAAGGCAATACGATTCATTCACTGTTTATTGTATTTCAATTGCATTCTTGACTTGGTAAACATTGAAGTGAAGTCCATGTAAATAAATCGAACATTCCATTCTCGTTATGGGATAAGAGAAAATGCACTGGAAGTGTTTAAAGTTTATTTACATAAATTGTTCGCGAGTCAATAAACGTAAAATGTGTAATGCCCCCAAACCATTCGGGAATATTACAGCGCCGCAGACCCTCTCCGCGAGGATCTACCAGGCTAAATACAAAACAATGCATCACTTCACATGCCGACATGGCTACGTAAAGGACCGTTAGACCGATTAGGTCTTATATCACAACACACACAACATTACATACATGATACTTGCCCAGAACACATACCCACGCAGGGGCTAGAATACAATAACACTCCCATAAATCGGGGTAACAACACATCGGAGGGATAACCAACATGACTCTACCAAATACTCTACAATTGGTCTTCACGTGATTAGTATCTTCGTCTCCCATCATCCTTCGTATCGATCCTGTGATTCGCTCCCACTACTGCAAGTACACGGGCCTTGTCTGAGACATCCACCCCGAATACTCGGGGGTTAGCAAAACTCCACTGTTTTGCTAGTGCAAGTATAAAACAGAAGTACAAGCCATACACAACGTGCTTCAAGAATATAATAATCTTGAATATATTTTGCGAGATAATTCACTTAATCAAAACAGTTTGATTTATAAAAAGGGTAGGAAATAATACCATGTATCTCTTACAAAACATTTTATAATCTCGGGAGTTTGAAAACATTTGGAAATAATGAATTCTCAAGTCTTTCGAAAACACTTGGGGGCACGGCCCAAAATTGTCTTTCCAAAATACGATTCCAATAATAAAACACGGTTTCACAACCCAATTCACAACACACGGGGTCCAAGACCCAAATCATAAGCCACAGGGTCCACGACCCGAATCACATAACACATGTTCCTAAGGATTATTCGCGTCCCGTGCTAACAAGCCACGAACCTCAGATGCTCCCGTAGAACATACCCGAGTGAATAACCCAATAAGAAACCATACCAAATCACATGTCCTCGTGACAACAGTCACGGAACCATTCCATACCACAACCATAAGTTATCCCGGCATCGGGCTAACAAGCCACGAACCTCAGAGTCCCCGCAATACATACCCGATGATAACCCCACAAGTTATCTCGGCATCGGGCTAGCAAGCCCCGAACCTCGGAGTCCCCGCAAGACATACCCGGATTGGATAACCCTACGGTCACGCCCGACCCATACTAGCAAGTATGGATCCCGGAGATTCAAAAATCCTACCCGGAGGCACATCACTATCAACGATCACATAACAATGAGCAGAATATCAAGCCAAGCAACACTTAAACATCACAACCTCCTTTCAAATGAGTATCAACTAATATCACACCCAATACGTTCTTACTGAACAAATACACATAACAATACGTAATCCCCGGCAAAGGATTACAGTCTATTAAACTCACTCAAAGTGGTCATAGCATCTTTTCAACATACAAAACCAACACACATATCCCGAGAACACATATATTCACGAAGTACACGAATTATCGTTGAAAGACAACATTTATCGAGAACATACCAATCCCTTTTACGTTCATTAAACATTGGGTTTCGTATATAATCATTTATCAATAATTACGCCTACGAAACATGAAACGTATGGATAAGATACTTGCCTCGATATCACGAGCAACGAAACAACGAACGGGCATGATCGGGCAACCTTCGAACCTCCAAAAACGATCAAGACTTCGACAGCCCACGAATACTACGAAAATAGCATCACCACGAATCAATAACACTAATCGAAATCCGAAACGATCCTAAAAACGACAAGAATCTAAGTATTCGCAAAGAAATCAAGAATCCTTGATCCGGGCGATAAAAATCGATGAACGGTTAACAAAATCTGAAGATTACGGTGAAGACAACCAAAAATACACAACCGATCGGATGAGATCGGTTAAGAATCACAAATCCAAGGAAAAACCCCAAATTCAAGAAACTAGGGTTCTAAGAAGAGATTACCTTGATCTGGACCAAGAAGACGATTAGATGTTGTTAAACATCTACAAATCCCTTCGAGAGATGAAGCTAGAAGAAGAAGATCGGTCTTAATCGCCTCTGGATCTCACTCGTCGGAAGGGATGAAGAAAAGTGGAAAATGACGACTTAACGCTGCTTTGTCAAAGATTTATCTTTGGGCCGATTATTAGCGCGCTAAACATCTGCATTAGCGTGCGCTAACGGGTCAACGCTCGGAGAAACCGCCTATAACACGCTTAGCGTGCGCTAGCAAAAGCCATAGCGTGCGCTAACGGGTCACAAAACCGATCCAGTGGCCTCGGCGACCGCACTCGCCGGGTAGCGTGCGCTAGAAAGAAGAGAGAGCGTGCGCTAAGCGACCGATAGCGTGCGCTAGCTATCGGCCTTAGCGTGCGCTAACAAAGCTCAGTCCCGATCCGGTAGCTCTTTGGGCCTCTGATCGCCCGGATTAGCGTGCGCTACACATTGATGGCGTGCGCTAACCACCACGCGATGGCGTGCGCCGTGCCTCAAGCATTAGCGTGCGTTACACCACCAAAACTCAAAAACTCACATAGTGATCCGAAATGCCTCCAAACACATGCCCCAATAATGCACGACCAAAATATGGCACAAAATTCCAACGATGAGGACAATGACAATCCGATAAAACCCAGAAAACCCATCGAATCCGGAATAAAGATCTCGGGTATTACATTCTACCCCTCTTAAAAGAAGTTTCGTCCCCGAAACTTGAAACATAAAACGAATAACGCAAAACAATTCCAGATGGCACAAGCTATCCGTTATCGACAAGGTGAAACGAATCACATGCAAAGACGTGGTTCGCTACCATGCATGTCGCTACGTCAGAAAGATAACAGAACGCGACGAACAAAATCAATATGGTTGACCAGTCCGAACAGTACGCCAATCACAATGCGATCTAATCGCTGAACAAGTACGAAATTCCACAACACGAGGATTGGGAGGTCGAAAATGAAGCAAATTTCCCGAACTTAAGGAAATCACGAAGGAGTCCGAACGCTCAACAATTACGAAACGAGATCAACAAAAACTGAACCATCAAACGATTGAGTTACAACGATCGAGACAACAACAGTCGATCAATCATGTTCGAATCACAACGAACAATAATACTCAAACAACAACCCCAAAGTTCACATCTCGACTCGAGACAATATACGATCCGGTGAATAAACAAGATGTGTATTCACATAAGATCCACAGGAAAGAGAATAGCAATTGGAAAGTCATAGCGACAAACGGTTTATTCTGAAACAATACTACAACTCGTTTGATCAACCAAAAGCACAAGACAGGACAAGTTCAGAAAATATCAACGAACATAAACGATTCGACAGAGTCGAAAGTACAGAGTTCAAAATCCGATTCACTTCAAATAAAAGAAGTTAATCTCCGGAATATCAAAACAACAAAACGAGGGAAATAACATAACAAACAACTGATAGGATAAGCCACTCAGGGGCTTCTCGGAGTCGATCCAGATGTCGGTGCTCAAGTCCGTGCCCCGGAAGGCTCGGTAACCATCTCGCAAAACTGAACTCGGTGTCCCTCGAGTCCACACCTGTAACACATTACTGGCGGAGAAGGACAATGTGCACGAACATGTCCCGCCACATTACAGTTAAAACATCTCCTGGCTTTACCAGGAGTCAGAACAGAAGACTTGGAACTCTCAGTTCCACGCATCGAGCGATGGAGCTTCACAGCGGAAAGGCTACGACATTGAAAACTAGAAATACCAACTCCTGCACCGTCCACACGGTCATCGGACTTCCTCTGCTTCTTCGACTCGGGCACACGCTCCGACGATAACGAAGCTAGTTCACGGGCTAATGCTCGATCTTGATAGTCCCTCAACGAGGTGCAATTGAATCCCGACATATACACGCGAATATCCGGCTTCATCCGTCTGTCAAAGTGAAGGATTCTCTCTTCCTCGGTTCTCACCCGGTCTCGCACATAACTGAGTTGTTTGCTATAATCGATGATAGCTTGCGACACCGATATATCTTGCGGTTCTGCCAAGTAGAATTCGCGAATCCTCTACTCTCTAATCGGTTTCGGACAGAACTCGGCTTCCATAAATGCTTGGAACTCCGCCCACGTGACATCACGATCACGAGGTTTAACAGCTTCCCACCAATTAGCGGCATCTTTGTCGAGAAGGTACTGAGCGATAGGTACCTTCCGCTCTTCAGGACATCCGACAGCCTCGAAAATCTTTCCCAACTGGAAAATCCAACCATCCCAGCCCAACGCATCCGCAGCACCGGCGAATCGAGGGGGATTCATATGAACTACCTCGCGAAGCCATTGATTTACACCAACGTTCTGACTCGAGTCAATGCTACGTTGAACCACCTGGGTCAACTGAGTCATCTAAGTCGCTACTTGTTGCAATATAGTAGCAACACCCAAACTAAAATCATTCTCAACGACATTCCCTCGATTCTGCATCTGATCCCCGTGGCCATCAACACCACGGTTCCGACCACGACCTCTGCCCCTCGGCATACTAACAAACAACAACCTATGGTAACGAAAGATCATAACACATAGCAAGATATTCACATCTCTGTCTTTAATCCAACATCATTAAATCATATACATATTACCATTTAATCCCAGCTAGAGCACAATATACAAACTATTATACCAAAAATCTTCATTTATAATGCCGTTGTTATGCGATTTATAAATGCAATGAAATTGAAATCATCCATTATATCAAAATCATTTTCTGTACGTTTTCCGCGCCGGATCCTACCAAATTGAAAACCATTTTCAAAAACGTTCCAAAATGCCAAAAAGGCCGATGACGGTAATACTTTCCAAATACTCCCCAAAAGTCATTTTCCAAATACCAAATACCATCAACAAATACCATTTGGAATTACAAGGCGTAGAGGCGAAAATTCAATAGTTTCAAAATATATGATAAGTCACCCGACAAAAGAGTTAGGAAAAAGGGTCAACGAAATAATTCAAATTTACAAACCCGAAAGGTCATTTTGAAACACACACTATTTGGTAAAAGTACCCAAAAGTCATTTTGGACTTTACACACGCAGCGGACAAGAACACAGTTCAAATTACACATAACCATACACAACAATTGTTATTCATGGACAACACACATAGAGTACGGTCTCAAGCGATACCTAACAATCGCAAAAGTTAGACTTACGGCCAGAATGCAATTTCCGGGCTTCTGATCAGACCATTTAGTATATGATTTAACAGAGACTTAGCGTGCGCTAGCCATATTACGTTAGCACGCGTTAGCTATTCCAATCCAGCACACATCCATAAACATATACCAAGTAATATCAAAAGTCGAAGGTTACAAGTAATCAACAACATACTAATCCAAACGCCAACAATTTACATCCTCACTACATATCTTTTAACCGAAAAGTTGAAGGCAAAAGTCACATCTCAAGTAAACTTTTGGTAGACCTCGTTTAAGCATTTAAAAATGGAACTTTGAAAATTTTCAATGCAAGATGAAAATAAAATATATGTAGTTGAATCCTCAAAATCTTCGTTCTCGAGGTCATCATACGAAAATCAAATCATTTTTCCTCCTCGAAGAATGTTTTTAAATAGAATTTACGTGACTTCCCCAAAACATTTGAAGTTTAAAATACCACATTGATAAACTTTTATTGAGTAACTAGTCCAAAACATCATCCCTGTAAAAACGATTTCACACAAAGATGTATACATATATATATATATATATATATATATATATATATATATATATATATGCACACCGGTACTACTCTTTATTCCAACACAATACGAGAATCAAACAAGTATGGAGTAAGTATTCACGAGGCACAATTAAACTCCACATAATAACACAGAATCACATAAACTCGTATAACACGAGATACAATAAAATAGGGAGACTTACATCCACAGATCGCACGAAGATGATGGTTGCACCTCGATACTAATCACGACCGACAACTCAGACGACGCGTCGCGACACCACTCAGTCAGACCAAATCTGACAAGACAAGACCCGACAACACACAACTCAACCCGACAGCCTAGGTTTCCTCAACCTAAGCTCCGATACCATATTCTGTAACACCCCCAAACCATTCGGGAATATTACAGCGCCGCAGACCCTCTCAGCGACGATCTACCAGGCAAAATACAAAACAAAGCATCACTACACATTCCGACAAGGCTACGTAAAGGACCGTTAGACCGATTAGGTCTTATATCACAACACACACAACATTACATACATGATACTTGCCCAGAACACATACCCACGCATGGGCTAGAATACAATAACACTCCCATAAATCGGGGTAACAACACATCGGAGGGATAACCAACATGACTCTACCAAATACTCTACAATTGGTCTTCACGTGATTAGTATCTTCGTCTCCCATCATCCTTCGTATCGATCCTGTGATTCGCTCCCCAGCTACCTGCAAGTACCTGGACGCAATACAGACATCCACCCCCCGAATACTCGGGGGTTAGCAAAACTCCACTGTTTTGCTAGTACAAGTATAAAACAGAAAAGCCATACACAACATGCTTCAAGAATATAATAATCTTGAATATATTTTCCGAGATAATTCACTTAATCAAAACAGTTTGATTTATAAAAAGGGTAGGAAATAATACCATGTATCTCTTACAAAACATTTTATAATCTCGGGAGTTTGAAAACATTTGGAAATAATGAATTCTCAAGTCTTTCGAAAACACTTGGGGGCACGGCCCAAAATTGTCTTTCCAAAATACGATTCCAATAATAAAACACGGTTTCACAACCCAATTCACAACACACGGGGTCCAAGACCCAAATCATAAGCCACAGGGTCCACGACCCGAATCACATAACACATGTTCCTAAGGATTATTCGCGTCCCGTGCTAACAAGCCACGAACCTCAGATGCTCCCGTAGAACATACCCGAGTGAATAAACCAATAGGAAACCATACCAAATCACATGTCCTCGTGACAACAGTCACGGAACCATTCCATACCACAACCATAAGTTATCCCGGCATCGGGCTAACAAGCCACGAACCTCAGAGTCCCCGCAAGACATACCCGATGATAACCCCACAAGTTATCTCGGCATCAGGCTAGCAAGCCCCGAACCTCGGAGTCCCCGCAAGACATACCCGGATTGGATAACCCTACGGTCACGCCCGACCCATACTAGCAAGTATGGATCCCGGAGATTCAACAATTCTACCCGGAGGCACATCACTATCAACGATCACATAACAATGAGCAGAATATCAAGCCAAGCAACACTTAAACATCACAACCTCCTTTCAAAGGAGTATCAACTAATATCACACCCAATACGTTCTTACTGAACAAATACACATAACAATACGTAATCCCCGGCAAAGGATTACATCATTAAACTCACTCAAAGTGGTCATAGCATCTTTTCAACATACAAAACCAACACACATATCCCGAGAACACATATATTCACGAAGTACACGAATTATCGTTGAAAGACAACATTTATCGAGAACATACCAATCCCTTTTTATGTTCGTTAAACATTGGGTTTCGTATATAATCATTTATCAATAATTACGCCTACGAAACATGAAACGTATGGACAAGATACTTGCCTCGATATCACGAGCAACGAAACGACGAACGGGCACGATCGGGCAACCTTCGAACCTCCAAAAACGATCAAGACTTGACGTACCCACGAATACTACGAAAATAGCATCACCACGAATCAATAACACTAATCGAAATCCGAAACGATCCTAAAAGCGACAAGAATCTAAGTATTCGCAAAGAAATCAAGAATCGTTGATCCGGCGATAAAAATCGATGAACGGTTAACAAAATCAAGATTACGGTGAAGACAACCAAAATACACAACCGATCGGATGAGATCGGTTAAGAATCACAAATCCAAGGAAAAACCCCAAATTCAAGAAACTAGGGTTCTAAGAAGAGATTACCTTGATCTGGACCAAGAAGACGATTAGATGTTGTTAAACATCTACAAATCCGCTTCAGTGAAGCTAGAAGAAGAAGATCGGTCCTAATCGCCTCTGGATCTCACTCCGTCGGAAGGGATGAAGAAAAGTGGAAAATGACGACTTAATCTGCTTTGTCCGGTATTTATACGGAGCGATTATTTGTAGCGCTAAACACCTGCATTAGCGTGCGCTAACGGGTCAACGCTCGGAGAAACCGCCTATAATACGCTTAGCGTGCGCTAGCTAAAAGCCGTAGCGTGCGCTAACGGGTCACAAAACCATCCAGTGGCCTGGATGTAACCGCACTGCCGGGTAGCGTGCGCTAGAAAGAAGAGAGAGCGTGCGCTAAGCGGTCGATAGCGTGCGCTAGCTATCGGCCTTAGCGTGCGCTAACAAAGCTCGATCCCGATCCGGTAGCTCCGGGGCCTCTGGATCGCCGATTAGCGTGCGCTACACATTCAGTAGCGTGCGCTAACCACCACGCAGTAGCGTGCGCTATGCCTCAAGCATTAGCGTGCGTTACACCACCAAAATTCAAAAACTCACATAGTGATCCGAAATGCCTCCAAACACATGCCCCAATAATGCACGACCAAAATATGGTACAAAATTCCAACGATGAGGACAATGACAATCCGGTAAAACCCACAAAACCCATCGAATCCGGAATAAAGATCTCGGGTATTACAAAATGGGCATTAAGTTTTAAGAAGACTTGTATAACTGATGCTAGGACGTGTGCACGTCTTGATAGCATAGTTATAAGTATATTGGTGGGACCAGTATACTTGAACACGACTCATACTCGATTCAGTCACACGGTATTCACGCTCGGAGAGTCGATGATGAATCGAAAGATTGTGATAGTATACGTGGACCTTTGACTTGAGGGTTCAGTAGAAGATGTGCCTGTGACGTTTAGTTTGTCATTAGAGTAGTTAGACTCATTTGCTTAATTGCTGAGTCGACATCGAAGTGCCGACTATACGGGCAGGTAGCAGTCTTTGATGTACGCCAAGAAAGGATTCTATCTCCTGTTAGTGAGCAGACGAATGTCCTATACGGTTAATGGCAAATAAGATCATAAGTCTTTGGCTAAAGCATTCTGATATAGTCGTATTAGATACACTATTAATCAGTTGGTCTTGATTTGCATTAACACATGTATAGAGTTTAGTCAACAGTAGGGTTTGACTTTACCGTGACCCGAAGACTTGACCGGGACATCTGATGAAGGGTCTATACGTATATAGTATTCACGACATAATGGTTCTGGAATGATCCCTTCATTCGTTCTCAGTCGGGGTTTACAGTGTGGCCCGTTAGGCTGGCTAAGTGCTGCCCGCACTCATTGGTTCCTCCCAATGCCGGCTGAGACGGATCTACGGAGTCGCGCATTAGGAGCGTTGACAGATAAATGTGAATTTATTATTTCTCTATTAATATTAGATATTGGATATCTAATTATGATTTATTGGATAAATGAAATAGCGGTCTTATGAATTAAAATTAAGTTACCGGGTAATTAATTTAATTCATAAATTATATTTCTTAGAGAAATACATTTGTATTTGATATAATTAATTAATTAAATTAATTAATTAATATAAATATATTGATGATTAAACAGAGTGTATTTAACGGAGTCGTTTGACGAATGTCTGATACACGAGCCGAGTGGCTCGGCTTGTTTTCTAGGAAACTTCCTTGTAGGCCGCCCCCCCTCACATGTCCACCTTGCATGTGTGTTGTCATGTTTTAATTATATGTTGAGATTCTTATTCTCAAAATAATTACAACATGATATATGGTTATTGTATGAGATATAATATAAGATACACACATGATGAGATGAGAGAAAAACACAACTCATCTTCAAGCAAGAACAGCTCTGCCGTGAGCAAAAAGTGAAGGAGAGATTTTTTTTTTTCAATATTTTCATCTTTGAGGTGATATAATAGTTAAGAAAAATTAAGATATAAATTCCTATAGTAATTCCTAGCCGTGTTCTTGGAGAACGGATTGCTATCGAATTTTTCCGGGCAACTTCCGACGCTTGTTGTAATATCCGGATTTATTACGGTGTATTTCATCTGTATTCAAACCATGTAATATTCGGAATGGTGATTTTGATTATTGGAGTATGATATTTCGTGCATTAATATCATTATACACAAGTATAGAATCATGCAAAATTGATCATGCAACCTCGTGATAGCGCACGCTAAGAATGTATCTTAACGCGCGCTATCGGGCCATTATTAGCGCACGCTATGCAGGTAGGAGTAACGTGCGCTAAGGACTCAATTATTGAGCGGGACAGCTAGCACATGCGCCAGCCGGGCCATGGGTCCGGATAAGATTCCCGCGGACGCACCCGGACAATTCTGAAGTCAACCATTATTAGCGCACGCTAAGGAATGCTTAGTAGCGTGCGCTAACTTGTTAATAATGCAGAATATTATAAATGGGACATCAACCGTTTTGGCTTTCATTTCTTTCGCCCTTTCTTCATCCTTGAGAGTTCAGAGAGCTGTAGTAATACTTTTATACACTTAGAACACATCTTGTTGGTATTTGTACATTGGTTATCACTTGGGAATGTTCATGGAAGTGGAATAGCACCTTGGAGTGGCATACAACCAACCGGAGTTGGATTCTACCTTACGGTTCAGTGATTTTCATCATATTAAGGTATGTTCAATCTATCTCAAGACTTAGAGTTGGATTTTAACGATTTGGATGATCATGTTAACAAGATATGGATTTTCATAGATGAATTATCCAAGTATATCGTGTTGGAATGGTGATATGAATAAGTCTTAAATACCTTGATTATAATCATCATGATTCGAATTTTATTACACTGAATATGTGAAGAGAAGCTTCTATCATTGGTAAACCGAATCTAATAGATGATTTCATAGTAATCTTGGACTAGACGTTAACATCCTTATTGTTAGATAAATCTAAAGGTTTGATCATGGAAGGATTTATCTAGTATAGATAGAACGTTTAACAACTTCAGCATGATAATATTGATGGATATAAGGTGTTGATATCAACCGTTTAGCTTTTCGAATTGTCGTATGAAGATTTGAAGTCGGAATGGAATATGGTTTTATATTGGTATGCATATCCTTGAATCAAGTTGTCTTTATCCGTAAAATCATTCATAAGGGTATGAACTTGGTATTCATGGAAGTAACATGAATTATCACGAAAGATTTCATTGTTTCGATCATGGCAAGAACAGTTCTTGCTCGTGAAAGCGCCATGCGAGATAGCGCATGCTATGCTATGCGCTTTAACGTGCGCGCTTATCGAGCACTAGTTAGCGTGGCGCTACGTTTGGTGCAACGCACGCTAGACCATCGAGCAAGTCGATTGGTCGGGTCGGTGAAATCTTGACCATACATAGTTAGCGTACGCTAGGCTTTGTTGTTTGCGTGCGCTATCGAGCATACTTAACGCACGCTACACAGAGTACTTAGCGTGCGCTAAGCAGTTCAGTCAGATTGCATTTTATGAACTTTTGGCCGTAAATCGAATTGTTAAACATCCGTACGACGTGAGATAAATCCTATATTATTTCTTTTGTTAAGGTTTGATCTTGTTGCGTGATTGATTGAGGAGGACGACTTTCGAGTGTTCGTTTTGTGGAAGTATTGTTCTTATCTTCAAACCGAGGCAAGTACTCTAATTAGAATTGTTTATATTATGACAATTATGATGTGATTGTATCGTGTAAATATGTTGTGAATATATGTCCACCTTGCGTTGATCCGACGGGAATCATCATGGGAATCTATAGTTTGTGTCTGTTGGATCGTTGGACAGGTAGTTCCACCATGTGTTGGTCCGACGGGATCATCATGGGAATCTATAGCTGTGTGCGCTGGATCGTTGGAATACCATCAGTATGTTGAAACTGTTATGATATGATATGTGTTGTGGATATTCTCGTTGGAGAAACTTGTTATGATATAATTGTTGATTATATCACCGTTGTATGATTATTGTACTTGTACTAGCATCGTTGTGCTAACCCCTTCGGGGGTGAACATTTGTGTATGTTCAGGATCTAGGAGAGCGGGAAAACAACCACTGGAGGTGCATGACGACGAGGGTGCAGAGTGATGTTCCACCGGTTTCTGTCTGTTATTTATTGGTTATTTTAATAAGTACTCGAGTACGAAGTCATTTGTGATGATTTGAATTTGGTGATGTATTATTGAGTTCTGTTGAACAATTGTACTATTTACGTATTGGGTCGAAGCTGTTGTACCGTAATTTCGTTATTTCCATATGTTAGTATTTTTAATGCTGTTTAAATTCTTGACCTTGTAAATCCTTATGTAAAGGATTTTGCTACTGTAATATTCCTGAATATATCGGGGGTGTTACAGAATATGGTATCAGAGCTAAGATTATGGATATCTTGGCCGTTGGGTTAAAATAGGGGTCATTTACGTCTTTTGAGGTAACCGGCCGTGAATGACATCACTGCACTACCTACGTCTTCATGCGAACGGTGGTTGTAAGTTCCTAAACTCTATCTCGTTCTTTACATGTTGTGTCTCTTTATACTTGAATATTAGAACGATGCTGTTTCCTGTGTATTAAGTACTTGTGCTTACAGTATGTTGAGAGGCGGACGTGGACGTGGCCGCGGTCGTAGACGCGGACGAAGGAATGCTGAAAGGGAGGCGTCGCCTTCTAATCAGGCTAGTCATAGCTCAGGCGAGCCGCAGCAATCCATCAATAACGAACCGGAACCTGGTGTGCCAGAAATCCTTCGTCAAGTCGTGAACCAGATGACTCAGTCCGCTCAGGTCGTGGACCGAATGTAAGTGGCGGCAGGAATTCAGCAGGGAGATGGACAACAAAGGATTCCAGAAATGGGAAATCGAGGTGACCGATGGTTACAAGAAGTGGCAAAGATGCAACCACCCAAATTTGACGGCTTTTCCGAGACTCCCACTTGGGACCATTGGTTGAAGGAACTGGAGAAAATTTTTGCTGGAATTAATTGCCCGGACGACAGGAGAGCTCCTATTGCCCAGTATTTTCTCATAGGGGAAGCATCCGAGTGGTGGGAAGCTATCCGACCTGCAGATCATGATGCCGATTGGACGGAATTTAAAATGATGATGGAAGCTCAGTACTGCCCTCGTCCTGTGAGGGAAGCCAAAATTCGGGAATTTTTCTCCGCTCAACCATCAGACGAACCCGTATCCCAGACGATTAAGACGTTTAACCAGCAGTTAGCATTTGTTCGACATCTGGTCAGAACAGATGCGGAGATGATGATTCATTTTGAAATGAGGATGAAACCAGAAATCCAGAGGTACATGTCCGGTTTTGAATGTACCACTCTCCGCCAATACCAGGATAAGGCGTTGGCATACGAAATAAAAGAAGCAGCAATGGAGAAGTTTATGGAGTCGAAGAAACAGAAAGTCTCTGGTACTTTTACAGAGCACAAGAGCGATGGGCCCGCAAGGCCCAGTCTTCTTTTTCTTTCAAGAAGCCTCCGCACCCATCTAAGAGCGGAAAGAATTACGGAACAATGTCAGCCACGGCGGATACAGCTAGGAAGTGCTTTAACTGTGGTCGCCCAGGCCACCTTTGGCGTGATTGTTTGCGCACTCCAGTTACATGTTTTGAGTGCGGACAGAAGGGCACCGTGCGACGTTTTGTAAGGATGCCACTAGGTACAATGGAACCCGCTCATCACAATGGCCCGTTCGAAGGAAGCCGGTGTCCAACAGACGCAGCAAAGTGTTCAGATGCCTCGGAATTTTGGCCGCGGGCGAGGCAGAGGACAATGGGACCGAAAGGGGATATCGAGTGCCGGATCTGTTCCCCACGTTTGTATGAGATGAGGAGGACAGATGATCGGGATCTTTGTCGCATCAGTCTTGTCAAATCCTTTCCCGGCCGATTAGCGTTTTGTTCGATACAGGAGCTACACATTCTTTCATATCTTTGTCTTGTGTAAATCGTTTGAATATTTCCGGTTTTCATGCTTGTGAACCTTATGTTGTTGGTTTACCGAGTGGAGAGAGGATTTTCGGAAATTTAGAAACTAGAAATTTCCCTGTATCATTTGGAGGCAGAGAGTGGCTCTCAAATCTGATCGTGATAGAAATGCAAGGAGATGACACGATACTCGGAGACGATTGGCTTAATCGGTATGGAGCAATTGTAGACTACCGAAGGAGGAATATTTCACCGATCGCGATGATGGCTCAAGTCTTGTTGAAGGATGGAAACCGGGAAGCTCGGAAAATTGATCAAGGCGATGAAAGTCAAATTGTTGAAACAGTATGCAAGATGCTGGTGTTACGCAATGAAGAAAGAAGACGAAATTATGGAACTTTCATCCATTCCTGTTGTGAACGAATTTCCAGATGTATTTCCTGACGAGTTACCGGGACTACCTCCACGAAGGGATGTGGAATTTACAATTGAGCTGGAACCCGGAGCTACACCAATTTCCAAGGCGCCGTATCGTATGGCACCTACTGAGATGTACGAACTGAAGAAGCAGCTAGAGGAGTTACAGGATAAGGGATATATTCAGCCAAGCGTTTCACCCTGGGGAGCGCCAGTTCTTTTCATCCGAAAGAATGATGGATCGCTCCGACTATGTATTGACTATCGAGAGCTGAACAAGATGACGATTAAGAACAAATATCCGTTACCACGGATTGATGATCTGTTTGACCAGCTGCAAGGGGCAACGGTATTTTCTAAAATTGATCTGAGATCAGGATATCATCAGCTAAGGATTAAGGAATCTGACGTTCCGAAATCAGCGTTCAGAACTCGCTACGGACATTATGAGTTTGTAGTGATGCCGTTTGGTCTCACTAACGCACCTGCTGTATTTATGCAATTAATGAACCGTGTGTTCATTGAATTTTTGGATAAATTCGTGGTCGTGTTCATTGATGACATTCTGGTGTATTCTAAGAGCCCGGAGGAACATGCGCAGCATTTGCGGATTGTGTTGGAACTTTTGAGAAACGAGCAATTGTACGCCAAACTCTCTAAGTGTGAATTTTGGCTAAAGGAAGTAATATTCCTCGGCCATGTGGTGTCAGCTAAAGGAGTCCGAGTAGATCCTCAGAAGATCGAAGCAATTATGGATTGGAAGCCTCCTAAGAACGTGAAAGAAGTCCGAAGCTTCTTGGGACTTGCTGGATACTATCGTCAATTCGTGGAAGGGTTTTCTAAAATCTCCCGCCCACTTACTCGACTCCTGCAGAAAACTCAAAAGTTTGAGTGGAATGAATTGTGTCAGATTAGCTTTAATGAATTGAAGAAGAGATTGACGACGGCACCGATTCTATCATTTCCGCAGGGAACTGGAGGATTCATAGTTCTGATGATGCTTCGAACCAAGGACTTGGGTGCGTGTTGATGCAGAATGATAAGGTGATCGCTTATGCGTCGCGACAACTGAAACCTTATGAAGTGAATTACCCGACACATGATTTGGAGCTAGCAGCAGTGGTTTTTGCCTTGAAGATCTGGAGGCATTATCTGTACGGGACTCACTGTCAGATCTTTAAGGATCATAAGAGTCTCAAGTACATATTTAGTCATAAAGAGTAGAACATGCGGCAAAGAAGATGGTTAGAACTGATTAAGGACTATGACTTGGAGATTTTATATCATCCAGGCAAAGCGAATGTAGTGGCCGATGCACTTAGCCGCAAGCCTGTCTCTATTCAGATGCTGGAGACGCTGACATCCCAACTTAGCCTTCAACGAGAGATGATTCGTGAAGGGATTGAAGTGTGGTTACAAAGAGTCCAAGGACAACTGTGCGTGATGGAGATAACTTCATCTTTAACCGAAGAAATCAAATCTAGACAGGCAGATGATCCTCTGATGATTCGGTTACATGATGAAGTGATCCAAGGAAAGGCCCCGGATTCATAATTCATGACGATGGAGTTTTGAGATTTCAGAACCGACTCTGCGTTCCCGATGTTGATGTTCTGAAACAGACGATTATGAAGGAAGCTCATAGTTCGCCCTATTCTATCCACCCGGGCACCAGTAAAATGTATAAGGACTTGAAGCAGAATTTCTGGTGGGGCAACATGAAGAAAGACGTAGCGGACTATGTTTCGAAATGCTTGACTTGTCGTGAGTTAAGATCGAGCATCAACGGCTGCTTTGGAATGTTGAAGCCGCTCCCGATTCCTGAATGGAAGTGGGAGGACATATCGATGGACTTTATCACTAATATGCCGAAAACCAGGACAGGAATGAACATGATTTGGGTGATAGTTGATCGTTTAACCAAATCAGCTCATTTTCTAGGTATTAAGGATACGTGGGGACCAGAGAGGTTGGCACGAGTATTTATTTCGGAGATAGTTCGATTGCATGGTACGCCGAAGACCATTGTTTCTGATAGAGACGGTCGTTTTGTGTCTCACTTTTGGAAAGCAGTTCATAAGGCCTTGGGGACCGAATTGAACTTGATCTGACTTATCACCCATGGTGACGGACAATCTGAGAGAACTATACAAACGGTGGAAGACATGCTAAGGGCCTATGCCTTAGATTGGTCAAACGATTGGGAAGTTCATCTACCGTTGATTGAATTTACCTACAACAATAGTTGGCATGCTTCCATTAAGATGGCACCGTTTGAGGCATTATACGGAAGGAGATGCAGATCGCCCCTATGCTGGGACGATTCATCGGACTTGATCGAACAACTGCACTGATCGAGCGGACTCGAGAGAAGATAGCCTCAATCGTGAAAGGCATTGACTACCCAGAGTCGCCAGAAATCCTATGCGGACGTACGTCGTCGCCCATTGGAGTTCAATACTGGAGACCATGTACTTTTGAAGGTTTCTCCTACTCGGGGAATCTTTCGTTTCGAAAGGAAAGGAAAGCTGAGTCCGAGATATATCAGACCATTTGAGATCCTCGAGAGAGTTGGGGAGTTGGCATACAGATTAGCATTGCCGCCGTCATTGTGCCATGTTCATAACGTGTTCCACGTATCCCAGTTACGGAGGTATATACCAGATCCCAGTCATATCATTAATTTCGACGAGATCGAAGTCGAGCAGGATGGGACGTTCGAAGAAAGACCAGTCAAGATACTCGAGAGTCGAGTTAAGCAACTGAGGAGCAAGTCAATCGTTTTGGTCAAAGTTCAGTGGTCACGTCACAGAATGGAAGAAGCCACCTGGGAAACGGAAGCTGATATGAAGTCTAGATATCCCGAGTTATTTCCGTCTTGAGTTTCGGGAGGAAACTCCTTTTTAGTAGGAGAGTATGTAATATCCGGATTTATTACGGTGTATTTCATCTGTATTCAAACCATGTATTATTCGGAATGGTGATTTTGATTATTGGAGTATGATATTTCGTGCATTAATATCATTATACACAAGTATAGAATCATGCAAAATTGATCATGCAACCTCGTGATAGCGCACACTAAGAATGTATCTTAACGCGCGCTATCGGGCCATTATTAGCGCACGCTATTCAGGTAGAAGTAACGTGCGCTAAGGACTCAATTATTGAGCGGGACAGCTAGCACATGCGCCAGCCGGGCCATGGGTCCGGATAAGATTCCCGCGGACGCACCCGGACAATTCTGAAGTCAACCATTATTAGCGCACGCTAAGGAATGCTTAGTAGCGTGCGCTAACTTGTTAATAATGCAGAATATTATAAATGGGACATCAACCATTTTGGCTTTCATTTCTTTCGCCCTTTCTTCATCCTTGAGAGTTCAGAGAGCTGTAGTAATACTTCTATACACTTAGAACACATCTTGTTGGTATTTGTACATTGGTTATCACTTGGGAATGTTCATGGAAGTGGAATAGCACCTTGGAGTGGCATACAACCAACCGGAGTTGGATTCTACCTTACGGTTCAGTGATTTTCATCATATTAAGGTATGTTCAATCTATCTCAAGACTTAGAGTTGGATTTTAACGATTTGGATGATCATGTTAACAAGATATGGATTTTCATAGATGAATTATCCAAGTATATCGTGTTGGAATGGTGAGATGAATAAGTCTTAAATACCTTGATTATAATCATCATGATTCGAATCTTATTACACTGAATATCTGAAGAGAAGCTTCTATCATTGGTAAACCGAATCTAATAGATGATTTCATAGTAATCTTGGACTAGACGTTAACATCCTTATTGTTAGATAAATCTAAAGGTTTGATCATGGAAGGATTTATCTAGTATAGATAGAACGTTTAACAACTTCAGCATGATAATATTGATGGATATAAGGTGTTGATATCAACAGTTTAGCTTTTCGAATTGTCGTATGAAGATTTGAAGTCGGAATGGAATATGGTTTTATATTGGTATGCATATCCTTGAATCCGAAGTTGTCTTTATCCGTAAAATCATTCATAAGGGTATGAACTTGGTATTCATGGAAGTAACATGAATTATCACGAAAGATTTCATTGTTTCGATCATGGCAAGAACAGTTCTTGCTCGCCATAAACCGCCATGCGAGATAGCGCACGCTATGCTATGCAGTTTAACGTGCGCTATCGAGCACTAGTTAGCGTGCGCTACGTTTGGTACGTAACGTACGCTAGACCATCAGACGAGTCAGTTGGCTGGTCAGTGAAGTACTGACCATACATAGTTAGCGTACGCTAGGCTTTGTTGTTTGCGTGCGCTATCGAAAGCGGACTTAACGCCACGCTACAGTACTTAGCGTGCGCTAAGCGGTCGATCATTGCATTTTATGAACTTTTGGCCGTAAATCGAATTGTTAAACATCCGTACGACGTGAGATAAATCCTATATCATTTCTTTTGTTAAGGTTTGATCTTGTTGCATGATTGATTGAGGAGGACGACTTTCGAGTGTTCGTTTTGTGGAAGTATTGTTCTTGTCTTCAGACCGAGGCAAGTACTCTAATTAGAATTGTTTATATTATGACAATTATGATGTGATTGTATCGTGTAAATATGTTGTGAATATATGTCCACCATGCATTGATCCGACGGGAATCATCATGGGAATCTATAGCTGTGTGTTACTGGATCGTTGGGCCAGTAGTTCCACCATGTGTTGGTCCGACGGGATCATCATGGGAATCTATAGCTGTGTGCGCTGGATCGTTGGAATACCATCAGTATGTTGAAACTGTTATGATATGATATGTGTTGTGGATATTCTCGTTGGAGAAACTTGTTATGATATAATTGTTGATTATATCACTGTTGTATGATTATTGTACTTGTACTAGCATCGTTGTGCTAACCCTTCGGGGTGAACATTTGTGTATGTTCGGGATCTAGGAGAGCGGAAAACAACCACCGGAGGTGCATGACGACGAGGGTGCAGAGTGATGTTCCAAGGGTTTCTCGTCTGTTATTTATTGGTTATTTTAATAAGTACTCGAGTACGAAGTCATTTGTGATGATTTGAATTTGGTGATGTATTATTGAGTTCTGTTGAACAATTGTACTATTTCTGTATTGGTTCAGAACTGTTGTACCGTAATTTCGTTATTTCCATTCGTTAGTATTTTTTAGTGCCTGTTTAAATTCTTCAGCCTTGTAAATCCTTATGTAAAGGATTTACGGCGCTGTAATATTCCTGAATATATCGGGGGTGTTACACTTGTGAAGTAGAGGCTTCGAAGTTTCGGTGCTTGGAAGGAAGGGATTTCGTGTTCGGGACGGGGTTCGTGATCGTCATCCATTTTTACGAAGATTATATTATCAAAGGACTACGACGGTAAGTATTCTTTGTTTTTCATCCTCGTTATTTATATTCGTTTATATGATGCTTGATCGGTCCGTTTTTGGGGTTTGGTTTTATCCGGTTGGACCGGTTTATTTTCCGCTGCGTAATTCGATTTTATCACCGAATCCCAACAGTGGTATCGAAGCGAGGTCTATGCGATCGTATATTCGATATTTGCATTTGGAATGCTTGATTATTTTTTATGATTTAGTATCATAATTGTTTTAATTGTTGATGTTTAATTATTCATCTAAAAATTATTTTTCATGATTTTATGTTACAATATAAATCTATTTTTCTTTTGAAAAACTAATTTAATTGTGTAATATAAAAATTAGATAAATATTATTTTTGGATTTGGGACGAAAAATGAGCCGAAAAATTGGCGGACCGTGACTCGGGTGCCAGAAATTTGAATTTCTTGGGTGGGCTTGGCGACCACATCAGCGAGCTTGGCCCGGCCTTGTGTTTTCCGACTCCGTTTTTATATTTCGTTCGGTAAATTAATTTTCCGCAAATTAAATTGGATCTAATTTGACTAAAATATAATTATGGTAATTTTATTTTAAGGAAATTAATTTAATGAAATATTTATTTTGTCCGGAGCAAATTAAAATTAACGGTTAAGTGAATTAATTGGATTAATTTTTGTTGATTAGATCAATTTTAGATTAATCATTATTGCCATTTATTTTAATGTAATTGTTGCATTAATTTTGAATGGGGATGTAGTTCATGGACCTAGTTTTGAATCGTTTGTTTTGTTCGATTGGGTTGTAAAGGCCGTTTTGAGCCTATTTATTTTACTAGAAAATTTGTATAGGATGCAATTTTTCAAATGTAAAATTTATATGTAATGACGAAGACCGGAGGAAGATCCGCTCGAGTAGACGAAGATTCTAGACCGAAGACATGTAATTAGATTACGATGTTTTTATTCTAGGAACGGTCCATGAACTGCATGTTGTTAGTTTTAGGTTGTGTATGTTTTCATAATATATGACAAACAAACTAACCGACAAACCGCGCTTATAAACGGATTAATGTGCAAAGTGTAACATATAATCGCGTTAATAATCCCACTTACAAATACTAAGTTATAAAGGTTACGAGGTTTCCTACCCTCCGTCAAACTCATGGAAAATTGAAATCTAAACCGGAATATTATTCTTCCGAGTATGTCGGGGTAATATTTTTGGGGAAAGTTGATAAATTCCTAGAGTGCATTAGATGCCTTTAGTTGTGAGAAATCAAACCCCTATAAACCGTATGAGTTTCCGGGTAAGATTCAATTGTCAGACTAATAGGAGTTGACGGTTTAAACTTAGATAGTTCAGCGAGCCATAGAAACCGAATGGGTTGAGGGCAAGTGAACTAGGGGTAAAAGAAGATCGAATCATCCATTAGATGGGTTGGTATTAGACACCACTTTATAAAAGAATAATAGACTAGAAACCGTATGGGTTGCCCTCTATTAAACTTTGTAAAGAAATCGATCACCACTATGAAGTCACCCAAGACTTCCGGATTTAACACGGGAGTGTGTAAATGCTGATAAAATAGTGGGTGCCGAGTTATGAATAAACAAAGTCCTTGGGTTCTTTACTCGGATCATAATTAAATAATCACTAACGAATCTTAAATTATTCTCTGCAGTTAACAAAACTCTCAATATGACAATGAACCCACTCTCTATACTACTTGAAAAGAACGTCCTGACTGGTCCGAACTATGTGGACTGGCTTCGGAACTTGAGGATTGTCCTAACTATGGAAATGCTGGGATACGTCTTGGAGGCGGACATCCCAGCGGCTCCTACAAGAACCCGAGCCAATCAGGAAGATGTCGATGCCCATGAGAAATGGGTAAAAGACGACATAAGAGTGCGAGGGTACATGTTAGGCTCAATGACCAATGAGCTTCAATGTGCCCATGAAAAGATGACGTCTTCGAGAGCCATCTTATCGCACCTGGCTGAGCTCTATGGAGAGCATAGCCGAACTGCTAGATATGAGATATCGAAGCAATTATTCGGCGCCAGGATGAAGGAAGGAGAGAGGGTTGGGGACCATATCCTCAAGATGATCTCGATGATTGAGAGATTGGAATCTCTTGATTTTCAGATGCATGCATCTCTCCAAACTGACCTTATCCTGCAGTCACTTTCTGACTCCTTTTCACAATTTGTCATGAACTTCAACTGCAATGAGATTGCATGTAACTTAGCTGGGCTAATGAACAAGCGACCGCCTTGAGTCTCAGATGAAGACAAAGGGAAAGGAAGCTGCACTTGTGATTTCTTCTGGGACTTGGAAGTCCAAGAATAAGAAGAAAAAGAACAAGCAACAGTTAGGTCCAATAGCCAAGATCGACAAGGGAAAGGGCGAGGCCCCAATGGTTCAAAAGAGCAAGGGGGCCAAGAAAACGGATGTATGCCTCAAATGCGGTGAGCGAGGCCACTGGAAGAGGTACTGTCCAAAGCTTGACCGTAATGCACCTTCAGGTACGGAACTACTGGTTTTAGAAACAAATTGTTCTGTAACTGTATATTCTACTTCTTGGATACTTGATTCCGGTGCGAGTTCTAACATTTGTACAATGAATCAGGACCTGGAACGAAGTAGGAAGCTGGATTCAGGGGAGGTGATGGTCACCGTCGGAAGTGGGCATAGTGTCGATGCTTCTGATATCGGATCCCTTATGTTGGATTTAGAATCTGATTTTATTCTTACTTTAGATGATGTACTTGTTTTGTCCAAGGGGCACAAAAATATTGTATCAATTCCGTTCATGGACCGAAAGGGATTTCACTTCTTTATTGGAGATGGGTCCTGTCGTATTTATTTTAGAAATAAATTGGTTGGTACAGCTACATTATTAAATGGTTTATACCATTTAAATCTAAAGAATAAAACAACTGTGAACACTATAACTAGGAAGCGTGGTAGGGATGAAACGAACCAAGCACTTAAGTGGCATCTTAGACTTGGTCATATCGGTCAGACCAAAGTTCATAAAATGGAGAAAGATGGGCTTACGGGTTCATTGGGATCAGATCCCTATCCAACTTGTGAATCTTGCCTTCAAGGCAAAATGACTAAGTTACCCTTCGCAGGGACTTTTGAAAGAGCTGCTAAAAAACTTGGATTGATCCATACCGACGTCTGTGGCCCTTTTGAAGTGGCACGAGATGGCTTTCAGTATTTCATTACATTCACTGATGACCATACCAGGTACGTATTCGTGTACTTAATGAAACATAAGTCTGAAGCTTTTGATAAATTCAAGGAATTTAGAGCCCTAGTTGAAAATCAAACAGGTAACCGTGTTAAGACTCTTCGGTCAGACCGGGGTGGTGAGTACATGAGTACCGAATTTTATGAGTTCTTAAAAGAGCTAGGAATAGTGTCACAATTCACTCCTCCAGCTACTCCACAATTAAATGGTGTATCAGAAAGAAGGAACTGAACCTTGTTGGACATGATTCGCTCCATGCTTGACTATACTGATCTACCGATTTATCTGTGGGGTTACGCGCTCCTTACTACTGTGCATATCTTGAACAAATGTCCTTCCAAATCCGTTCCTAAGACTCCCCATGAGAGGTGGAGAGGTAGGAAACCAAGTCTTAATCACATTAGGATTTGGGGATGCCCTGCTTATGTCAAGAAGACTAAAGTAGAGAAATTGGAAACTAGGTCTGTGAAAGGTCGTTTCATAGGATATCCAAGGGATTCCATGGGATATCTATTCTACATGCATGAAGATCATAAGATCATCGTTGCTATACAAGCACACTTCCTGGAAGATCAGTTTATTCAGGAAGGAGGAGCAGGTAGAAATATTTCTTTGGAAGAAATAAAAGAAACACCAAATGAGACACCTATGCAAGATATTAGAACCCAACCTTCTGAAATACAAACACAACCTCGCAAGTCTAGTAGAATTTCTCAAATACCTGAGAGGTATGGCTATCTGCATCAAGAGGAACTAGGTGTCCATGAGATGACAGAAAGTAGTCAAGAGAATGATCCTTCTACATACGACCAAGCGATGGTAGACGTTGACTCCACCAAGTGCCAAGAAGCTATGGAAGCTGAGATAGACTCAATGCATGCTAATAAGGTCTGGCCTTTAGTAGATCGTCCTAAAGGCATAGTGCCTATTGGAAACAAATGGATCTATAAGAGAAATACTGATGGAGATGGCAAGGTTGATACCTATAAGGCCAGGCTTGTGGCAAAGGGTTATTCCCAAAGACAAGGAATCGATTACTTCGAGACCTTCTCGCCTGTAGCTATGATTAAGTCTATTCGCATGATGCTTGCCATAGCAGCCCACTTAGATTATGAAATATGGCAAATGGATTTGAAAACGACATTCCTAAATGGATTCATGGAGGAGGAGATTTACATGGAACAACCTAAGGGATTCATATCTCAAACCAATATTCATAAAGTATGCAAACTTCAGCGTGCCATTTATGGACTGAAGCAAGCTTCACGGAGTTGGAATCTTCATTTTAACGAGACAGTCAAAGAGTTTGATTTTGTCCAAAACGAAGAGGAGCCCTGTATTTACAAGAAGGTTAGTGGGAGAAAAATTGCGTTCTTAATACTATATGTAGATGACATTATACTTATAGGAAACGACGTAGGAATGCTCAGTTCTGTGAAAGCTTGGCTTTCTAAAGAGTTCTCAATGAAAGACTTGGGAGAAGCTACCTATATTCTGGGTATTCGTCTCTACCGGGATAGAGCGAAAAGAATGTTAGGTCTTTCCCAAGCCCTCTATATAGAAAAGATCCTGAAGCGATTTAGGATGGAAGATTCTAAAAGAGGGTTCCTTCCTATGCAACATGGTGCAAAACTTTCCCTAGAGGTGTGTCCTCAAAGTGAGGAAGACAGAAAGGAAATGAGTAAGGTGCCCTATGCTTCGGCAGTCGGTAGCCTCATGTATGCCATGATTTGCACTAGACCGGACATCGCCTATGCTGTGAGCGTAGTAAGTCGGTTTCAATCAAATCCAGGGCAGGAACATTGGACTGCTGTAAAGAACATTCTTAAGTACCTAAGGAGGACTAAAGACTTGGTTCTTACATACGGCGGTGGAGAACTAAGAGTGATGGGTTATACAGACTCAGATTTTTCGGGGGACATGGATGCTCAGATGTCCATATCAGGGTATATCTTTACTCTGAGTGGTGGGGCAGTTTCTAGGAGAAGTGCCAAGCAAAGTTCAACTGCTATCTCTACATGTCAAGCCGAATATCAGGCAGCCACGGAGGTTGCTAAAGAAGCTTTTTGGATAAAGAAGTTCACTAAGGAACTTCAAGTGGTTCCTAACGTAGAGAAGCCCGTGACACTGTTTTGTGACAACGACGGAGCTGTTGCACAGGCTAAGGAGCCTAGGTCTCACCACAACACCAAACATATTGCGAGAAAATATCATTTTGTTAGAGAAATGGTTCGGGATGGGAATGTTTTACTGCAGAGAGTAGACACAGCAAATAACGTTGCTGATCCGCTTACCAAGCCACTATCTCAGAAGGTCTTAGAGAAACATCTGGAGAGTATGGGTATTAGATATCATAGTTTGTGGCATTGAGTGCAAGTGGGAGATTTTTAGGAATATGCCCTCGAATGCCACTCAGGGGATGAGAGAGTAGGGGCATTGTACTTGTAATTATGGATTAATTATTAAAAAGGCAATACGATTCATTCACTGTTTATTGTATTTCAATTGCATTCTTGACTTGGTAAACATTGAAGTGAAATCCATGTAAATAAATCGAACATTCCATTCTCGTTATGGGATAAGAGAAAATGCACTGGAAGTGTTTAAAGTTTATTTACGTAAATTGTTCGCAAGTCAATAAACTTAAAATGGGCATTAAGTTTTAATAAGACTTGTATAACTGATGCTAGGACGTGTGCACGTCTTGATAGCATAGTTATAAGTATATTGGTGGGACCAGTATAATCGAACACGACTCATACTCGATTCAGTCACACGGTATTCACGCTCGGAGAGTCGATGACGAATCGAAAGGTTGTGATAGTATACGTGGACCTTTGACTTGAGGGTTCAGTAGAAGATGTGTCTGTGACGTTTAGTTTGTCATTAGAGTAGTTAGACTCATTTGCTTAATTGCTGAGTCGACCTCGAAGTGCGGACTATACGGGCGGTAGCGATCTTTCTTGTACGCCAAGAAAGGATTCTATCTCTGTTAGTGAGTAGGCGAATGTCTATACGGTTAATGGCAAATAAGATCATAAGTCTTTGGCAAAGCATTACGATATAGTCGTATTAGATACACTATTAATCGTCGATCTTGATTTGCATTAACACATGTATAGAGTTTAGTCAACAGATGAGGTTTGACTTTACCGTGACGAAGACTTGACCGGGACATCGATGAAGGGTCTATACGTATATAGTATTCACGACATAATGGTTACGGAATGATCCCTTCATTCGTTCTCGATCGGGGTTTCTGATGCGGCTCGCTAAGTGGCTAAGTCTTGCCGCACTCATTGGTTCCTCCCAATGCCGGCTGAGACGGACCTACGGAGTCGCGCATTAGGAGCGTTGACGGATAAATGTGAATTTATTATCTCTCTATTAATATTAGATATTGGATATCTAATTATGATTTATTAGATAAATCAAATAGCGGTCTTATGAATTAAAATTAAGTTACCGGGTAATTAATTTAATTCATAAATTATATTTCTTAGAGAAATACATTTGTATTTGATATAATTAATTAATTAGATTAATCAATTAATTTAAATACATTGATGATTAAACAGAGTGTATTTAACGGAGTCATTTGACGAATGTCCGGTACACGAGCCGAGTGGCTCGGCTCATTTTCTAGGAAACTTCTTTGTAGGCCGCCCCCCCTCACATGTCCACCTTGCATGTGTGTTGTCATGTTTTAATTATATGTTGAGATTCTTATTCTCAATATAATTACAACATGATATATGGTTATTATATGAGATATAATATAAGATACACACATGATGAGATGAGAGAAAAACACAACTCATCTTCAAGCAAGAACAGCTCTGCCGTGAGCAAAAAGTGAAGAAGAGATATTTTTCTTTTTTTTTCAATATTTTCATCTTTGAGGTGATATAATAGTTAAGAAAAATTGAGATATAAATTCCTATAGTAATTCCTAGCTGTGTTCTTGGAGAACGGATTGCTATCGAATTTTTCCGGGCAACTTCCGACGCGTGTGAAGTAGAGGCTTCGAAGTTTCGGTGCTTGGAACGAAGGGATTTCGTGTTCGGGACGGGGTTCGTGATCGTCATCCATTTTTACGAAGATTATATTATCAAAGGACTACGAGGGTAAATATTCTTTGTTTTTCATCCTCGTTATTTATATTCGTTTATATGATGCTTGATCGGTCCGTTTTTGGGGTTTGGTTTTATCTGGTTAGACCGGTTTATTTTCCGCTGCGTAATTCGATTTTATCACCGAATCCCAACAATTACAGTGCCGTGGACCCCACACCCGGAGATCCACCAGGCGAACATGACTAAAATACATTAAAATTAACCAACAAGGGAGATCACAGTCCCTACCATGATATCCGACATAATATTCCGATAAGGAATTTCAACGACAACGATGGGCCTACATGGCCAAAAATAAAAATACAACAACATCCACGAGCATCTGCTCGGGTAATACATAATGACAATGACTGACAAACTAGAGAACACTCCAACTGACTAACCAACATGAACAACTCGGACTAGTAACGCTCTAATGCCTCGTCGCCATCATCATGCCCCTGTGTCTCAACTTTCTCCTCGCAAGTACCTAAAACATGAAAACATGTTGCGCCCCCACGGGGTCAGTCATCCAGATAATGAACATCAAATACATGTATAACATGATATGCATCCAAAGGCAGAATGAAACGGTACGATGATAATAATAATAATACAAGATGCTCCCAAACCAAGGTAAGAACCGAGCATTCGTGAAATACTATGCCCACAGCATACTATTAATACCTGTTCGACAGGTTAGAACGTAAATGCCCAACGACGAATAATAATTATAGAGTACCACAATGAATTACACGACATGAACCAAACCAGAACTGAATTAATTATGAATCACAATGCCCAGAGGTTCCAATGAAATTACCAACACAATCACGAAGGCCAGAAATCCACTTAGCCGAAGCTGTCAAATATCACAATCACATGAAGCCAAAACATCCCGAAGCTGTTATCGATTAGGGCCGAAGCCACGGCATGAAGCCGTATCACAATTAGGGCCGAATCCACGACACGAAGCCGTATCACAATTAGACCATCCAATGGCCGTGACCTACTGAATTGTAGGTATTGGGAAACCAACCGCGAAGGTTCAAGCCCCAAACTTACCCATAATGAGATCATAAGCATGACCGTGACCTACTGAGTTGTAGGAGTTGGGAAACCAACCGCAAAGGTTCAAGCCCCAAGCTTACCCATAATGAGATCACCCAGTGACCGTGACCTGCTGAATTGCAGGTGCTGGGAAACCAACCGCGAAGGTTCAAGCCCCAGACTTACCCATAATGAGATCATAAACATGACCGTGACCTACTGAGTTGTAGGTGTTGGGAAACCAACCGCGAAGGTTAAAGCCCCAAGCTTACCCATAATGAAACCATCCAATGGCCATTGACCTACTGAGTTGTAGGTGTTGGGGAAAACAACCGCGAAGGTTCAGGCCCCACCAAACTTACCCCATAATGAGCACTAGCCGAGAATAGCCTCCAAACATAATTAATCACAAACGGCAACGATCCCAAGATTACCGAATTCACGGGAATGATAGTGTGCTGCCTTGAGTCGGCCAACACGACAACAATGACTCACGGATGGATTCCGTCCTCGGCAGTCCCAATTCAATACCTCGATTACCTTAGAATGGTCAATCGATAAGAACGACACAACGGATGGGAACTATCCTCGACAGCCCCAATTCAATACCTCGATTGCCTTAGAATGGCCAACCGATAACAATGATGCAGCGGATGATTCAATATCTCGATTGCCTTAAAACGGCCAATCGATAACAATGATACAACGAATGATTGAGCACCTCGATTGCCTTAGAACGGATAATCGATGACAATGATACAATGAATGATTGAGCACCTCGATTGCCTTAGAACGGCTAATCGATGACAATGATACAATGAATGATTGAGCACCTCGATTGCCTTAGAACGGCTAATCGATGACAATGATACAATGAATGATTGAGCACCTCGATTGCCTTAGAACGGCTAATCGATGACAATGATACAATGAATGATTGAGCATCTCGATTGCCTTAGAACGACTAATCGATGACAATGATACAATGAATGATTGAACTCCTCGATTGCCTTAGAACGGCCAATCGATAACAATGATACAATGAATGATAGGCTACCGACAACGAAGATGAGAACGAATACGATAATGCCTTCAATCGGCCAATACAACATGAATGATAGGACGCCGACATTAATAACAATGATTACAACAACGTCTTAGATCGACATCAATATTAACAACAACAACCGATACATCGATATCGCGAACCGGTGATCGATAATAACATTAACAACGAATATCTCAATGCCTTACCGGCCATTAATGAATGATAATAAACATTTGTCATAATTTCCGAAGGGTATCGTATCGAACGATCCCCTAATATCAATGAACTTATGAAGAGACTAAGTCTCGGAATGATACAATACATTCATACATATATGATAACATTAATCTCATTGACTAGTACAAGTATAAAACTTGCCTCAACCGAAGGCGATGAATTCCTTCCACAAACAACGAACGACATCCTCCGATAAACACAAGTACTCGAACAACCTTGAATGAAATACAATTCATTCAATAACACAATATCAATCGAAATCAACACAACGACCGAAAGAAACTCTTTGAGACATTTAATCGAACACTAAATGTTCAAAGTTCCTCAAGAACCTAAGAATCATCAATCGGGTTGAACGAATCGAAGATATGGATATACAATTTATAGAACACGATTAATAATTTTTACTAACATCAACCGATTCATCAAATTCGGACGAACAACGAAAATCAAGAAGAAATCTCGAAAAATCAAATTCTAGGAGATTTCAAGAAATTACCTCGATCCGACGAAGAAAAATGATTTGATGTTGATATAATCAATAAGAATCCTCAAAAACGCTTAGAAATCGAGTGGAATCGACCAAAAACTCCATTTCCCGATTTTTCCCGTCGCCAGCCGCAACCGGGTGAAGAAATGATGAAAAAATGAGGTCTGGCCGGTCACTGCCTATATATGGCCTGCAGGGTTACGTCCGTAACCGGCAGGGCCTTACGGCCGTAACTCGGCACTTACGGCCGTACCCGGCAGGTCCTTACGGCCGTAACCGGCATTCGTCCGGACATCGCACGCACCCGTCTGGCCAGAATCGACACTTACGGCCGTAATCGGCAATCGTCCAGCCATGCTGCCGAGCACGCATACCTTAGGCACCTTACGGCGTAACTCGGCGAGCCAGCCCTTTCGAAGAAGTGCGGCCGTGACTCGGCCGTGGCCACTCCGACGGCTCGGACGACGCCGAAACCCGAACCTGAATATGAATCGAATATACGGTTACGAAGTACTCGCAAAGACGAATCCAGGTGCTAAGAGAACATACGAATCTGACCACCCGAAGGCTCGAAATTCGACAACGGAAAGTAATTATCCCAAACTTTGGGAAATTACGAAAATGGCCCAAAACGTCCGAAATACACGATACACGATCGAAACACCAAGCCAAAGCTCGCAACATGAATAATAACATTAAATGAACTTACGAGAAACTCGAAACAACAGTTTCGGACGAGATTCACAAGAATCGAACTCAAGTGCGGAAAAGCCGTTTAAGAACACGGAACTCAGCAAAACGATACCGAAACGAACTCGGATGACAAAAAGTGCAGAATTAAATATTTCGGAATGACGAAACGGTCACAACAGAGTTGCTAAGATGGACTTCTGCCAAAAAAGAAAATTACCGGAAAATCGAAATTGCGGATATTACATACTACTCCCCTTAAAAGAAGTTTCGTCCCGAAACTTAAAACAAGTAGGGAGAAGCAATATCCCGCCAGGAAAAACCAACGAGATACACAGGAACAAGAATGATCACAATGAATGGTAATGAATCGAAATCCAACAAGGATCAAGAATGACTCACCGGGTGAAATGATAACGTAATGAGTGATAGCTCAAATGAAATGATTGGAACCATTGTTCCCCGTGAAGTGAATGATTAGTTTGATAATTATAAGTCTCAAGGTGATTGATATATGATGAATGACTTATGCGAATGAATGAACGACGATGAAATGAATGATTATCCTATTACCGAGCAAGAATTAACTTGCTCAAAACCGGTGATGAATGTCCTATTGTATCACAGTTAAAGCAAACAACAGTCGAACTCGTCATCTGAGATGAAGATGCTCTCCCAGCACGAAGACGACTAAAAAACGATCTCGGATGTCGGAGTCCGATGTCCCTCTGATAGCTCTTTCCATACCGAGGCAGGAAAGTCACGTGATAATTACAGGTCTCATATGAAGATTGCATTATGATTGCGAGACGGAATGATAACAATGAGCATACACGCTCTAACACAATGAATGCATTAATAATGCAATAAAATGATCGTCGACCTGACGCCGGAATATGATAAGATCGCATGAAAGATCAAGTGAGGTGACATGACTATCTGATGAAATTCCTGAAATGATTACTTTGAACAAGTTAACAAGGTTGAAAATTTGATCCACAAGATCAACAACTGAACCGTGAGATGGACTGGATGATTAATGAATTAACTGAACAATGAGATTGACTGAGTTATGAATGAATTAACTAAGCGATGAGATTGACTGAGTGATGAATGAATTAACTGAGCGATGAGATTGACTAAGTGATGAATGAATTAACTGAACAATGAGATTAACTAAGTGATGAATGAATTAACTGAACAATGAGATTAACTGAGTGATGAATGAATTAACATGATCGACAAGATCAAAATGCTAATTGAGGATTATTAACTGATGAATGAGTTGATCCTTAATGCTTACACAAGTCACACGTGCTCCAAAACAATTAGTCATGAATCAATCATAACACTAATATCACATATAGGTTTCAACAAAGTATGAATAATTAATGACATGATGAATGTATGAACATAAAGAGATCGAGTCCTTACACAGGTCATACGAAGCTTTGAGGTCTCACGATACTAGTCTTCACTAGCGACGACTCTATGAATGAATGACTCGTGCAGTCGTACAAATTTCACGACTCACAAAACCCGACTGTCCAGATTGTCATAACCTGATAGTCCCACTACTACCGCGTCGGTAGAGCCACATAACTCACATATTAGGGTGTCTCACAACCCAATTCTCTGATACCATTTTCTGTAACACTCCCAAATCCCATTGGGTTATTATAGTGTCGTGGACCCTACACCCGGAGATCCACCAGGCGAACATGACTAAAATACATTAAAATTAACCAACAAAGGAGATCACAGTCCCTACCATGATATCCGACACAATATTCCAATAAGGAATTTCAACGACAACGATGGGCCTACATGGCCAAAAATAAAAATACAACAAGGATGAGCCTACATGGCCAAAAATAAAAATACAACAACATCCACGAGCATCTGCTCGGGTAATACATAATGACAATGACTGACAAACTGGAGAACACTCCAACTGACTGACCAACATGAACAACTCGGACTAGTATCGCTCGAATGCCTCGTCGCCATCATCATGCCCCTATGTCTCAACTCTCTCCTCGCAAGCACATAAAACATGAAAACATGTTCCGCCCCCACGGGGTCAGTCATCAGATATTGAACATCAAATACACATATAACATGATATGCATCCAAAGGCAGAATGAAACGGTACGATGATAATAATAATATGAGATGCTTCCAAACCAATGTAAGAACCGAGAATTCGTGAAATACTATGCCCACGGCATACTATTAATACCTGTTCGATAGGTTAGAAGGTAAATGCCCAACGGCGAATCAAAATTATAGAGTACCGCAATGAATTACACGACATGAACCAAACCAGAACTGAATTAATTATGAATCACAATGCCCGAAGGTTCCAATGAAATTACCAAGACAATCACGAAGGCCTGAAAGACACTCAGCCGAAGCTGTCAAATATTACAATCACATGAAGCCAAAACAGCCCGAAGCTGTTATTGATTAGGGCCGAAGCCACGGCACGAAGCCATATCACAATTAGGGTCGAAGCCACGGAATGAAGCCGTATCACAATTAGGGCCGAAGCCACGACACGAAGCCATATCAGAATTAGGGCCGAAGCCACGGCCCGAAGCCGTATCACAATTAGACCATCCAATGGTCGTGACCTACTGAATTGTAGGTGTTGGGAAACCAACCGCGAAGGTTCAAGCCCCAAACTTACCCATAATGAGATCATAAGCATGACCGTGACCTACTGAATTGTAGGTGTTGGGAAACCAACCGCGAAGGTTCAACCCCCAAACTTACCATAATGAGATCATAAGCATGACCGTGACCTACTGAGTTATAGGTGTTGGGAAACCAATCGCGAAGGTTCAAGCCCCAAGCTTACCCATAATGAGATCACCCAGTGACCGTGATCTGCTGAATTGCAGGTGCTGGGAAACCAACCGCGAAGGTTCAAGCCCCAGACTTACCCATAATGAGATCATAAACATGACCGTGACCTACTGAGTTGTAGGTGTTGGGAAACCAACCGTGAAGGTTCAAGCCCCAAGCTTACCCATAATGAAATCATCCAATGGCCGTTGACCTAGTGAGTTGTAGGTGTTGGGGGAAACAACCGCGAAGGTTCAGGCCCCACCAAACTTACCCCATAATGAGCACTAGCCGAGACTAGCCTCCAAACATAATTAATCACAAACGGCAACGATCCCAAGATTACCGAATTCACGGGAATGATAGTGTGCTGCCTTGAGTCGGCCAACACGACAACAATGACTCACGGATGGGTACCGTCCTCGGCGGTCCCAATTCAATACCTCGATTACCTTAGAATGGTCAATCGATAACAACGACACAACAGATG
Source organism: Orobanche coerulescens (assembly GCA_033398695.1). Classification (NCBI taxonomy): domain Eukaryota; kingdom Viridiplantae; phylum Streptophyta; class Magnoliopsida; order Lamiales; family Orobanchaceae; genus Orobanche; species Orobanche coerulescens. Next base: position 123,347,993 of record CM065815.1, read on the forward strand.
AGAACTATCCTCGACAGCCCCAATTCAATACCTCGATTGCCTTAGAATGGCCAACCGATAACAATGATACAATGAATGATTCGATATCTCGATTGCCTTAAAACGGCCAATCGATAACAATGATACAACAAATGATTGAGCACCTCGATTGCCTTAGAATGGCTAATCAATGACAATGATACAATGAATGATTGAGCACCTCGATTGCCTTAGAACGGCTAATCGATGACAATGATACAATGAATGATTGAGCACCTCGATTGCCTTAGACCGGCTAATCGATGACAATGATACAATGAATGATTGAGCACCTCGATTGCCTTAGAACGGCTAATCGATGACAATGATACAATGAATGATTGAGCACCTCGATTGCCTTAGAATGTCTAATCGATGACAATGAGACAATGAATGATTGAGCACCTCGATTGCCTTAGAACGGCTAATCGATGACAATAATACAATAAATGATTGAACTCCTCGATTGCTTTAGAACGGCTAAACGATGACAATGATACAATGAATGCCTCGGCACATTTAATCGGCTACCGACGACGAAGATGAGAACGAATACGATAATGCCTTCAATCGGCCAATACAACATGAATGATAGGATGCCAACATTAATAACAATGATTACAACAACGTCTTAGATCGACATCAATATTAACAACAACAACCGATACATCGATACCGCGAACCGGTGATCGATAATAACATTAACAACTAATATCTCAATGCCTTACCGGCCATTAATGAATGATAATAAACATTTGGCATAATTGCCGAAGGGTATCGTATCGAACGATCCCGTAATATCAATGAACTTATGAAGAGACTAAGTCCCGGAATGATACAACAGATTCATACACATATATGATAACATTAATCTCATTGACTAGTACAAGTATAAAACTTGCCTCAACCGAAGGCGATGAATTCCTTCCATGAACAAAGAACGACGTCCTACGATAAACACAAGTACTTGAACAACCTTGAATGAAATACAATTCATTCAATAACACAATATCAATCGAAATCAACACAACGACCGAAAGAAACTCTTTGAGATATTTAATCGAACACTAAATGTTCAAAGTTCCTCAAGAACCTAAGAATCATCAATCGGGTTGAACGAATCGAAGATATGGATATACAATCCATAGAACACGATTAATAATGTTTACTAACATCAACCGATTCATCAAATTCGGACGAACAACGAAAATCAAGAAGAAATCTCGAAAAATCAAATTCTAGGAGATTTCAAGAAATTACCTCGATCCGACGAAGAACAATGATTTGATGTTGATATAATCAATAAGAATCCTCAAAAACACTTAGAAACCGAGTGGAATCGACCAAAAACTCCATTTCCCGATTTTTCCCGTCGCCAACCGCAACCTGGTGAAGAAATGATGAAAAAATGAGGTCTGGCCGGTCACTTCCTATATATGGCCGGTAGGGTTATGGCCGTAACCGGCAGGGCCTTACAGCCGTAACCGGCATTCGTCCTAATCCGCCTATCGCCTTCCGATTGCTTAAGGCCGTAACCGATAGGGCCTTACGGCCGTAACTCGGCACTTATGGCCGTACCCGGCAGGTCCTTACGGCCGTAATCGGCATTCGTTCGGACACTGCCTGGCACCCATACGGCCATAACCGTAACCGGCATTCGTTCAGCCATGCCTGCCGAGCACGTACGGCCGTAACCGGCACCTTACGGCTGTAGCTCGGCCAGGCCAGGCCCTGCTCGAAGAAGTGCGGCCGTGACTCGGCCGTGGCCACTCCGACGGCCCGGACGATGCCGAAACCCGAACCTGAATATGAATCGAAGATACGGTTATGAAGTACTCGCAAATACGAATCCAAGTGCTAAGAGAACACACGATTCCGACCACCCGAAGGCTCAAAATTCGACAACGGAAAGTAATTACCCCAAACTTTGGGAAATTACGAAAATGGCCCAAAACGTCTGAAATACATGATACACGATCGAAACACCAAGCCAAAGCTCGCAACATGAATAATAACATTAAATGAACTTACGATAAACTCGAAACAATAGTTTCGGACGAGATTCGCAAGAATCGAACTCAAGTGCGGAAAAGCCATTTAAGAACACGGAACTCAGCAAAACAATACCGAAACGAACTCGGATGACAAAAAGTGCAGAATTAAATATTCTCGGAATGACGAGACGGTCACAACAGAGTCACTAAGATGGACTTATGCCAAAAAACAGAAAATTACCGGAAAATCGAAATTGCGGATATTACAAGAGATGCATTTTCCTCCTTCTTTTTTCGATATCATGGTCCATTTTTGCATTCACTTAGCAAGGGAAGCAAAATTATGTGGTCTAGTCCAATTTAGGTGGATGTACCCGTTCGAGAGGTACCCTTTCTTTTGATTATTATTTATCCCTCTAACATGTCTTAGTCCTTGTGTAACATTTGATTTTATTTTTAATGTTTAGATACATGAAAGTCTTAAAAGACTATTCGAAGAATCATGCTTGTCCAGAAGGAAGTATTGCTGAAAATTACTTGGCGGACGAGTGTGTTAGGTTCTGTGGTCGTTACATGAAACATTCATCTGCCTTTAGTAATAAACGAAAAAGGAACGATGTTGATGATGATGAATTAGTTGACGGTTCAACACTTCTAAAAGGTCGATCTGTACAATTAAGTGATGATATTCACAAGGATATGCATCTCTGTGTGCTTTTGAATAGCGAAAAAGTTTTACTCTAATTTGAGTAAGTTACATCTAACTATTGTTTTTTGTTAATTGAAACAACTATATAGTAATTCAAACTTAATCAAACTTAATATTATAGGATGCATAAGGCAGAGCTAAGGGGCTTTGATGAATGTTTGAGAAATGATTCTAAAATGCTTCAAAAAAGGCATCTAGAGACGTTTGTCGATTGGTTACAAGCTAAGGTTAATATCTTTAGCTTTTGGCTAATCAGTATTTAATGTTCAGTTTGTTAAATTATATGCTCGATTTGGAAGTTGATTGTTGTAGAATACATATTTTCAGATTGTTCGTGAAGCTGCTATGATTAATAAGAAGCCTGATGAAACACTCAAATACCTTGCAAAAGGACCTAGGTGTTGTGCAATGTCCCATTCTGGTTTTATTATTAATAAACAACGATTCCACACCTTTGACACCAATGTTAGTACACAAGATTATGGCGTGCATATAGACGTGGATACATTGTCAAATTACTATGGTGTTATCCGAGAGATTCTGATATTGGACTTCCACAAGTTCAAGTTGGCTTTGTTCCGTTGTGATTGGGCGAATGTTGCTTCTGGTGTGAAGAAAGTTGATGTAGTGAATCTTCATGAAGGGTTGAGTAAAATAGGACCATTTCTTTTAGTGTCACATGCCCAATAGGTTTTTTATCCTAGGGATACAGATAAATCAAACTGGTATGCAGTATTAAAGGCACCACTTAGGGGTTTTAATGATCTTGAGCTATTTGATCCAAATATTTTTACTACTGCTGCAATTTGTGATCAAGATTGTGATGCACTTAATATAGACGATGAGTTTGATGGTGAAACATGATAGACAATATGTAATGTATGAACCAACTATATATAAGGTCTGTTTTTGTCATTTAATGATGGTTTTTGTGTTAAGTGGTTGGGAACCTAATCTATTCATTTTTTGTAATTTGCAGTTGCTCAACTCGTTTCTATAATTATATTTTATTACTTTTTGTTGTTCTGTCCTTACTTATTCCGATTTGTTTTTCCTAGAATTATTTAATTTAACATTGTCGTAATGTTATTTAAACTCTATTTCTTTTACAATACTATATATATATATATGGATATACATTGGCATTTATTTGTTGTTGGAACAGCTTGAATATGTCAACAAGGAAAAGGTGCTTAGGATTTGAAGAACCAAATCATGGCGATTCCAATAAGAAACAAGCAACTTCTGGAAGTAGTGTTTATACTAATGTTCCTCTCAGGTCCTGCCTCAAGTATAATATCCCTGCTTCTCATAAGCATATGAGAGGTAAAACTACCCTTTAGGTTACTCCAACAGGAGAAGCAGGACCACAACAAGTTACGTAGAATGAAAGAGGGCAACCTGTTGGGAATATATCTGAAAGGTTTAGCTCCACTGTTGGGGTTATAGTGAGGGAGCATGCTCCACTCAATGCAACAACATGGCATAAAGTGTGTGGTCCAACTAGGGATGACCTCTGGGATTATTTGATGGTAAAATTTATTTTTAAACATTCATTGTTCCTTATTTTGTTCTCTGCAAGTATGGATGAGGATAATAACATTTTTACCTTGTCATTATTGCAGTTAAAATTTATTGTAGAACCTATTCATAGGCCAGATGTGTTTATGCAAATGGGACGACTATGGAGAAGCTGGAAATAAACTCTCTCGGTGAACATCAGAAAAATTATTGAAGTAAAACGCACCAAGGTAGTTGCAAAAAGGTTACTTGACCTTTTAAGACCTGCCAACACATCTGTGGTAGAATGGAAAATATTTGTTAATGATCGTTATTCTGAAGCCTTCAAAGTGACTTTCTGAGCTACTTAATTATTATATAATTTCAATTATTGAATTACTATAGGTCGATGCATGTTTGTAACTAATAATTGGTGTATACGGGCTACTGATTCGCAGGAGAGAAGTGATAAAATGAAGGAAATAAGGGCTAAACAGCTTTTATGTCACACAATGAGTAGGGAAGGTTATGTAAGAAAAGCCAACAAATGGGTTAGTGTGATATACTGATATTTCTAGAGGTATGTGGACAACTTATTATATACAAATATTCTATTGAAAAATCCTCATAGTTGTGCATTTTGTTAGCTAGACCTCTATTGTTTCTGCTGAATACCAAAACCTCTATTGTCATTTTAAGTTGGACTTTTAGTTTTTTTTTTCTTTGATAGTATTCAGTTAATTGAAAAAACTAAAATAAGAGTTGTATTTATTTCCGTTGAAGGAAAATGAGCACTCTGGTCAAACCCTTTCCAGGTCAAACTTATGGATAATGGGGCCATGACCAGAAGAAGGCTAAAAACCCGCATGTTGCTGCCAAACTTGCAAGTGTTTTATTCTCTAAACTATATAAAAAAAGCTTTTGTATTATTGAATTTTTCTTTGAGGTTGTAATATTGTTCAGATTGAGGTGCAAGCAGCAATTGCTCTTAAACTACCTAGCGAAGGGCCTGTTTCTATACATAATGATGTATTAGCCAAGGTTTTGGGTAAGGAGCGACCTGGGCATGTAAGAGGTTTGGAGGAGGTGTGACAACGTCAAAGATAGATGCTCAACAACAATTTGCATCCTGGAAAGCAAAATTGGAAGAAAAAGTTGAGACAATGGAAGAGCGTTACAATCGTCTTGAGCATGCTGTTTATAACCTTGTAAGTGTAGATATATCTTACATCCTATTTTTTTCTGCTTTGGTTTACTTATTTTGGATGATAATTAATATATGGTTTGCATTTATGTTGAGGGCTATGATGATGAATTATATTGATTTGCGTTATTGACATCTTGAACTTGAATATTTTCCTGTTTATGCTTGCAAGTAAAATAGCTACATATTTTCTAATTTAATTTTGTTTAACTCACCTTCACTCCACTTCCTCTCTCTAAAGACTCAACAACCTTCTCCTCCCCATGAAGATGTCAATGGGTGACAGACTAGTCCTCCTCTTACTGTGAACGAGACCATGACAACTCCTCTGTAATATCCGCAATTTTCGATTTTCGGTAAATTTCTTTTTTTCGACCGGAGTCCGTTTTGACGGCTCGCTCATGACCGTTTCGTCATTCTGAGAATGATTAATTCTACACTTTTTGTCATCCGAGTTCGTTTCGGTGTTGTTTTGTTGAGTTCTGTGGTTTTTAGCGACTTTTCCGCACTTGAGTTCGATTCTTGCGAATCTCGAAAGCTATTTGTTCGAGTTTCCCGCAAGTCCGTTTAACTTTGTTAGACGTGTTGTGAACTTCGGTTTGGTTATTCGATCACGTGTCGTGATTTCAGGCGTTTTGGGCCATTTTGTAATTTCTTGAAAATTACGTATCCATATCTGTATTTGTCGTCTTGACCCTTTTCTTGGTCGCGTATGATTAATTATTGCATTACGTTTTCATCTCGAGTTGTTGACGTCGTCCGCGAACTTTTGTCGTGTCCGCCTGCGTTTCGGAAATCGGCGTCGGGTCGTGGCCGAGTACCGGCCGGACGGTGCGGATGGCCGACGAGTCCGACATCGCCGAAAGCAGACGGCAGAACCGGCGAGCGCACGCTACGGCGGAGCCGCTGCGCTAGCTCGGCAGATGTAGCGCACGCTGCCGAGTCACCAACAGACGCCATCGGGCACGGACAGAGGTATTCGAGGTTCTCGACTCGGCCAGATAGGCGGGTAGCGCACGCCATCGCCGGTCGAGCGCGCGCTAACCGCAGGGTAGCGACGCCGCCGGCCGACTAGCGACGCTCACGGGATGAGTTGTTAGTCCGGTGGCTCTCGGAAGCCGCTAGCGCGCGCAGGCTTCCGGCCGTAGCGCACGCTAGCGGGAGTCGGGCGGTCAAGTCACGGTCGGCAGAATTGGTCGGTGGTGCCGGGTCGTGCGGGCCATGGCCGAGTGTGCTCGGCCGATACTGGCCGATAGCGCACGCTAGGCCGGGAAGGCTAGCGCACGCTAGTTCCTGCCCAGTATAAAAATGACAGACCAGCGACTTTCTCCGTCATTTTTCATTTATTTCTCTTCGGTTCGCGGCTGGGGTTTCGGAGGAGACGAAACCATGTTGTTGAACAACAAATCCATGAAGTTCTTGGGGTTATATCGTTGATCAATCATCCTATAACATCCTTCGATCCAGCGAATCAAGGTTAGATCTTTAGAACCCTACTTTTGGGTAGATTTGGGGATTTTCGCGTTTTTGTCCGATTCGTTCCGTTTTGTCGATTAATTCATGATGAATATGATTAATATTGTTGGTATTCTTAGTTTCCCTACGGATTCATGGTATATTTCGTGATTTTTACGGAATCGAGAGGGTTTGGTTGTGGTCCGCCCTCGTTGTTGTTTATATACGAATATACATGAATCGTAGGCGGGTTTTCGGGTGTATTCCAATTCCGTATTCATTTAGAAATGGTTGTGATTGTATTCTTCGAATCGTTAGGTTCGGTTTCATTGGTTCCTAGCGTTCGTCGGTGACTTCCTTTCCGTTCTCACAAGGCCACAATAATTCAAGGCAAGTATTTTTGGAAACCTTTAAGCTTAACATGAAATGGTGATGTATGTTATTTGTGTGTAACTCACCTCGTGTTGGCCCGGGGTCAAGGAGGGAAATCTATCCGCCGCCCGGATTTCACGAGTTTCGCATCGCTAGCCAACTCGTTAGGGTCCTTGCAAGGCCTCGAGTGAGAATGTATCCGCCGCCTGTTCTCACGGCTTAGCGTGTGCGTAGTTTTGTTTTTCTGTATTTGTAGCCAACTCGTTAGGGTCCTGTGAGGCCCCGAGTGAGAATGTATCTTGCCGCCTGTTCTCAAGGCTAATTGTTTGACTGTTTATTTTCCGGAAAAGACATGTCTGGTTTTGACTTTCGAATTGATATTGGTGCATGTACTATGAAATGTGTAAGCGATTGGTTTGCCTTGAATACTTGTACTAGCGTAATTGCTCACCCCTTTGGGGACCCGTTGTCGGGGAAATTCTTGTTATGGATTTCAGGTTATGTTCAATGCATTGAGCCGGCTACTGGGATGGTACGAGGATGTTGGCCAAGGTTGTTGACATGTGCAATTGAGTCTTGTTATTTCCTACTGTCTCTTTTGATGTGGATGTTTTCCAAATTGTAAACTTATAGATTGTACTCGCGAGTACTTAGGCTTTTCTTTTCGGATTATGTTTGGACTTCGTTGGAGTTACTGTATTTGTCGGTTGATGTTTATTATGCCGGATGTACCGGACGTGTTGTTTTATGTTCTTGTTGTTAATAGTTGTTTCCTTGCTAACCGAGATGGTTAGTCGAGTGGTGTTTTATTGTGTTAGCCTGGTGGGTCCCATGTAGGGGTCCACGGCGCTGTAATACACCTCGAACATCTTGGGGGTGTTACAGAAAATGGTATCAGAGCTCTAGGTTTATGGATACCTAGGCTTGTTGGTTATTTGGGTCTAGTTGTGTTTTGTTTTGCACATTGTCACACCGTGCCGGCATCTCAAGACATCCGGTGCTCGTAAGTTTTCCTTACTCAATTCTCTTGTTTTCTCGTATTGAAATTCCACTTCTCGAACCGTGATTGCCTCTCTCGTACTTATTGTCGAGTTGTTTCTCGATCCATCCGGTTGTGTACTTTTGATTCTAGTATTGCGCCGTCCTTTGTCTCTCGGAGTATGTGCGCCGCTCGGGCTTGACCGTTTGTCGCTTTGCGAGCCTTCCATCGCTAAACTTCCTAGCATTGGTGGGATCGTTGGTGATCGAAAGATCCGAGTTTTGCTCCGTGGTATATTGTGAGAGGGCTTGACTCTCTAGTCTTTTCTTTGTGTGATGGAATCTGCGTTTGGTAATTGCGATATACTAAATGTATGTTGAGCCGAATGTACCGATGAGTTGGACACCGAAGGGTGCGATGATGTAGAAGTTTTGAACATTGATATGTTCGGTATAGGTATTGATGGCGAGTTTGTTGAGAAACTCACATAGTGGTTTCGACATATGTCCAAATCGGTGATCTTTAGTTACTGTCACAAACTTGAAGAGATAGTTTGACATATGCTTGGAATTAGTATTCCCGAGTTGCGCTTGTTGAACTAGTGATTTTTGAATGTCGTATATGAGTGTGTCCGGAATTGTTGGTACTTGGCTAATTATTGTTATTTACAACCAATGTGTTTCTATTAATAATAATACATGCGGCGTGCATGCTTGAAAATCTACGAGATTTGATCGTATTGTGGGTTTTGAAAAGTGACATGAATTTGGGCGAGACCTTGTATTTTCAAATAAAAACTTGCGTCGTATTTAAAGGTCGTGTTTCAAAGTGTTTGGGACATTTTATAAAATGCTACATTGTTAAGCCCTTGTCGTGTTTGAAAGGGTCTTGAAAACGATTTTTAACTTATCGGTTTTATTTTCGAATAACTAAAGTATACGATTTTAAAATCGATTAGCTGGGAAACCTAGGTCCGAGTCAAGTTGTGTTTGTTGAGTTTTGTCTCGCCGGATTTTGTCCGACTTAGTCGCATCGCGACGCGTCGTTGAGATCATTGGTCGTGATTAGTATCGAGGGTGGTCGTCACTTACGTGCGATCTATGGATGTAAAACTCCATTCCTTGTGTGGTGACT